>CM060987.1:217055324-217260324 GCA_030765065.1 Deroplatys truncata
ATGGATGAAGCAGTTTTTTCCCACGTAGTCCATGCGCTAAGAGGTTATATGCATTAGATTTAAAAGTTTAAACAAACGTGTATGATAATAAGCAGTTTCTTCCCACGTAGTCCATGCGTTAAGAGGTTATATGCATTACATTTGAAAGTTTAAAGAAACGTGTATGATATGAAGCAGTTTCTTCTCGTGTAGTGCATGCGCTATTAGGATATATGCATTAGATTTGAAAGTTTAAAGAAACATGTATGATATGAAGCAGTTTCTTCCCACGTAGTCCATGCGCATAGAGGTTATATGCATTAGATTTGAAACTTCAAGAAACGAATGGATCAAGCAGTTTCATCCCACGTAGTCCATGCGTTAGGAGGCTATATGCATTAGATTTGAAGGTTTTAAGAAGCGTGTATGATACGAATTAGTTTTTTCCCGCGTAGTCCATGCGCTAGGAGGTTATATGCATTAGATTTGAAGGTTTAAAGAAACGTGTATGATATGAAGCAGTTTCTTCCTGCGTAGTCCATGCGCTAGGAGGTTATATTTATTAGATTTGAAAGTTTAAAGAAACGTGTATGGATGAAGCAGTTTCGTCCCACGTAGTCCATGCACATGGAGGTTATATGCATTAGATTTGAAAGTTTAAAGGAAACCTGTTTGATATGAAGCAGTTTCTTCTTGCGTAGTCCATGCGCTAAGAGGTTATATTCATTAGATTTGAATGTTTAAAGAAACGTCTATGATATGAAGCAGTTTCTTCTCACGTAGTCCATGCGCTAGGAGGTTATATGCATTAGATTTGAAAGTTTAAAGAAACGTGTATGGATGAAGCAGTTTCTCCCCACGTAGTCCATGCGCTAAGAGGTTATATGCATTACGTTTGAAAGTTTAAAGAAACGTGTATGATATGAAGCAGTTTCTTCCCACGTAGTCCATGCGCTAGGTGGTTATATGCATTAGATTTGAAAGTTTAAAGAAACGTGTATGGATGAAGCAGTTTCTCCCCACGTAGTCCATGCGCTAAGAGGCTATACGCATTAGATTTGAAAGTTTAAAGAAACGTGTATGATATGAAACAGTTTCTTCTCGCGTATTCCATGCGCTAGGAGGATATATACATTAGATTTGAAAGTTTAAAAAAACGTGTATGATATGAAGTAGTTTCTTCCCGCATAGTCCATGCGCTAAGAGCTTATCTGCATTAGATTTGAAAGTTTAAAGAAACGTTTATGATATGAAACTGTTTCTTCTCGCGTAGTCCATGCGCTAAGAGGTTATATGCATTAGATTTGAAAGTTTAAAGAAACGTGTATTATATGAAGCAGTTTCTTCCCGCGTAGTCCATGCGCTAAGAGGTTATATGCATTAGATTTGAAAGTTTAAAGAAACGTGTATGATATGAAGCAGTTTCTTCCCACGTGGTCCTTGCGCTAGGAGGTTATATGCATTAGATTTGAAAGTTTAAAGGAACGTGTATGGATGAAGCAGTTTCTTCCCACGTAGTCCATGCGCTAGGAGGTTATATGCATTAGATTTGAAAGTTTAAAGAAACGTGTTTGGATGAAGCAGTTGTTTCCTAGGTAGTCCATGCGTTAGGAGGTTATATGCATTAGATTTGAAAGTTTAAAGAAACGTGTATGATATGAAGCAGTTTCTTCCCACGTGGTCCATGCGCTAGGAGGTTATATGCATTAGATTTGAAAGTTTAAAGAAACGTGTATGGATGAAGCAGTTTCTTCCCACGTAGTCCATTCGCTAGGAGGTTATATGCATTAGATTTGAAAGTTTAAAGAAACCTGTATGATATGAAGCATTTTCTTCTTGCGTAGTCCATGCGCTAAAAGGTTGTATGCATTAGATTTGAAAGTTTAAAAAAACGTGTATGATATGAAGCAGTTTCTTCCCACGTAGTCCATGCGCTAGGAGGTTATATGCATTAGATTTGAAAGTTTAAAGAAACGTGTATGATATGAAGCAGTTTCTTTCAACGTAGTCCATGCGCTAGGAGGTTATATGCATTAGATTTGAAAGTTTAAAGAAACGTGTATGATATGAAGCAGTTTCTTCCCACGTAGTCCATGCGCTAAGAGGTTATATGCATTAGATTTAAACGTTTAAAGAAACGTGTATGATATGAAGCAGTTTCTTCTTGCGTAGTCCATGCGTTAAGAGGTTATATGCATTAGATTTGAAAGTTTAAAGAAACTTGTATGGATGAAGCAGTTTCTTCCCACGTAGTCCATGCGCTAGGAGGTAATATGCATTAGATTTGAAAGTTTAAAGAAACCTGTATGATGTGTAGCAGTTTCTTCTTGCGTAGTCCATGCGCTAAGAGGTTATATGCATTAGATTTGAAAGTTTAAAGAAACGTGTATGATACGAAGCAGTTTCTTCCCACGTAGTCCATGCGCTAGGAGGTTATATGCATTAGATTTGAAAGTTTAAAGTAACTTGTATGGATGAAGCAGTTTCGTCCCACGTAGTCCATGCGCTAGGAGGTTATATGCATTAGATTTGAAAGTTTAAAGAAAAGTGTTTGGATAAAGCAGTTTCTTCCTACGTAGTCCATGCGCTAGGAGGTTATATGCATTAGATTTGAAAGTTTAAAGCAAAGGAGTATGGATGGAGCAGTTTCTTCACACGTAGTCCATGCGCTAAGAGGTTGTATGCATTAGATTTGAAAGTTTATAGAAACGTGTTTGGATGAAGCAGTTTCTTCCTACGTAGTCCATGCTCTAGGAGGTTATATGCATTAGATTTGAAAGTTTAAAGAAACGTGTATGGATGAAGCAATCTCTTCCCACGTAGTCCATGCGCTAGGAGGTTATATGCATTAGATTTGAAAGTTTTAAGAAACGTGTATAGAGGAAGCAGTTTCTTCCCACGTAGACCATGCGCTAGGAGGTTATATGCATTAGATTTGAAAGTTTAAAGAAACGTGTATGATATGAAGCAGTTTCTTCCAACGTAGTCCATGCGCTAGGAGGTTATGTGCATTAGATTTGAAACTTTTAAAGAAACGTGTATGATATGAAGCAGTTTCTTCCAACGTAGTCCATGCGTTAGGAGGCTATATGCATTAGATTTGAAAGTTTAAAGAAACGTGTATGATACGAAGCAGTTTCATCCCACGTAGTCTATGCGCTAAGAGGTTATATGCATTAGATTTGACAGTTTAAACAAACGTGTATGATATGAAGCAGTTTCTTCTTGCGTAGTCCTTGCGCTAAGAGTTATATGCATTAGATTTGAAAGTTTAAAGAAACTTGTATGGATGAAGCAGTTTCTTCCCACGTAGTCCATGCGTTAGGAGGGTATATGCATTAGATTTGAAGGTTTAAAGAAGCGTGTATGATATGAAGCAGTTTCTTCCCGCGTAGTCCATGCGCTAGGAGGTTATATGCATTACATTCTAAAGTTTAAAGAAACGTGTATGATATGAAGCAGTTTTTTCCTGCGTTGTCCATGCGCTAGGATGTTATATGTATTAGATTTGAAAGTTTAAAGAAACGTGTATGGATGAAGCAGTTTCTTCCCACGAAGTCCATGCGCAAGGAGGTTATATGCATTAGATTTGAAAGTTTAAAGAAACCTGTATGATATGAAGCCGTTTCTTCTTGCGTAGTCCAAGCGCTAAGAGGTTATATGCATTAGATTTGAATGTTTAAAGAAACGTCTATGATATGAAGCAGTTTCTTCCCACGTAGTAGATGCTTTAGGAGGTTATATGCATTAGATTTGAAAGTTTAAAGAAACGCGTATGGAGGAAGCAGTTTCTCCCCACGTAGTCCATGCGCTAAGAGGTTATATGCATTAGATTTGAAAGTTTAAAGAAACGTGTATGATATGAAGCAGTTTCTTCCCATGTAGTCCATGCGCTAGGAGGTTATATGCATTAGAATTGAAAGTTTAAAAAAACGTGTATGATACGAAGTAGTTTCTTCCCGCATAGTCCATGCGCTAAGAGGTTATCTGCATTAGATTTGAAAGTTTAAAGAAACCTGTATGATATGAAACTGTTTCTTCTCGGGTAGTCCATGCGTTAAGAGGTTATATGCATTAGATTTAAAGTTTAAAGAAACGTGTATGATATGAAGCAGTTTCTTCCCGCGTAGTCCATGCGCTAAGAGGTTATATGCATTAGATTTGAAAGTTTAAAGAAACGTGCATGGATGAAGCAGTTTCTTCCCACGTAGTCCTTGCTCTAGGAGGTTATATGCATTAGATTTGAAACTTTAAAGGAACGTGTATGGATGAAGCAATTTCTTCCCACGTAGTCCATGCGCTTAGAGGTTATATGCATTAGATTTGAAAGTTTAAAGAAACGTGTATGGATGAAGCAGTTTTTTCCCACGTAGTCCATGCGCTAAGAGGTTATATGCATTAGATTTGAAAGTTTGATGAAACGTGTATTATATGAAGCAGTTGCTTCTCGTGTAGTGCATGCGCTAGGAGGATATATGCATTAGATTTGAAAGTTTAAAGAAACGTGTATGATATGAATCTGTTTCTTCCCACGTAGTCCATGCACTAAGAGGTTATATGCATTAGATTTGAAAGTTTAAAGAAACGTGTATGGATGAAGCAGTTCCTTCCTACGTAGTCCATGCGCTAGGAGGTTATATGCATTAGATTTGAAAGTTTAAGGAAACGTGTATGATATAAAGCACTTTCTTCCACGTGGTCAGTGCGCTAAGAGGTTGTATGCATTAGATTTGAAAGTTTAAAGAAACGTGTTTGGATGAAGCAGTTTCTTCCTACGTAGTCCATGCGCTAGGAGGTTATATGCATTAGATTTGAATGTTTACAGAAACGTGTATAGAGGAAGCAGTTTCTTCCCACGTAGTCCATTTGCTAGGAGGTTATATGCATTAGATTTGAAAGTTAAAAGAAACCTGTATGATATGAAGCAGTTTCTTCTTGCGTATTCCATGCGCTAAGAGGTTATATGCATTAGATTTGAAAGTTTAAAGAAACGTGTATGGATGAAGCAGTTTCTCCCCACGTAGTCCATGCGCTAGGAGGTTATATGCATTAGATTTGAAAGTTTAAAGGAACGTGTATGGATGAAGCAGTTTTTTCCCACGTAGTCCATGCGCTAAGAGGTTATATGCATTAGATTTGAAAGTTTAAAGAAACGTGTATGATATGAAACAGTTTCTTCTCGTGTAGTGCATGCACTAGGAGGATATATGCATTAGATCTGAAAGTTTAAAGAAACGTGTATGATATGAATCTGTTTCTCCCCATGTAGCCCATGCACTAAGAGGTTATATGCATTAGATTTGAAAGTTTAAAGAAACGTGTATGGATGAAGCAGTTTCTCCCCACGTAGTCCATGCGCTAAGAGGCTATATGCATTAGATTTGAAAGTTTAAAGAAACGTGTATGATATGAAACAGTTTCTTCTCGCGTATTCCATGCGCTAGGAGGATATATACATTAGATTTGAAAGTTTAAAAAAACGTGTATGATATGAAGTAGTTTCTTCCCGCATAGTCCATGCGCTAAGAGCTTATCTGCATTAGATTTGAAAGTTTAAAGAAACGTTTATGATATGAAACTGTTTCTTCTCGCGTAGTCCATGCGTTAAGAGGTTATATGCATTAGATTTGAAAGTTTAAAGAAACGTGTATTATATGAAGCAGTTTCTTCCCGCGTATTCCATGCGCTAAGAGGTTATATGCATTAGATTTGAAAGTTTAAAGAAACGTGCATGGATGAAGCAGTTTCTTCCCACGTAGTCCTTGCGCTAGGAGGTTATATGCATTAGATTTGAAAGTTTAAAGGAACGTGTATGGATGAAGCAGTTTTTTCCCACGTAGTCCATGCGCTAAGAGGTTATATGCATTAGATTTGAAAGTTTAAAGAAACGTGTATGATATGAAACAGTTTCTTTTCGTGTAGTGCAGCACTAGGTGGATATATGCATTAGATCTGTAAGTTTAAAGAAACGTGTATGATATGAATCTGTTTCTCCCCACGTAGCCCATGCACTAAGAGGTTATATGCATTAGATTTGAAACTTTAAAGAAACGTGTATGGATGAAGCAGTTTCTTCTCACGTAGTCCATGCGCTAGGAGGTTATATGCATTAGATTTGAAAGTTTAAAGAAACGTGTTTGGATGAAGCAGTTGCTTCCTAGGTAGTCCATGCGTTAGGAGGTTATATGCATTAGATTTGAAAGTTTAAAGAAACGTGTATGATATGAAGCAGTTTCTTCCCACGTGGTCCATGCGCTAGGATGTTATATGCATTAGATTTGAAAGTTTAAAGAAACGTGTTTGGATGAAACAGTTTCTTCCTACGTAGTCCAAGCGCTAGGAGGTTATATGCATTAGATTTGAAAGTTTAAAGAAACGTGTATGGATGAAGCAGCTTCTTCCCACGTAGTCCATGCACTAGGAGGTTATATGCATTAGATTTGAAAGTTTAAAGAAAGGTGTATAGAGGAAGCAGTTTCTTCCCACGTAGTCCATGCGCTAGGAGGTTATATGCATTGGATTTGAAAGTTTAAAGAAACGTGTATGGATGAAGCAGTTTCTTCCCACGTAGTCCATTCGCTAGGAGGTTATATGCATTAGATTTGAACGTTTAAAGAAACCTGTATGATATGAAGCAGTTTCTTCTTGCGTAGTCAATGCGCTAAAAGGTTGTATGCATTAGATTTGAAAGTTTAAAAATACGTGTATGATATGAAGCAGTTTCTTCCCACGTAGTCCATGCGCTAAGAGGTTATATGCATTAGATTTGAAAGTTTAAAGAAACGTGTATGAAATGAAGCAGTTTCTTTCAACGTAGTCCATGCGCTAGGAGGTTATATGCATTAGATTTGAAAGTTTAAAGAAACGTGTATGATATGAAGCAGTTTCTTCCCACGTAGTCCATGCGCTAAGAGGTTATATGCATTAGATTTAAACGTTTAAAGAAACGTGTATGATATGATGCAGTTTCTTCTTGCGTAGTCCATGCGTTAAGAGGTTATATGCATTAGATTTGAAAGTTTAAAGAAACTTGTATGGATGAAGCAGTTTCTTCCCACGTAGTCTATGCGTTAGGAGGTTATATGCATTAAATTTGAAGGTTTAAAGAAGCGTGTATGATATGAAGCAGTTTCTTCTTGCGTAGTCCATGCGCTAAGAGGTTATATGCATTAGATTTGAAAGTTTAAAGAAACGTGTAAGATAAGAAGCAGTTTCTTCCCACGTAGTCCATGCGCTAGGAGGTAATATGCATTAGATTTGAAAGTTTAAAGAAACCTGTATGATGTGTAGCAGTTTCTTCTTGCGTAGTCCATGCGCTAAGAGGTTATATGCATTAGATTTGAAAGTTTAAAGAAACGTGTATGATACGAAGCAGTTTCTTCCCACGTAGTCCATGCGCAAGGAGGTTATATGCATTAGATTTGAATGTTTAAAGAAACGTCTATGATATGAAGCAGTTTCTTCCCACGTAGTAGATGCTTTAGGAGGTTATATGCATTAGATTTGAAAGTTTAAAGAAACGCGTATGGATGAAGCAGTTTCTCCCCACGTAGTCCATGCGCTAGGAGGTTATATGCATTAGAATTGAAAGTTTAAAAAAACGTGTATGATACGAAGTAGTTTCTTCCCGCATAGTCCATGCGCTAAGAGGTTATCTGCATTAGATTTGAAAGTTTAAAGAAACGCGTATGGATGAAGCAGTTTCTCATCACGTAGTCCATGCGCTAGGAGGTTATATGCATTAGAATTGAAAGTTTAAAAAAACGTGTATGATACGAAGTAGTTTCTTCCCACGTAGTCCATGCGCTAAGAGGTTATCTGCATTAGATTTGAAAGTTTAAAGAAACCTGTATGATATGAAACTGTTTCTTCTCGGGTAGTCCATGCGTTAAGAGGTTATATGCATTAGATTTAAAGTTTAAAGAAACGTGTATGATATGAAGCCGTTTCTTCCCGCGTAGTCCATGCGCTAAGAGGTTATATGCATTAGATTTGAAAGTTTAAAGAAACGTGCATGGATGAAGCAGTTTCTTCCCACGTAGTCCTTGCTCTAGGAGGTTATATGCATTAGATTTGAAACTTTAAAGGAACGTGTATGGATGAAGCAATTTCTTCCCACGTAGTCCATGCGCTTAGAGGTTATATGCATTAGATTTGAAAGTTTAAAGAAACGTTATGGATGAAGCAGTTTTTTCCGTGGTAGTCCATGCGCTAAGAGGTTATATGCATTAGATTTGAAAGTTTGAAGAAACGTGTATTATATGAAGCAGTTGCTTCTCGTGTAGTGCATGCGCTAGGAGGATATATGCATTAGATTTGAAAGTTTAAATAAACGTGTATGATATGAATCTGTTTCTTCCCACGTAGTCCATGCACTAAGAGGTTATATGCATTAGATTTGAAAGTTTAAAGAAACGTGTATGGATGAAGCAGTTCCTTCCTACGTAGTCCATGCGCTAGGAGGTTATATGCATTAGATTTGAAAGTTTAAGGAAACGTGTATGATATAAAGCACTTTCTTCCACGTGGTCAGTGCGCTAAGAGGTTATATGCATTAGATTTGAAAGTTTAAAGAAATGTGTTTGGATGAAGCAGTTTCTTCCTACGTAGTCCATGCGCTAGGAGGTTATATGCATTAGATTTGAATGTTTAAAGAAACGTGTATAGAGGAAGCAGTTTCTTCCCACGTAGTCCATGCGCTAGGAGGTTATATGCATTAGATTTTAAAGTTTAAAGAAACGTGTATGGATGAAGCAGTTTCTTCCCACGTAGTCCATTCGCTAGGAGGTTATATGCATTAGATTTGAAAGTTAAAAGAAACCTGTATGATATGAAGCAGTTTCTTCTTGCGTATTCCATGCGCTAAGAGGTTATATGCATTAGATTTGAAAGTTTAAAGAAACGTGTATGGATGAAGCAGTTTCTCCCCACGTAGTCCATGCGCTAAGAGGCTATATGCATTAGATTTGAAAGTTTAAAGAAACGTGTATGATATGAAAAAGTTTCTTCTCGCGTATTCCATGCGCTAGGAGGATATATACATTAGATTTGAAAGTTTAAAGAAACGTTTATGATATGAAACTGTTTCTTCTCGCGTAGTCCATGCGTTAAGAGGTTATATGCATTAGATTTGAAAGTTTAAAGAAACGTGTATTATATGAAGCAGTTTCTTCCCGCGTAGTCCATGCGCTAAGAGGTTATATGCATTAGATTTGAAAGTTTAAAGAAACGTGCATTGATGAAGCAGTTTCTTCCCACGTAGTTCTTGCGCTAGGAGGTTATATGCATTAGATTTGAAAGTTTAAAGGAACGTGTATGGATGAAGCAGTTTTTTCCCACGTAGTCCATGCGCTAAGAGGTTATATGCATTAGATTTGAAAGTTTAAAGAAACGTGTATGATATGAAACAGTTTCTTTTCGTGTAGTGCATGCACTAGGAGGATATATGCATTAGATTTGAAAGTTTAAAGAAACGTGTATGATATGAAGCAGTTTCTTCCCGCGTAGTCCATGCGCTAAGAGGTTATATGCATTAGATTTGAAAGTTTAAAGAAACGTGTATTATATGAAGCAGTTTCTTCCCGCGTAGTCCATGCGCTAAGAGGTTATATGCATTAGATTTGAAAGTTTAAAGAAACGTGTATGATATGAATCTGTTTCTCCCCACGTAGCCCATGCACTAAGAGGTTATATGCATTAGATTTGAAAGTTTAAAGAAACGTGTATGGATGAAGCAGTTTCTTCCCACGTAGTCCATGCGCTAGGAGGTTATATGCATTAAATTTGAAAGTTTAAAGAAACGTGTTTGGATGAAGCAGTTGCTTCCTAGGTAGTCCATGCGTTAGGAGGTTATATGCATTAGATTTGAAAGTTTAAAGAAACGTGTATGATATGAAGCAGTTTCTTCCCACGTGGTCCATGCGCTAGGATGTTATATGCATTAGATTTGAAAGTTTAAAGAAACGTGTTTGGATGAAACAGTTTCTTCCTACGTAGTCCAAGCGCTAGGAGGTTATATGCATTAGATTTGAAAGTTTAAAGAAACGTGTATGGATGAAGCAGCTTCTTCCCACGTAGTCCATGCACTAGGAGGTTATATGCATTAGATTTGAAAGTTTAAAGAAAGGTGTATAGAGGAAGCAGTTTCTTCCCACGTAGTCCATGCGCTAGGAGGTTATATGCATTGGATTTGAAAGTTTAAAGAAACGTGTATGGATGAAGCAGTTTCTTCCCACGTAGTCCATTCGCTAGGAGGTTATATGCATTAGATTTGAAAGTTTAAAGAAACCTGTATGATATGAAGCAGTTTCTTCTTGCGTAGTCCATGCGCTAAAAGGTTGTATGCATTAGATTTGAAAGTTTAAAAATACGTGTATGATATGAAGCAGTTTCTTCCCACGTAGTCCATGCGCTAAGAGGTTATATGCATTAGATTTGAAAGTTTAAAGAAACGTGTATGAAATGAAGCAGTTTCTTTCAACGTAGTCCATGCGCTAGGAGGTTATATGCATTAGATTTGAAAGTTTAAAGAAACGTGTATGATATGAAGCAGTTTCTTCCCACGTAGTCCATGCGCTAAGAGGTTATATGCATTAGATTTAAACGTTTAAAGAAACGTGTATGATATGATGCAGTTTCTTCTTGCGTAGTCCATGCGTTAAGAGGTTATATGCATTAGATTTGAAAGTTTAAAGAAACTTGTATGGATGAAGCAGTTTCTTCCCACTTAGTCTATGCGTTAGGAGGTTATATGCATTAAATTTGAAGGTTTAAAGAAGCGTGTATGATATGAAGCAGTTTCTTCTTGCGTAGTCCATGCGCTAAGAGGTTATATGCATTAGATTTGAAAGTTTAAAGAAACGTGTAAGATAAGAAGCAGTTTCTTTCCACGTAGTCCATGCGCTAGGAGGTAATATGCATTAGATTTGAAAGTTTAAAGAAACCTGTATGATGTGTAGCAGTTTCTTCTTGCGTAGTCCATGCGCTAAGAGGTTATATGCATTAGATTTGAAAGTTTAAAGAAACGTGTATGATACGAAGCAGTTTCTTCCCACGTAGTCCATGCGCTAGGAGGTTATATGCATTAGATTTGAAAGTTTAAAGAAACTTGTATGGATGAAGCAGTTTCTTCCCACGTAGTCCATGCGCTAGGAGGTTATATGCATTAGATTTGAAAGTTTAAAGAAAAGTGTTTGGATGAAGCAGTTTCTTCCTACGTAGTCCATGCGCTAGGAGGTTATATGCATTAGATTTGAAAGTTTAAAGAAACGAGTATGGATGGAGCAGTTTCTTCACACGTAGTCCATGCGCTAAGAGGTTATATGCATTAGATTTGAAAGTTTATAGAAACGTGTATGGATGAAGCAGTTTCTTCCTACGTAGTCCATGCTCTAGGAGGTTATATGCATTAGATTTGAAAGTTTAAAGAAACGTGTATGGATGAAGCAATCTCTTCCCACGTAGTCCATGCGCTAAGAGGTTATATGCATTAGATTTGAAAGTTTTAACAAACGTGTATAGAGGAAGCATTTTCTTCCCACGTAGTCCATGCGCTAGGAGGTTATATGCATTAGATTTGAAAGTTTAAAGAAACCTGTATGATGTGAAGCCGTTTCTTCTTGCGTAGTCCAAGCGCTAAGAGGTTATATGCATTAGATTTGAATGTTTAAAGAAACGTCTATGATATGAAGCAGTTTCTTCCCACGTAGTAGATGCTTTAGGAGGTTATATGCATTAGATTTGAAAGTTTAAAGAAACGCGTATGAATGAAGCAGTTTCTCCCCACGTAGTCCATGCGCTAAGAGGTTATATGCATTAGATTTGAAAGTTTAAAGAAACATGTATGATATGAAGAAGTTTCTTCCCACGTAGTCCATGCGCATAGAGGTTATATGCATTAGATTTGAAACTTTAAAGAAACGTGAATGGATCAAGCAGTTTCATCCCACGTAGTCCATGCGTTAGGAGGCTATATGCATTAGATTTGAAGGTTTAAAGAAGCGTGTATGATACGAATTAGTTTTTTCCCGCGTAGTCCATGCGCTAGGAGGTTATATGCATTAGATTTGAAGGTTTAAAGAAACGTGTATGATATGAAGCAGTTTCTTCCTGCGTAGTCCATGCGCTAGGAGGTTATATTTATTAGATTTGAAAGTTTAAAGAAACGTGTATGGATGAAGCAGTTTCTTCCCACGTAGTCCATGCACATGGAGGTTATATGCATTAGATTTGAAAGTTTAAAGAAACCTGTATGATATGAAGCAGTTTCTTCTTGCGTAGTCCATGCGCTAAGAGGTTATATTCATTAGATTTGAATGTTTAAAGAAACGTCTATGATATGAAACAGTTTCTTCTCACGTAGTCCATGCGCTAGGAGGTTATATGCATTAGATTTGAAAGTTTAAAGAAACGTGTATGGATGAAGCAGTTTCTCCCCACGTAGTCCATGCGCTAAGAGGTTATATGCATTACGTTTGAAAGTTTAAAGAAACGTGTATGATATGAAGCAGTTTCTTCCCACGTAGTCCATGCGCTAGGTGGTTATATGCATTAGATTTGAAAGTTTAAAGAAACGTGTATGGATGAAGCAGTTTCTCCCCACGTAGTCCATGCGCTAAGAGGCTATATGCATTAGATTTGAAAGTTTAAAGAAACGTGTATGATATGAAACACTTTCTTCTCGCGTATTCCATGCGCTAGGAGGATATATACATTAGATTTGAAAGTTTAAAAAAACGTGTATAATATGAAGTAGTTTCTTCCCGCATAGTCCATGCGCTAAGAGCTTATCTGCATTAGATTTGAAAGTTTAAAGAAACGTTTATGATATGAAACTGTTTCTTCTCGCGTAGTCCATGCGTTAAGAGGTTATATGCATTAGATTTGAAAGTTTAAAGAAACGTGTATTATATGAAGCAGTTTCTTCCCGCGTAGTCCATGCGCTAAGAGGTTATATGCATTAGATTTGAAATTTTAAAGAAACGTGCATGGATGAAGCAGTTTCTTCCCACGTAGTCCTTGCGCTAGGAGGTTATATGCATTAGATTTGAAAGTTTAAAGGAACGTGTATGGATGAAGCAGTTTCTTCCCACGTAGTCCATGCGCTAGGAGGTTATATGCATTAGATTTGAAAGTTTAAAGAAACGTGTTTGGATGAAGCAGTTGTTTCCTAGGTAGTCCATGCGTTAGGAGGTTATATGCATTAGATTTGAAAGTTTAAAGAAACGTGTATGATATGAAGCAGTTTCTTCCCACGTGGTCCATGCGCTAGGAGGTTATATGCATTAGATTTGAAAGTTTAAAGAAACGTGTTTGGATGAAACAGTTTCTTCCTACGTAGTCCATGCGCTAGGAGGTTATATGCATTAGATTTGAAAGTTTAAAGAAACGTGTATGGATGAAGCAGTTTCTTTCCACGTAGTCCATGCACTAGGAGGTTATATGCATTAGATTTGAAAGTTTAAAGAAAGGTGTATAGAGGAAGCAGTTTCTTCCCACGTAGTCCATGCGCTAGGAGGTTATATGCATTAGATTTGAAAGTTTAAAGAAACGTGTATGGATGAAGCAGTCTCTTCCCACGTAGTCCATTCGCTAGGAGGTTATATGCATTAGATTTGAAAGTTTAAAGAAACCTGTATGATATGAAGCAGTTTCTTCTTGCGTAGTCCATGCGCTAAAAGGTTGTATGCATTAGATTTGAAAGTTTAAAAAAACGTGTATGATATGAAGCAGTTTCTTCCCACGTAGTCCATGCGCTAGGAGGTTATATGCATTAGATTTGAAAGTTTAAAGAAACGTGTATGATATGAAGCAGTTTCTTTCAACGTAGTCCATGCGCTAGGAGGTTATATGCATTAGATTTGAAAGTTTAAAGAAACGTGTATGATATGAAGCAGTTTCTTCCCACGTAGTCCATGCGCTAAGAGGTTATATGCATTAGATTTAAACGTTTAAAGAAACCTGTATGATATGAAGCAGTTTCTTCTTGCGTAGTCAATGCGCTAAGAGGTTATATGCATAAGATTTGAAAGTTTAAAGAAACCTGTATGATATGAAGCAGTTTCTTCCCACGTAGTCCATGCGCATAGAGGTTATATGCATTAGATTTGAAAGTTTAAAGAAACGTGTATGGATGAAGCAGTTTCTTCCCACGTAGTCCATGCGCTAGGAGGTTATATGCATTAGATTTGAAAGTTTAAAGAAACGTGTATGGATGAAGCAGTTTCTTCCAACGTAGTCCATGCGCTAGGAGGTTATATGCATTAGATTTGAAAGTTTTAAGAAACGTGTATGATATGAAGCAGTTTCTTCCAAAGTAGCCCATGCGCTAGGAGGTTATATGCATTAGATTTGAAAGTTTAAAGAAACGTGTATGATATGAAGCAGTTTCTTCCCACGTAGTCTATGCGCTAAGAGGTTATATGCATTAGATTTGACAGCCTAAAGAAAGGTTTATGATATGAAGCAGTTTCTTCCCACGTAGTCCATGCGTTAGGAGGTTATATGCATTAGATTTGAAGGTTTAAAGAAGCGTGTATGATATGAAGCAGTTTCTTCCCGCGTAGTCCATGCGCTAGAAGGTTATATTCATTAGATTTGAAAGTTTAAAGAAACACGTATGAAATGAAGCAGTTTCTTCTCGTGTAGTGCATGCGCTATTAGGATACATGCATTAGATTTGAAAGTTTAAAGAAACGTGTATGATATGAAGCAGTTTCTTCCCACGTAGTCCATGCGCATAGAGGTTATATGCATTAGATTTGAAAATTTAAAGAAACGTGTATGGATGAAGCAGTTTCTTCCCACGTAGTCCATGTGCTAGGAGGTTATATGCATTTGATTTGAAAGTTTAAAAAGACGTGTATGGATGAAGCAGTTTCTTCCCACGTAGTCCATGCGGTAGGAGGTCATATGCATTAGATTTGAAAGTTTAAAGAAACGTGTATGGATGAAGCAGTTTCTTCCCACGTAGTCCATGCGCTAGGAGGTTATATGCATTAGATTTGAAAGTTTAAAGAAACGTGTTTGGATGAAGCAGTTTCTTCCTACCTAGTCCATGCGCTAGGAGGTTATATGCATTAGATTTGAAAGTTTAAAGAAACGAGTATGGATGGAGCAGTGTCTTCACACGTAGTCCATGCGCTAAGAGGTTATATGCATTAGATTTGAAAGTTTAAAGAAACGTGTTTGGATGAAGCAGTTTCTTCCTACGTAGTCCATGCGCTAGGAGGTTATATGCATTAGATTTGAAAGTTTAAAGAAACATGTATGGATGAAGCAATTTCTTCCCACGTAGTCCATGCGCTAAGAGGTTATATGCATTAGATTTGAAAGTTTAAAGAAACGTGTATGGATGAAGCAGTTTTTTCCCACGTAGTCTGCGCTAAGAGGTTATATGCATTAGATTTGAAAGTTTAAAGAAACGTGTATGGATGAAGCAGTTTTTTCCCACGTAGTCCAGGCGCTAAGAGGTTATATGCATTAGATTTAAAAGTTTAAACAAACGTGTATGATAATAAGCAGTTTCTTCCCACGTAGTCCATGCGTTAAGAGGTTATATGCATTTGAAAGTTTAAAGAAACGTGTATGATATGAAGCAGTTTCTTCTCGTGTAGTGCATGCGCTATTAGGATATATGCATTAGATTTGAAAGTTTAAAGAAACATGTATGATATGAAGCAGTTTCTTCCCACGTAGTCCATGCGCATAGAGGTTATATGCATTAGATTTGAAACTTTAAAGAAACGTGAATGGATCAAGCAGTTTCATCCCACGTAGTCCATGCGTTAGGAGGCTATATGCATTAGATTTGAAGGTTTAAAGAAGCGTGTATGATACGAATTAGTTTTTTCCCGCGTAGTCCATGCGCTAGGAGGTTATATGCATTAGATTTGAAGGTTTAAAGAAACGTGTATGATCTGAAGCAGTTTCTTCCTGCGTAGTCCATGCGCTAGGAGGTTATATTTATTAGATTTGGAAGTTTAAAGAAACGTGTATGGATGAAGCAGTTTCTTCCCACGTAGTCCATGCACATGGAGGTTATATGCATTAGATTTGAAAGTTTAAAGAAACCTGTATGATATGAAGCAGTTTCTTCTTGCGTAGTCCATGCGCTAAAAGGTTGTATGCATTAGATTTGAAAGTTTAAAAATACGTGTATGATATGAAGCAGTTTCTTCCCACGTAGTCCATGCGCTAAGAGGTTATATGCATTAGATTTGAAAGTTTAAAGAAACGTGTATGAAATGAAGCAGTTTCTTTCAACGTAGTCCATGCGCTAGGAGGTTATATGCATTAGATTTGAAAGTTTAAAGAAACGTGTATGATATGAAGCAGTTTCTTCCCACGTAGTCCATGCGCTAAGAGGTTATATGCATTAGATTTAAACGTTTAAAGAAACGTGTATGATATGATGCAGTTTCTTCTTGCGTAGTCCATGCGTTAAGAGGTTATATGCATTAGATTTGAAAGTTTAAAGAAACTTGTATGGATGAAGCAGTTTCTTCCCACTTAGTCTATGCGTTAGGAGGTTATATGCATTAAATTTGAAGGTTTAAAGAAGCGTGTATGATATGAAGCAGTTTCTTCTTGCGTAGTCCATGCGCTAAGAGGTTATATGCATTAGATTTGAAAGTTTAAAGAAACGTGTAAGATAAGAAGCAGTTTCTTTCCACGTAGTCCATGCGCTAGGAGGTAATATGCATTAGATTTGAAAGTTTAAAGAAACCTGTATGATGTGTAGCAGTTTCTTCTTGCGTAGTCCATGCGCTAAGAGGTTATATGCATTAGATTTGAAAGTTTAAAGAAACGTGTATGATACGAAGCAGTTTCTTCCCACGTAGTCCATGCGCTAGGAGGTTATATGCATTAGATTTGAAAGTTTAAAGAAACTTGTATGGATGAAGCAGTTTCTTCCCACGTAGTCCATGCGCTAGGAGGTTATATGCATTAGATTTGAAAGTTTAAAGAAAAGTGTTTGGATGAAGCAGTTTCATCCTACGTAGTCCATGCGCTAGGAGGTTATATGCATTAGATTTGAAAGTTTAAAGAAACGAGTATGGATGGAGCAGTTTCTTCACACGTAGTCCATGCGCTAAGAGGTTATATGCATTAGATTTGAAAGTTTATAGAAACGTGTATGGATGAAGCAGTTTCTTCCTACGTAGTCCATGCTCTAGGAGGTTATATGCATTAGATTTGAAAGTTTAAAGAAACGTGTATGGATGAAGCAATCTCTTCCCACGTAGTCCATGCGCTAAGAGGTTATATGCATTAGATTTGAAAGTTTTAAGAAACGTGTATAGAGGAAGCATTTTCTTCCCACGTAGTCCATGCGCTAGGAGGTTATATGCATTAGATTTGAAAGTTTAAAGAAACCTGTATGATGTGAAGCCGTTTCTTCTTGCGTAGTCCAAGCGCTAAGAGGTTATATGCATTAGATTTGAATGTTTAAAGAAACGTCTATGATATGAAGCAGTTTCTTCCCACGTAGTAGATGCTTTAGGAGGTTATATGCATTAGATTTGAAAGTTTAAAGAAACGCGTATGAATGAAGCAGTTTCTCCCCACGTAGTCCATGCGCTAAGAGGTTATATGCATTAGATTTGAAAGTTTAAAGAAACATGTATGATATGAAGAAGTTTCTTCCCACGTAGTCCATGCGCATAGAGGTTATATGCATTAGATTTGAAACTTTAAAGAAACGTGAATGGATCAAGCAGTTTCATCCCACGTAGTCCATGCGTTAGGAGGCTATATGCATTAGATTTGAAGGTTTAAAGAAGCGTGTATGATACGAATTAGTTTTTTCCCGCGTAGTCCATGCGCTAGGAGGTTATATGCATTAGATTTGAAGGTTTAAAGAAACGTGTATGATATGAAGCAGTTTCTTCCTGCGTAGTCCATGCGCTAGGAGGTTATATTTATTAGATTTGAAAGTTTAAAGAAACGTGTATGGATGAAGCAGTTTCTTCCCACGTAGTCCATGCACATGGAGGTTATATGCATTAGATTTGAAAGTTTAAAGAAACCTGTATGATATGAAGCAGTTTCTTCTTGCGTAGTCCATGCGCTAAGAGGTTATATTCATTAGATTTGAATGTTTAAAGAAACGTCTATGATATGAAGCAGTTTCTTCTCACGTAGTCCATGCGCTAGGAGGTTATATGCATTAGATTTGAAAGTTTAAAGAAACGTGTATGGATGAAGCAGTTTCTCCCCACGTAGTCCATGCGCTAAGAGGTTATATGCATTACGTTTGAAAGTTTAAAGAAACGTGTATGATATGAAGCAGTTTCTTCCCACGTAGTCCATGCGCTAGGTGGTTATATGCATTAGATTTGAAAGTTTAAAGAAACGTGTATGGATGAAGCAGTTTCTCCCCACGTAGTTCATGCGCTAAGAGGCTATATGCATTAGATTTGAAAGTTTAAAGAAACGTGTATGATATGAAACACTTTCCTCTCGCGTATTCCATGCGCTAGGAGGATATATACATTAGATTTGAAAGTTTAAAAAAACGTGTATAATATGAAGTAGTTTCTTCCCGCATAGTCCATGCGCTAAGAGCTTATCTGCATTAGATTTGAAAGTTTAAAGAAACGTTTATGATATGAAACTGTTTCTTCTCGCGTAGTCCATGCGTTAAGAGGTTATATGCATTAGATTTGAAAGTTTAAAGAAACGTGTATTATATGAAGCAGTTTCTTCCCGCGTAGTCCATGCGCTAAGAGGTTATATGCATTAGATTTGAAATTTTAAAGAAACGTGCATGGATGAAGCAGTTTCTTCCCACGTAGTCCTTGCGCTAGGAGGTTATATGCATTAGATTTGAAAGTTTAAAGGAACGTGTATGGATGAAGCAGTTTCTTCCCACGTAGTCCATGCGCTAGGAGGTTATATGCATTAGATTTGAAAGTTTAAAGAAACGTGTTTGGATGAAGCAGTTGTTTCCTACGTAGTCCATGCTCTAGGAGGTTATATGCATTAGATTTGAAAGTTTAAAGAAACGTGTATGGATGAAGCAATCTCTTCCCACGTAGTCCATGCGCTAAGAGGTTATATGCATTAGATTTGAAAGTTTTAAGAAACGTGTATAGAGGAAGCATTTTCTTCCCACGTAGTCCATGCGCTAGGAGGTTATATGCATTAGATTTGAAAGTTTAAAGAAACCTGTATGATGTGAAGCCGTTTCTTCTTGCGTAGTCCAAGCGCTAAGAGGTTATATGCATTAGATTTGAATGTTTAAAGAAACGTCTATGATATGAAGCAGTTTCTTCCCACGTAGTAGATGCTTTAGGAGGTTATATGCATTAGATTTGAAAGTTTAAAGAAACGCGTATGAATGAAGCAGTTTCTCCCCACGTAGTCCATGCGCTAAGAGGTTATATGCATTAGATTTGAATGTTTAAAGAAACATGTATGATATGAAGAAGTTTCTTCCCACGTAGTCCATGCGCATAGAGGTTATATGCATTAGATTTGAAACTTTAAAGAAACGTGAATGGATCAAGCAGTTTCATCCCACGTAGTCCATGCGTTAGGAGGCTATATGCATTAGATTTGAAGGTTTAAAGAAGCGTGTATGATACGAATTAGTTTTTTCCCGCGTAGTCCATGCGCTAGGAGGTTATATGCATTAGATTTGAAGGTTTAAAGAAACGTGTATGATATGAAGCAGTTTCTTCCTGCGTAGTCCATGCGCTAGGAGGTTATATTTATTAGATTTGAAAGTTTAAAGAAACGTGTATGGATGAAGCAGTTTCTTCCCACGTAGTCCATGCACATGGAGGTTATATGCATTAGATTTGAAAGTTTAAAGAAACCTGTATGATATGAAGCAGTTTCTTCTTGCGTAGTCCATGCGCTAAGAGGTTATATTCATTAGATTTGAATGTTTAAAGAAACGTCTATGATATGAAACAGTTTCTTCTCACGTAGTCCATGCGCTAGGAGGTTATATGCATTAGATTTGAAAGTTTAAAGAAACGTGTATGGATGAAGCAGTTTCTCCCCACGTAGTCCATGCGCTAAGAGGTTATATGCATTACGTTTGAAAGTTTAAAGAAACGTGTATGATATGAAGCAGTTTCTTCCCACGTAGTCCATGCGCTAGGTGGTTATATGCATTAGATTTGAAAGTTTAAAGAAACGTGTATGGATGAAGCAGTTTCTCCCCACGTAGTCCATGCGCTAAGAGGCTATATGCATTAGATTTGAAAGTTTAAAGAAACGTGTATGATATGAAACACTTTCTTCTCGCGTATTCCATGCGCTAGGAGGATATATACATTAGATTTGAAAGTTTAAAAAAACGTGTATAATATGAAGTAGTTTCTTCCCGCATAGTCCATGCGCTAAGAGCTTATCTGCATTAGATTTGAAAGTTTAAAGAAACGTTTATGATATGAAACTGTTTCTTCTCGCGTAGTCCATGCGTTAAGAGGTTATATGCATTAGATTTGAAAGTTTAAAGAAACGTGTATTATATGAAGCAGTTTCTTCCCGCGTAGTCCATGCGCTAAGAGGTTATATGCATTAGATTTGAAATTTTAAAGAAACGTGCATGGATGAAGCAGTTTCTTCCCACGTAGTCCTTGCGCTAGGAGGTTATATGCATTAGATTTGAAAGTTTAAAGGAACGTGTATGGATGAAGCAGTTTCTTCCCACGTAGTCCATGCGCTAGGAGGTTATATGCATTAGATTTGAAAGTTTAAAGAAACGTGTTTGGATGAAGCAGTTGTTTCCTAGGTAGTCCATGCGTTAGGAGGTTATATGCATTAGATTTGAAAGTTTAAAGAAACGTGTATGATATGAAGCAGTTTCTTCCCACGTGGTCCATGCGCTAGGAGGTTATATGCATTAGATTTGAAAGTTTAAAGAAACGTGTTTGGATGAAACAGTTTCTTCCTACGTAGTCCATGCGCTAGGAGGTTATATGCATTAGATTTGAAAGTTTAAAGAAACGTGTATGGATGAAGCAGTTTCTTTCCACGTAGTCCATGCACTAGGAGGTTATATGCATTAGATTTGAAAGTTTAAAGAAAGGTGTATAGAGGAAGCAGTTTCTTCCCACGTAGTCCATGCGCTAGGAGGTTATATGCATTAGATTTGAAAGTTTAAAGAAACGTGTATGGATGAAGCAGTCTCTTCCCACGTAGTCCATTCGCTAGGAGGTTATATGCATTAGATTTGAAAGTTTAAAGAAACCTGTATGATATGAAGCAGTTTCTTCTTGCGTAGTCCATGCGCTAAAAGGTTGTATGCATTAGATTTGAAAGTTTAAAAAAACGTGTATGATATGAAGCAGTTTCTTCCCACGTAGTCCATGCGCTAGGAGGTTATATGCATTAGATTTGAAAGTTTAAAGAAACGTGTATGATATGAAGCAGTTTCTTTCAACGTAGTCCATGCGCTAGGAGGTTATATGCATTAGATTTGAAAGTTTAAAGAAACGTGTATGATATGAAGCAGTTTCTTCCCACGTAGTCCATGCGCTAAGAGGTTATATGCATTAGATTTAAACGTTTAAAGAAACCTGTATGATATGAAGCAGTTTCTTCTTGCGTAGTCAATGCGCTAAGAGGTTATATGCATAAGATTTGAAAGTTTAAAGAAACCTGTATGATATGAAGCAGTTTCTTCCCACGTAGTCCATGCGCATAGAGGTTATATGCATTAGATTTGAAAGTTTAAAGAAACGTGTATGGATGAAGCAGTTTCTTCCCACGTAGTCCATGCGCTAGGAGGTTATATGCATTAGATTTGAAAGTTTAAAGAAACGTGTATGGATGAAGCAGTTTCTTCCAACGTAGTCCATGCGCTAGGAGGTTATATGCATTAGATTTGAAAGTTTTAAGAAACGTGTATGATATGAAGCAGTTTCTTCCAAAGTAGCCCATGCGCTAGGAGGTTATATGCATTAGATTTGAAAGTTTAAAGAAACGTGTATGATATGAAGCAGTTTCTTCCCACGTAGTCTATGCGCTAAGAGGTTATATGCATTAGATTTGACAGCCTAAAGAAAGGTTTATGATATGAAGCAGTTTCTTCCCACGTAGTCCATGCGTTAGGAGGTTATATGCATTAGATTTGAAGGTTTAAAGAAGCGTGTATGATATGAAGCAGTTTCTTCCCGCGTAGTCCATGCGCTAGAAGGTTATATTCATTAGATTTGAAAGTTTAAAGAAACACGTATGAAATGAAGCAGTTTCTTCTCGTGTAGTGCATGCGCTATTAGGATACATGCATTAGATTTGAAAGTTTAAAGAAACGTGTATGATATGAAGCAGTTTCTTCCCACGTAGTCCATGCGCATAGAGGTTATATGCATTAGATTTGAAAATTTAAAGAAACGTGTATGGATGAAGCAGTTTCTTCCCACGTAGTCCATGTGCTAGGAGGTTATATGCATTTGATTTGAAAGTTTAAAAAGACGTGTATGGATGAAGCAGTTTCTTCCCACGTAGTCCATGCGGTAGGAGGTCATATGCATTAGATTTGAAAGTTTAAAGAAACGTGTATGGATGAAGCAGTTTCTTCCCACGTAGTCCATGCGCTAGGAGGTTATATGCATTAGATTTGAAAGTTTAAAGAAACGTGTTTGGATGAAGCAGTTTCTTCCTACC
The DNA here is from genome assembly GCA_030765065.1 of Deroplatys truncata. Classification (NCBI taxonomy): domain Eukaryota; kingdom Metazoa; phylum Arthropoda; class Insecta; order Mantodea; family Mantidae; genus Deroplatys; species Deroplatys truncata. Next base: position 217,077,930 of record CM060987.1, read on the forward strand.
TAGTCCATGCGCTAGGAGGTTATATGCATTAGATTTGAAAGTTTAAAGAAACGAGTATGGATGGAGCAGTTTCTTCACACGTAGTCCATGCGCTAAGAGGTTATATGCATTAGATTTGAAAGTTTAAAGAAACGTGTTTGGATGAAGCAGTTTCTTCCTACGTAGTCCATGCGCTAGGAGGTTATATGCATTAGATTTGAAAGTTTAAAGAAACATGTATGGATGAAGCAATTTCTTCCCACGTAGTCCATGCGCTAAGAGGTTATATGCATTAGATTTGAAAGTTTAAAGAAACGTGTATGGATGAAGCAGTTTTTTCCCACGTAGTCTGCGCTAAGAGGTTATATGCATTAGATTTGAAAGTTTAAAGAAACGTGTATGGATGAAGCAGTTTTTTCCCACGTAGTCCAGGCGCTAAGAGGTTATATGCATTAGATTTAAAAGTTTAAACAAACGTGTATGATAATAAGCAGTTTCTTCCCACGTAGTCCATGCGTTAAGAGGTTATATGCATTTGAAAGTTTAAAGAAACGTGTATGATATGAAGCAGTTTCTTCTCGTGTAGTGCATGCGCTATTAGGATATATGCATTAGATTTGAAAGTTTAAAGAAACATGTATGATATGAAGCAGTTTCTTCCCACGTAGTCCATGCGCATAGAGGTTATATGCATTAGATTTGAAACTTTAAAGAAACGTGAATGGATCAAGCAGTTTCATCCCACGTAGTCCATGCGTTAGGAGGCTATATGCATTAGATTTGAAGGTTTAAAGAAGCGTGTATGATACGAATTAGTTTTTTCCCGCGTAGTCCATGCGCTAGGAGGTTATATGCATTAGATTTGAAGGTTTAAAGAAACGTGTATGATCTGAAGCAGTTTCTTCCTGCGTAGTCCATGCGCTAGGAGGTTATATTTATTAGATTTGGAAGTTTAAAGAAACGTGTATGGATGAAGCAGTTTCTTCCCACGTAGTCCATGCACATGGAGGTTATATGCATTAGATTTGAAAGTTTAAAGAAACCTGTATGATATGAAGCAGTTTCTTCTTGCGTAGTCCATGCGCTAAAAGGTTGTATGCATTAGATTTGAAAGTTTAAAAATACGTGTATGATATGAAGCAGTTTCTTCCCACGTAGTCCATGCGCTAAGAGGTTATATGCATTAGATTTGAAAGTTTAAAGAAACGTGTATGAAATGAAGCAGTTTCTTTCAACGTAGTCCATGCGCTAGGAGGTTATATGCATTAGATTTGAAAGTTTAAAGAAACGTGTATGATATGAAGCAGTTTCTTCCCACGTAGTCCATGCGCTAAGAGGTTATATGCATTAGATTTAAACGTTTAAAGAAACGTGTATGATATGATGCAGTTTCTTCTTGCGTAGTCCATGCGTTAAGAGGTTATATGCATTAGATTTGAAAGTTTAAAGAAACTTGTATGGATGAAGCAGTTTCTTCCCACTTAGTCTATGCGTTAGGAGGTTATATGCATTAAATTTGAAGGTTTAAAGAAGCGTGTATGATATGAAGCAGTTTCTTCTTGCGTAGTCCATGCGCTAAGAGGTTATATGCATTAGATTTGAAAGTTTAAAGAAACGTGTAAGATAAGAAGCAGTTTCTTTCCACGTAGTCCATGCGCTAGGAGGTAATATGCATTAGATTTGAAAGTTTAAAGAAACCTGTATGATGTGTAGCAGTTTCTTCTTGCGTAGTCCATGCGCTAAGAGGTTATATGCATTAGATTTGAAAGTTTAAAGAAACGTGTATGATACGAAGCAGTTTCTTCCCACGTAGTCCATGCGCTAGGAGGTTATATGCATTAGATTTGAAAGTTTAAAGAAACTTGTATGGATGAAGCAGTTTCTTCCCACGTAGTCCATGCGCTAGGAGGTTATATGCATTAGATTTGAAAGTTTAAAGAAAAGTGTTTGGATGAAGCAGTTTCATCCTACGTAGTCCATGCGCTAGGAGGTTATATGCATTAGATTTGAAAGTTTAAAGAAACGAGTATGGATGGAGCAGTTTCTTCACACGTAGTCCATGCGCTAAGAGGTTATATGCATTAGATTTGAAAGTTTATAGAAACGTGTATGGATGAAGCAGTTTCTTCCTACGTAGTCCATGCTCTAGGAGGTTATATGCATTAGATTTGAAAGTTTAAAGAAACGTGTATGGATGAAGCAATCTCTTCCCACGTAGTCCATGCGCTAAGAGGTTATATGCATTAGATTTGAAAGTTTTAAGAAACGTGTATAGAGGAAGCATTTTCTTCCCACGTAGTCCATGCGCTAGGAGGTTATATGCATTAGATTTGAAAGTTTAAAGAAACCTGTATGATGTGAAGCCGTTTCTTCTTGCGTAGTCCAAGCGCTAAGAGGTTATATGCATTAGATTTGAATGTTTAAAGAAACGTCTATGATATGAAGCAGTTTCTTCCCACGTAGTAGATGCTTTAGGAGGTTATATGCATTAGATTTGAAAGTTTAAAGAAACGCGTATGAATGAAGCAGTTTCTCCCCACGTAGTCCATGCGCTAAGAGGTTATATGCATTAGATTTGAAAGTTTAAAGAAACATGTATGATATGAAGAAGTTTCTTCCCACGTAGTCCATGCGCATAGAGGTTATATGCATTAGATTTGAAACTTTAAAGAAACGTGAATGGATCAAGCAGTTTCATCCCACGTAGTCCATGCGTTAGGAGGCTATATGCATTAGATTTGAAGGTTTAAAGAAGCGTGTATGATACGAATTAGTTTTTTCCCGCGTAGTCCATGCGCTAGGAGGTTATATGCATTAGATTTGAAGGTTTAAAGAAACGTGTATGATATGAAGCAGTTTCTTCCTGCGTAGTCCATGCGCTAGGAGGTTATATTTATTAGATTTGAAAGTTTAAAGAAACGTGTATGGATGAAGCAGTTTCTTCCCACGTAGTCCATGCACATGGAGGTTATATGCATTAGATTTGAAAGTTTAAAGAAACCTGTATGATATGAAGCAGTTTCTTCTTGCGTAGTCCATGCGCTAAGAGGTTATATTCATTAGATTTGAATGTTTAAAGAAACGTCTATGATATGAAGCAGTTTCTTCTCACGTAGTCCATGCGCTAGGAGGTTATATGCATTAGATTTGAAAGTTTAAAGAAACGTGTATGGATGAAGCAGTTTCTCCCCACGTAGTCCATGCGCTAAGAGGTTATATGCATTACGTTTGAAAGTTTAAAGAAACGTGTATGATATGAAGCAGTTTCTTCCCACGTAGTCCATGCGCTAGGTGGTTATATGCATTAGATTTGAAAGTTTAAAGAAACGTGTATGGATGAAGCAGTTTCTCCCCACGTAGTTCATGCGCTAAGAGGCTATATGCATTAGATTTGAAAGTTTAAAGAAACGTGTATGATATGAAACACTTTCCTCTCGCGTATTCCATGCGCTAGGAGGATATATACATTAGATTTGAAAGTTTAAAAAAACGTGTATAATATGAAGTAGTTTCTTCCCGCATAGTCCATGCGCTAAGAGCTTATCTGCATTAGATTTGAAAGTTTAAAGAAACGTTTATGATATGAAACTGTTTCTTCTCGCGTAGTCCATGCGTTAAGAGGTTATATGCATTAGATTTGAAAGTTTAAAGAAACGTGTATTATATGAAGCAGTTTCTTCCCGCGTAGTCCATGCGCTAAGAGGTTATATGCATTAGATTTGAAATTTTAAAGAAACGTGCATGGATGAAGCAGTTTCTTCCCACGTAGTCCTTGCGCTAGGAGGTTATATGCATTAGATTTGAAAGTTTAAAGGAACGTGTATGGATGAAGCAGTTTCTTCCCACGTAGTCCATGCGCTAGGAGGTTATATGCATTAGATTTGAAAGTTTAAAGAAACGTGTTTGGATGAAGCAGTTGTTTCCTAGGTAGTCCATGCGTTAGGAGGTTATATGCATTAGATTTGAAAGTTTAAAGAAACGTGTATGATATGAAGCAGTTTCTTCCCACGTGGTCCATGCGCTAGGAGGTTATATGCATTAGATTTGAAAGTTTAAAGAAACGTGTTTGGATGAAACAGTTTCTTCCTACGTAGTCCATGCGCTAGGAGGTTATATGCATTAGATTTGAAAGTTTAAAGAAACGTGTATGGATGAAGCAGTTTCTTTCCACGTAGTCCATGCACTAGGAGGTTATATGCATTAGATTTGAAAGTTTAAGGAAAGGTGTATAGAGGAAGCAGTTTCTTCCCACGTAGTCCATGCGCTAGGAGGTTATATGCATTAGATTTGAAAGTTTAAAGAAACGTGTATGGATGAAGCAGTCTCTTCCCACGTAGTCCATTCGCTAGGAGGTTATATGCATTAGATTTGAAAGTTTAAAGAAACCTGTATGATATGAAGCAGTTTCTTCTTGCGTAGTCCATGCGCTAAAAGGTTGTATGCATTAGATTTGAAAGTTTAAAAAAACGTGTATGATATGAAGCAGTTTCTTCCCACGTAGTCCATGCGCTAGGAGGTTATATGCATTAGATTTGAAAGTTTAAAGAAACGTGTATGATATGAAGCAGTTTCTTTCAACGTAGTCCATGCGCTAGGAGGTTATATGCATTAGATTTGAAAGTTTAAAGAAACGTGTATGATATGAAGCAGTTTCTTCCCACGTAGTCCATGCGCTAAGAGGTTATATGCATTAGATTTAAACGTTTAAAGAAACCTGTATGATATGAAGCAGTTTCTTCTTGCGTAGTCAATGCGCTAAGAGGTTATATGCATAAGATTTGAAAGTTTAAAGAAACCTGTATGATATGAAGCAGTTTCTTCCCACGTAGTCCATGCGCATAGAGGTTATATGCATTAGATTTGAAACTTTAAAGAAACGTGTATGGATGAAGCAGTTTCTTCCCACGTAGTCCATGCGCTAGGAGGTTATATGCATTAGATTTGAAAGTTTAAAGAAACGTGTATGGATGAAGCAGTTTCTTCCAACGTAGTCCATGCGCTAGGAGGTTATATGCATTAGATTTGAAAGTTTTAAGAAACGTGTATGATATGAAGCAGTTTCTTCCAAAGTAGCCCATGCGCTAGGAGGTTATATGCATTAGATTTGAAAGTTTAAAGAAACGTGTATGATATGAAGCAGTTTCTTCCCACGTAGTCTATGCGCTAAGAGGTTATATGCATTAGATTTGACAGCCTAAAGAAAGGTTTATGATATGAAGCAGTTTCTTCCCACGTAGTCCATGCGTTAGGAGGTTATATGCATTAGATTTGAAGGTTTAAAGAAGCGTGTATGATATGAAGCAGTTTCTTCCCGCGTAGTCCATGCGCTAGAAGGTTATATTCATTAGATTTGAAAGTTTAAAGAAACACGTATGAAATGAAGCAGTTTCTTCTCGTGTAGTGCATGCGCTATTAGGATACATGCATTAGATTTGAAAGTTTAAAGAAACGTGTATGATATGAAGCAGTTTCTTCCCACGTAGTCCATGCGCATAGAGGTTATATGCATTAGATTTGAAAATTTAAAGAAACGTGTATGGATGAAGCAGTTTCTTCCCACGTAGTCCATGTGCTAGGAGGTTATATGCATTTGATTTGAAAGTTTAAAAAGACGTGTATGGATGAAGCAGTTTCTTCCCACGTAGTCCATGCGGTAGGAGGTCATATGCATTAGATTTGAAAGTTTAAAGAAACGTGTATGGATGAAGCAGTTTCTTCCCACGTAGTCCATGCGCTAGGAGGTTATATGCATTAGATTTGAAAGTTTAAAGAAACGTGTTTGGATGAAGCAGTTTCTTCCTACCTAGTCCATGCGCTAGGAGGTTATATGCATTAGATTTGAAAGTTTAAAGAAACGAGTATGGATGGAGCAGTTTCTTCACACGTAGTCCATGCGCTAAGAGGTTATATGCATTAGATTTGAAAGTTTAAAGAAACGTGTTTGGATGAAGCAGTTTCTTCCTACGTAGTCCATGCGCTAGGAGGTTATATGCATTAGATTTGAAAGTTTAAAGAAACATGTATGGATGAAGCAATTTCTTCCCACGTAGTCCATGCGCTAAGAGGTTATATGCATTAGATTTGAAAGTTTAAAGAAACGTGTATGGATGAAGCAGTTTTTTCCCACGTAGTCTGCGCTAAGAGGTTATATGCATTAGATTTGAAAGTTTAAAGAAACGTGTATGGATGAAGCAGTTTTTTCCCACGTAGTCCAGGCGCTAAGAGGTTATATGCATTAGATTTAAAAGTTTAAACAAACGTGTATGATAATAAGCAGTTTCTTCCCACGTAGTCCATGCGTTAAGAGGTTATATGCATTTGAAAGTTTAAAGAAACGTGTATGATATGAAGCAGTTTCTTCTCGTGTAGTGCATGCGCTATTAGGATATATGCATTAGATTTGAAAGTTTAAAGAAACATGTATGATATGAAGCAGTTTCTTCCCACGTAGTCCATGCGCATAGAGGTTATATGCATTAGATTTGAAACTTTAAAGAAACGTGAATGGATCAAGCAGTTTCATCCCACGTAGTCCATGCGTTAGGAGGCTATATGCATTAGATTTGAAGGTTTAAAGAAGCGTGTATGATACGAATTAGTTTTTTCCCGCGTAGTCCATGCGCTAGGAGGTTATATGCATTAGATTTGAAGGTTTAAAGAAACGTGTATGATCTGAAGCAGTTTCTTCCTGCGTAGTCCATGCGCTAGGAGGTTATATTTATTAGATTTGGAAGTTTAAAGAAACGTGTATGGATGAAGCAGTTTCTTCCCACGTAGTCCATGCACATGGAGGTTATATGCATTAGATTTGAAAGTTTAAAGGAAACCTGTTTGATATGAAGCAGTTTCTTCTTGCGTAGTCCATGCGCTAAGAGGTTATATTCATTAGATTTGAATGTTTAAAATAACGTCTATGATATGAAGCAGTTTCTTCTCAAGTAGTCCATGCGCTAGGAGGTTATATGCATTAGATTTGAAAGTTTAAAGAAACGTGTATGGATGAAGCAGTTTCTCCCCACGTAGTCCATGCGCTAAGAGGTTATATGCATTACGTTTGAAAGTTTAAAGAAAAGTGTATGATATGAAGCAGTTTCTTCCCACGTAGTCCATGCGCTAGGTGGTTATATGCATTAGATTTGAAAGTTTAAAGAAACGTGTATGGATGAAGCAGTTTCTCCCCACGTAGTCCATGCGCTAAGAGGCTATATGCATTAGATTTGAAAGTTTAAAGAAACGTGTATGATATGAAACAGTTTCTTCTCGCGTATTCCATGCGCTAGGAGGATATATACATTAGATTTGAAAGTTTAAAGAAACGTGTATGATATGAAACAGTTTCTTCCTACGTAGTCCATGCGCTAGGAGGTTATATGCATTAGATTTGAAAGTTTAAAGAAACGTGTATGGATGAAGCAGTTTCTTTCCACGTAGTCCATGCACTAGGAGGTTATATGCATTAGATTTGAAAGTTTAAAGAAAGGTGTATAGAGAAAGCAGTTTCTTCCCACGTAGTCCATGCGCTAGGAGGTTATATGCATTAGATTTGAAAGTTTAAAGAAACGTGTATGGATGAAGCAGTTTCTTCCCACGTAGTCCATTCGCTAGGAGGTTATATGCATTAGATTTGAAAGTTTAAAGAAACCTGTATGATATGAAGCAGTTTCTTCTTGCGTAGTCCATGCGCTAAAAGGTTGTATGCATTAGATTTGAAAGTTTAAAAAAACGTGTATGATATGAAGCAGTTTCTTCCCACGTAGTCCATGCGCTAGGAGGTTATATGCATTAGATTTGAAAGTTTAAAGAAACGTGTATGATATGAAGCAGTTTCTTCCCACGTAGTCCATGCGCTAAGAGGCTATATGCATTAGATTTAAACGTTTATAGAAACGTGTATGATATGAAGCAGTTTCTTCTTGCGTAGTCCATGCGTTAAGAGGTTATATGCATTAGATTTGAAAGTTTAAAGAAACTTGTATGGATGAAGCAGTTTCTTCCCACGTAGTCCATGCGCTAGGAGGTAATATGCATTAGATTTGAAAGTTTAAAGAAACCTGTATGATGTGTAGCAGTTTCTTCTTGCGTAGTCCATGCGCTAAGAGGTTATATGCATTAGATTTGAAAGTTTAAAGAAACGTGTATGATACGAAGCAGTTTCTTCCCACGTAGTCCATGCGCTAGGAGGTTATATGCATTAGATTTGAAAGTTTAAAGTAACTTGTATGGATGAAGCAGTTTCTTCCCACGTAGTCCATGCGCTAGGAGGTTATATGCATTAGATTTGAAAGTTTAAAGAAAAGTGTTTGGATAAAGCAGTTTCTTCCTACGTAGTCCATGCGCTAGGAGGTTATATGCATTAGATTTGAAAGTTTAAAGAAACGAGTATGGATGGAGCAGTTTCTTCACACGTAGTCCATGCGCTAAGAGGTTGTATGCATTAGATTTGAAAGTTTATAGAAACGTGTTTGGATGAAGCAGTTTCTTCCTACGTAGTCCATGCTCTAGGAGGTTATATGCATTAGATTTGAAAGTTTAAAGAAACGTGTATGGATGAAGCAATCTCTTCCCACGTAGTCCATGCGCTAGGAGGTTATATGCATTAGATTTGAAAGTTTTAAGAAACGTGTATAGAGGAAGCAGTTTCTTCCCACGTAGTCCATGCGCTAGGAGGTTATATGCATTAGATTTGAAAGTTTAAAGAAACGTGTATGATATGAAGCAGTTTCTTCCAACGTAGTCCATGCGCTAGGAGGTTATGTGCATTAGATTTGAAAGTTTTAAAGAAACGTGTATGATATGAAGCAGTTTCTTCCAACGTAGTCCATGCGTTAGGAGGCTATATGCATTAGATTTGAAAGTTTAAAGAAACGTGTATGATACGAGGCAGTTTCATCCCACGTAGTCTATGCGCTAAGAGGTTATATGCATTAGATTTGACAGTTTAAACAAACGTGTATGATATGAAGCAGTTTCTTCTTGCGTAGTCCATGCGCTAAGAGTTATATGCATTAGATTTGAAAGTTTAAAGAAACTTGTATGGATGAAGCAGTTTCTTCCCACGTAGTCCATGCGTTAGGAGGTTATATGCATTAGATTTGAAGGTTTAAAGAAGCGTGTATGATATGAAGCAGTTTCTTCCCGCGTAGTCCATACGCTAGGAGGTTATATGCATTACATTCTAAAGTTTAAAGAAACGTGTATGATATGAAGCAGTTTTTTCCTGCGTTGTCCATGCGCTAGGATGTTATATGTATTAGATTTGAAAGTTTAAAGAAACGTGTATGGATGAAGCAGTTTCTTCCCACGAAGTCCATGCGCAAGGAGGTTATATGCATTAGATTTGAAAGTTTAAAGAAACCTGTATGATATGAAGCCGTTTCTTCTTGCGTAGTCCAAGCGCTAAGAGGTTATATGCATTAGATTTGAATGTTTAAAGAAACGTCTATGATATGAAGCAGTTTCTTCCCACGTAGTAGATGCTTTAGGAGGTTATATGCATTAGATTTGAAAGTTTAAAGAAACGCGTATGGATGAAGCAGTTTCTCCCCACGTAGTCCATGCGCTAAGAGGTTATATGCATTAGATTTGAAAGTTTAAAGAAACGTGTATGATATGAAGCAGTTTCTTCCCATGTAGTCCATGCGCTAGGAGGTTATATGCATTAGAATTGAAAGTTTAAAAAAACGTGTATGATACGAAGTAGTTTCTTCCCGCATAGTCCATGCGCTAAGAGGTTATCTGCATTAGATTTGAAAGTTTAAAGAAACCTGTATGATATGAAACTGTTTCTTCCCGCGTAGTCCATGCGCTAAGAGGTTATATGCATTAGATTTGAAAGTTTAAAGAAACGTGCATGGATGAAGCAGTTTCTTCCCACGTAGTCCTTGCTCTAGGAGGTTATATGCATTAGATTTGAAACTTTAAAGGAACGTGTATGGATGAAGCAGTTTCTTCCCACGTAGTCCATGCGCTTAGAGGTTATATGCATTAGATTTGAAAGTTTAAAGAAACGTGTATGGATGAAGCAGTTTTTTCCCACGTAGTCCATGCGCTAAGAGGTTATATGCATTAGATTTGAAAGTTTGATGAAACGTGTATTATATGAAGCAGTTGCTTCTCGTGTAGTGCATGCGCTAGGAGGATATATGCATTAGATTTGAAAGTTTAAAGAAACGTGTATGATATGAATCTGTTTCTTCCCACGTAGTCCATGCACTAAGAGGTTATATGCATTAGATTTGAAAGTTTAAAGAAACGTGTATGGATGAAGCAGTTCCTTCCTACGTAGTCCATGCGCTAGGAGGTTATATGCATTAGATTTGAATGTTTAAAGAAACGTGTATAGAGGAAGCAGTTTCTTCCCACGTGGTCCATGCGCTAGGAGGTTATATGCATTAGATTTGAAAGTTTAAAGAAACGTGTTTGGATGAAACAGTTTCTTCCTACGTAGTCCATGCGCTAGGAGGTTATATGCATTAGATTTGAAAGTTTAAAGAAACGTGTATGGATGAAGCAGTTTCTTCCCACGTAGTCCATGCACTAGGAGGTTATATGCATTAGATTTGAAAGTTTAAAGAAAGGTGTATAGAGGAAGCAGTTTCTTCCCACGTAGTCCATGCGCTAGGAGGTTATATGCATTAGATTTGAAAGTTTAAAAAATCGTGTATAATATGAAGTAGTTTCTTCCCGCATAGTCCATGCGCTAAGAGCTTATCTGCATTAGATTTGAAAGTTTAAAGAAACGTTTATGATATGAAACTGTTTCTTCTCGCGTAGTCCATGCGTTAAGAGGTTATATGCATTAGATTTGAAAGTTTAAAGAAACGTGTATTATATGAAGCAGTTTCTTCCCGCGTAGTCCATGCGCTAAGAGGTTATATGCATTAGATTTGAAATTTTAAAGAAACGTGCATGGATGAAGCAGTTCCTTCCTACGTAGTCCATGCGCTAGGAGGTTATATGCATTAGATTTGAATGTTTAAAGAAACGTGTATAGAGGAAGCAGTTTCTTCCCACGTGGTCCATGCGCTAGGAGGTTATATGCATTAGATTTGAAAGTTTAAAGAAACGTGTTTGGATGAAACAGTTTCTTCCTACGTAGTCCATGCGCTAGGAGGTTATATGCATTAGATTTGAAAGTTTAAAGAAACGTGTATGGATGAAGCAGTTTCTTCCCACGTAGTCCATGCACTAGGAGGTTATATGCATTAGATTTGAAAGTTTAAAGAAAGGTGTATAGAGGAAGCAGTTTCTTCCCACGTAGTCCATGCGCTAGGAGGTTATATGCATTAGATTTGAAAGTTTAAAAAAACGTGTATAATATGAAGTAGTTTCTTCCCGCATAGTCCATGCGCTAAGAGCTTATCTGCATTAGATTTGAAAGTTTAAAGAAACGTTTATGATATGAAACTGTTTCTTCTCGCGTAGTCCATGCGTTAAGAGGTTATATGCATTAGATTTGAAAGTTTAAAGAAACGTGTATTATATGAAGCAGTTTCTTCCCGCGTAGTCCATGCGCTAAGAGGTTATATGCATTAGATTTGAAATTTTAAAGAAACGTGCATGGATGAAGCAGTTTCTTCCCACGTAGTCCTTGCGCTAGGAGGTTATATGCATTAGATTTGAAAGTTTAAAGGAACGTGTATGGATGAAGCAGTTTCTTCCCACGTAGTCCATGCGCTAGGAGGTTATATGCATTAGATTTGAAAGTTTAAAGAAACGTGTTTGGATGAAGCAGTTGTTTCCTAGGTAGTCCATGCGTTAGGAGGTTATATGCATTAGATTTGAAAGTTTAAAGAAACGTGTATGATATGAAGCAGTTTCTTCCCACGTGGTCCATGCGCTAGGAGGTTATATGCATTAGATTTGAAAGTTTAAAGAAACGTGTTTGGATGAAACAGTTTCTTCCTACGTAGTCCATGCGCTAGGAGGTTATATGCATTAGATTTTAAAGTTTAAAGAAACGTGTATGGATGAAGCAGTTTCTTTCCACGTAGTCCATGCACTAGGAGGTTATATGCATTAGATTTGAAAGTTTAAAGAAAGGTGTATAGAGGAAGCAGTTTCTTCCCACGTAGTCCATGCGCTAGGAGGTTATATGCATTAGATTTGAAAGTTTAAAGAAACGTGTATGGATGAAGCAGTCTCTTCCCACGTAGTCCATTCGCTAGGAGGTTATATGCATTAGATTTGAAAGTTTAAAGAAACCTGTATGATATGAAGCAGTTTCTTCTTGCGTAGTCCATGCGCTAAAAGGTTGTATGCATTAGATTTGAAAGTTTAAAAAAACGTGTATGATATGAAGCAGTTTCTTCCCACGTAGTCCATGCGCTAGGAGGTTATATGCATTAGATTTGAAAGTTTAAAGAAACGTGTATGATATGAAGCAGTTTCTTTCAACGTAGTCCATGCGCTAGGAGGTTATATGCATTAGATTTGAAAGTTTAAAGAAACGTGTATGATATGAAGCAGTTTCTTCCCACGTAGTCCATGCGCTAAGAGGTTATATGCATTAGATTTAAACGTTTAAAGAAACCTGTATGATATGAAGCAGTTTCTTCTTGCGTAGTCAATGCGCTAAGAGGTTATATGCATAAGATTTGAAAGTTTAAAGAAACCTGTATGATATGAAGCAGTTTCTTCCCACGTAGTCCATGCGCATAGAGGTTATATGCATTAGATTTGAAAGTTTAAAGAAACGTGTATGGATGAAGCAGTTTCTTCCCACGTAGTCCATGCGCTAGGAGGTTATATGCATTAGATTTGAAAGTTTAAAGAAACGTGTATGGATGAAGCAGTTTCTTCCAACGTAGTCTATGCGCTAGGAGGTTATATGCATTAGATTTGAAAGTTTTAAGAAACGTGTATGATATGAAGCAGTTTCTTCCAAAGTAGCCCATGCGCTAGGAGGTTATATGCATTAGATTTGAAAGTTTAAAGAAACGTGTATGATATGAAGCAGTTTCTTCCCACGTAGTCTATGCGCTAAGAGGTTATATGCATTAGATTTGACAGCCTAAAGAAAGGTTTATGATATGAAGCAGTTTCTTCCCACGTAGTCCATGCGTTAGGAGGTTATATGCATTAGATTTGAAGGTTTAAAGAAGCGTGTATGATATGAAGCAGTTTCTTCCCGCGTAGTCCATGCGCTAGAAGGTTATATTCATTAGATTTGAAAGTTTAAAGAAACACGTATGAAATGAAGCAGTTTCTTCTCGTGTAGTGCATGCGCTATTAGGATACATGCATTAGATTTGAAAGTTTAAAGAAACGTGTATGATATGAAGCAGTTTCTTCCCACGTAGTCCATGCGCATAGAGGTTATATGCATTAGATTTGAAAATTTAAAGAAACGTGTATGGATGAAGCAGTTTCTTCCCACGTAGTCCATGTGCTAGGAGGTTATATGCATTTGATTTGAAAGTTTAAAAAGACGTGTATGGATGAAGCAGTTTCTTCCCACGTAGTCCATGCGGTAGGAGGTCATATGCATTAGATTTGAAAGTTTAAAGAAACGTGTATGGATGAAGCAGTTTCTTCCCACGTAGTCCATGCGCTAGGAGGTTATATGCATTAGATTTGAAAGTTTAAAGAAACGTGTTTGGATGAAGCAGTTTCTTCCTACCTAGTCCATGCGCTAGGAGGTTATATGCATTAGATTTGAAAGTTTAAAGAAACGAGTATGGATGGAGCAGTTTCTTCACACGTAGTCCATGCGCTAAGAGGTTATATGCATTAGATTTGAAAGTTTAAAGAAACGTGTTTGGATGAAGCAGTTTCTTCCTACGTAGTCCATGCGCTAGGAGGTTATATGCATTAGATTTGAAAGTTTAAAGAAACATGTATGGATGAAGCAATTTCTTCCCACGTAGTCCATGCGCTAAGAGGTTATATGCATTAGATTTGAAAGTTTAAAGAAACGTGTATGGATGAAGCAGTTTTTTCCCACGTAGTCTGCGCTAAGAGGTTATATGCATTAGATTTGAAAGTTTAAAGAAACGTGTATGGATGAAGCAGTTTTTTCCCACGTAGTCCAGGCGCTAAGAGGTTATATGCATTAGATTTAAAAGTTTAAACAAACGTGTATGATAATAAGCAGTTTCTTCCCACGTAGTCCATGCGTTAAGAGGTTATATGCATTTGAAAGTTTAAAGAAACGTGTATGATATGAAGCAGTTTCTTCTCGTGTAGTGCATGCGCTATTAGGATATATGCATTAGATTTGAAAGTTTAAAGAAACATGTATGATATGAAGCAGTTTCTTCCCACGTAGTCCATGCGCATAGAGGTTATATGCATTAGATTTGAAACTTTAAAGAAACGTGAATGGATCAAGCAGTTTCATCCCACGTAGTCCATGCGTTAGGAGGCTATATGCATTAGATTTGAAGGTTTAAAGAAGCGTGTATGATACGAATTAGTTTTTTCCCGCGTAGTCCATGCGCTAGGAGGTTATATGCATTAGATTTGAAGGTTTAAAGAAACGTGTATGATCTGAAGCAGTTTCTTCCTGCGTAGTCCATGCGCTAGGAGGTTATATTTATTAGATTTGGAAGTTTAAAGAAACGTGTATGGATGAAGCAGTTTCTTCCCACGTAGTCCATGCACATGGAGGTTATATGCATTAGATTTGAAAGTTTAAAGGAAACCTGTTTGATATGAAGCAGTTTCTTCTTGCGTAGTCCATGCGCTAAGAGGTTATATTCATTAGATTTGAATGTTTAAAATAACGTCTATGATATGAAGCAGTTTCTTCTCACGTAGTCCATGCGCTAGGAGGTTATATGCATTAGATTTGAAAGTTTAAAGAAACGTGTATGGATGAAGCAGTTTCTCCCCACGTAGTCCATGCGCTAAGAGGTTATATGCATTACGTTTGAAAGTTTAAAGAAACGTGTATGATATGAAGCAGTTTCTTCCCACGTAGTCCATGCGCTAGGTGGTTATATGCATTAGATTTGAAAGTTTAAAGAAACGTGTATGGATGAAGCAGTTTCTCCCCACGTAGTCCATGCGCTAAGAGGCTATATGCATTAGATTTGAAAGTTTAAAGAAACGTGTATGATATGAAACAGTTTCTTCTCGCGTATTCCATGCGCTAGGAGGATATATACATTAGATTTGAAAGTTTAAAGAAACGTGTATGATATGAAACAGTTTCTTCCTACGTAGTCCATGCGCTAGGAGGTTATATGCATTAGATTTGAAACTTTAAAGAAACGTGTATGGATGAAGCAGTTTCTTTCCACGTAGTCCATGCACTAGGAGGTTATATGCATTAGATTTGAAAGTTTAAAGAAAGGTGTATAGAGAAAGCAGTTTCTTCCCACGTAGTCCATGCGCTAGGAGGTTATATGCATTAGATTTGAAAGTTTAAAGAAACGTGTATGGATGAAGCAGTTTCTTCCCACGTAGTCCATTCGCTAGGAGGTTATATGCATTAGATTTGAAAGTTTAAAGAAACCTGTATGATATGAAGCAGTTTCTTCTTGCGTAGTCCATGCGCTAAAAGGTTGTATGCATTAGATTTGAAAGTTTAAAAAAACGTGTATGATATGAAGCAGTTTCTTCCCACGTAGTCCATGCGCTAGGAGGTTATATGCATTAGATTTGAAAGTTTAAAGAAACGTGTATGATATGAAGCAGTTTCTTCCCACGTAGTCCATGCGCTAAGAGGCTATATGCATTAGATTTAAACGTTTATAGAAACGTGTATGATATGAAGCAGTTTCTTCTTGCGTAGTCCATGCGTTAAGAGGTTATATGCATTAGATTTGAAAGTTTAAAGAAACTTGTATGGATGAAGCAGTTTCTTCCCACGTAGTCCATGCGCTAGGAGGTAATATGCATTAGATTTGAAAGTTTAAAGAAACCTGTATGATGTGTAGCAGTTTCTTCTTGCGTAGTCCATGCGCTAAGAGGTTATATGCATTAGATTTGAAAGTTTAAAGAAACGTGTATGATACGAAGCAGTTTCTTCCCACGTAGTCCATGCGCTAGGAGGTTATATGCATTAGATTTGAAAGTTTAAAGTAACTTGTATGGATGAAGCAGTTTCTTCCCACGTAGTCCATGCGCTAGGAGGTTATATGCATTAGATTTGAAAGTTTAAAGAAAAGTGTTTGGATAAAGCAGTTTCTTCCTACGTAGTCCATGCGCTAGGAGGTTATATGCATTAGATTTGAAAGTTTAAAGAAACGAGTATGGATGGAGCAGTTTCTTCACACGTAGTCCATGCGCTAAGAGGTTGTATGCATTAGATTTGAAAGTTTATAGAAACGTGTTTGGATGAAGCAGTTTCTTCCTACGTAGTCCATGCTCTAGGAGGTTATATGCATTAGATTTGAAAGTTTAAAGAAACGTGTATGGATGAAGCAATCTCTTCCCACGTAGTCCATGCGCTAGGAGGTTATATGCATTAGATTTGAAAGTTTTAAGAAACGTGTATAGAGGAAGCAGTTTCTTCCCACGTAGTCCATGCGCTAGGAGGTTATATGCATTAGATTTGAAAGTTTAAAGAAACGTGTATGATATGAAGCAGTTTCTTCCAACGTAGTCCATGCGCTAGGAGGTTATGTGCATTAGATTTGAAAGTTTTAAAGAAACGTGTATGATATGAAGCAGTTTCTTCCAACGTAGTCCATGCGTTAGGAGGCTATATGCATTAGATTTGAAAGTTTAAAGAAACGTGTATGATACGAGGCAGTTTCATCCCACGTAGTCTATGCGCTAAGAGGTTATATGCATTAGATTTGACAGTTTAAACAAACGTGTATGATATGAAGCAGTTTCTTCTTGCGTAGTCCATGCGCTAAGAGTTATATGCATTAGATTTGAAAGTTTAAAGAAACTTGTATGGATGAAGCAGTTTCTTCCCACGTAGTCCATGAGTTAGGAGGTTATATGCATTAGATTTGAAGGTTTAAAGAAGCGTGTATGATATGAAGCAGTTTCTTCCCGCGTAGTCCATACGCTAGGAGGTTATATGCATTACATTCTAAAGTTTAAAGAAACGTGTATGATATGAAGCAGTTTTTTCCTGCGTTGTCCATGCGCTAGGATGTTATATGTATTAGATTTGAAAGTTTAAAGAAACGTGTATGGATGAAGCAGTTTCTTCCCACGAAGTCCATGCGCAAGGAGGTTATATGCATTAGATTTGAAAGTTTAAAGAAACCTGTATGATATGAAGCCGTTTCTTCTTGCGTAGTCCAAGCGCTAAGAGGTTATATGCATTAGATTTGAATGTTTAAAGAAACGTCTATGATATGAAGCAGTTTCTTCCCACGTAGTAGATGCTTTAGGAGGTTATATGCATTAGATTTGAAAGTTTAAAGAAACGCGTATGGATGAAGCAGTTTCTCCCCACGTAGTCCAAGCGCTAAGAGGTTATATGCATTAGATTTGAAAGTTTAAAGAAACGTGTATGATATGAAGCAGTTTCTTCCCATGTAGTCCATGCGCTAGGAGGTTATATGCATTAGAATTGAAAGTTTAAAAAAACGTGTATGATACGAAGTAGTTTCTTCCCGCATAGTCCATGCGCTAAGAGGTTATCTGCATTAGATTTGAAAGTTTAAAGAAACCTGTATGATATGAAACTGTTTCTTCCCGCGTAGTCCATGCGCTAAGAGGTTATATGCATTAGATTTGAAAGTTTAAAGAAACGTGCATGGATGAAGCAGTTTCTTCCCACGTAGTCCTTGCTCTAGGAGGTTATATGCATTAGATTTGAAACTTTAAAGGAACGTGTATGGATGAAGCAGTTTCTTCCCACGTAGTCCATTAGCTTAGAGGTTATATGCATTAGATTTGAAAGTTTAAAGAAACGTGTATGGATGAAGCAGTTTTTTCCCACGTAGTCCATGCGCTAAGAGGTTATATGCATTAGATTTGAAAGTTTGATGAAACGTGTATTATATGAAGCAGTTGCTTCTCGTGTAGTGCATGCGCTAGGAGGATATATGCATTAGATTTGAAAGTTTAAAGAAACGTGTATGATATGAATCTGTTTCTTCCCACGTAGTCCATGCACTAAGAGGTTATATGCATTAGATTTGAAAGTTTAAAGAAACGTGTATGGATGAAGCAGTTCCTTCCTACGTAGTCCATGCGCTAGGAGGTTATATGCATTAGATTTGAATGTTTAAAGAAACGTGTATAGAGGAAGCAGTTTCTTCCCACGTGGTCCATGCGCTAGGAGGTTATATGCATTAGATTTGAAAGTTTAAAGAAACGTGTTTGGATGAAACAGTTTCTTCCTACGTAGTCCATGCGCTAGGAGGTTATATGCATTAGATTTGAAAGTTTAAAGAAACGTGTATGGATGAAGCAGTTTCTTCCCACGTAGTCCATGCACTAGGAGGTTATATGCATTAGATTTGAAAGTTTAAAGAAAGGTGTATAGAGGAAGCAGTTTCTTCCCACGTAGTCCATGCGCTAGGAGGTTATATGCATTAGATTTGAAAGTTTAAAGAAACGTGTATGGATGAAGCAGTTTCTTCCCACGTAGTCCATTCGCTAGGAGGTTATATGCATTAGATTTGAAAGTTTAAAGAAACCTGTATGATATGAAGCAGTTTCTTCTTGCGTAGTCCATGCGCTAAAAGGTTGTATGCATTAGATTTGAAAGTTTAAAAATACGTGTATGATATGAAGGAGTTTCTTCCCACGTAGTCCATGCGCTAGGAGGTAATATGCATTAGATTTGAAAGTTTAAAGAAACGTGTATGAAATGAAGCAGTTTCTTTCAACGTAGTCCATGCGCTAGGAGGTTATATGCATTAGATTTGAAAGTTTAAAGAAACGTGTATGATATGAAGCAGTTTCTTCCCACGTAGTCCATGCGCTAAGAGGTTATATGCATTAGATTTAAACGTTTAAGGAAACGTGTATGATATGAAGCAGTTTCTTCTTGCGTAGTCCATGCGTTAAGAGGTTATATGCATTAGATTTGAAAGTTTAAAGAAACTTGTATGGATGAAGCAGTTTCTTCCCACGTAGTCCATGCGTTAGGAGGTTATATGCATTAAATTTAAAGGTTTAAAGAAGCGTGTATGATATGAAGCAGTTTCTTCTTGCGTAGTCCATGCGCTAAGAGGTTATATGCATTAGATTTGAAAGTTTAAAGAAACGTGTAAGATAAGAAGCAGTTTCTTCCCACGTAGTCCATGCGCTAGGAGGTAATATGCATTAGATTTGAAAGTTTAAAGAAACCTGTATGATGTGTAGCATTTTCTTCTTGCGTAGTCCATGCGCTAAGAGGTTATATGCATTAGATTTGAAAGTTTAAAGAAACGTGTATGATACGAAGCAGTTTCTTCCCACGTAGTCCATGCGCTAGGAGGTTATATGCATTAGATTTGAAAGTTTAAAGAAACTTGTATGGATGAAGCAGTTTCTTCCCACGTAGTCCATGAGCTAGGAGGTTATATGCATTAGATTTGAAAGTTTAAAGGAACGTGTATGGATGAAGCAGTTTCTTCCCACGTAGTCCATGCGCTAGGAGGTTATATGCATTAGATTTGAAAGTTTAAAGAAACGTGTTTGGATGAAGCAGTTGCTGCCTAGGTAGTCCATACGTTAGGAGGTTATATGCATTAGATTTGAAAGTTTAAAGAAACGTGTATGATATGAAGCAGTTTCTTCCCACGTGGTCCATGCGCTAGGCGGTTATATGCATTAGATTTGAAAGTTTAAAGAAACGTGTTTGGATGAAACAGTTTCTTCCTACGTAGTCCATGCGCTAGGAGGTTATATGCATTAGATTTGAAAGTTTAAAGAAACGTGTATGGATGAAGCAGTTTCTTTCCACGTAGTCCATGCACTAGGAGGTTATATGCATTAGATTTGAAAGTTTAAAGAAAGGTGTATAGAGGAAGCAGTTTCTTCCCACGTAGTCCATGCGCTAGGAGGTTATATGCATTAGATTTGAAAGTTTAAAGAAACGTGTATGGATGAAGCAGTTTCTTCCCACGTAGTCAATTCGCTAGGAGGTTATATGCATTAGATTTGAAAGTTTAAAGAAACCTGTATGATATGAAGCAGTTTCTTCTTGCGTAGTCCATGCGCTAAAAGGTTGTATGCATTAGATTTGAAAGTTTAAAAAAACGTGTATGATATGAAGCAGTTTCTTCCCACGTAGTCCATGCGCTAGGAGGTTATATGCATTAGATTTGAAAGTTTAAAGAAACGTGTATGATATGAAGCAGTTTCTTTCAACGTAGTCCATGCGCTAGGAGGTTATATGCATTAGATTTGAAAGTTTAAAGAAACGTGTATGATATGAAGCAGTTTCTTCCCACGTAGTCCATGCGCTAAGAGGTTATATGCATTAGATTTAAACGTTTAAAGAAACGTGTATGATATGAAGCAGTTTCTTCTTGCGTAGTCCATGCGTTAAGAGGTTATATGCATTAGATTTGAAAGTTTAAAGAAACTTGTATGGATGAAGCAGTTTCTTCCCACGTAGTCCATGCGTTAGGAGGTTATATGCATTAAATTTGAAGGTTTAAAGAAGCGTGTATGATATGAAGCAGTTTCTTCTTGCGTAGTCCATGCGCTAAGAGGTTATATGCATTAGATTTGAAAGTTTAAAGAAACGTGTAAGATAAGAAGCAGTTTCTTCCCACGTAGTCCATGCGCTAGGAGGTAATATGCATTAGATTTGAAAGTTTAAAGAAACCTGTATGATGTGTAGCAGTTTCTTCTTGCGTAGTCCATGCGCTAAGAGGTTATATGCATTAGATTTGAAAGTTTAAAGAAACGTGTATGATACGAAGCAGTTTCTTCCCACGTAGTCCATGCGCTAGGAGGTTATATGCATTAGATTTGAAAGTTTAAAGAAACTTGTATGGATGAAGCAGTTTCTTCCCACGTAGTCCATGCGCTAGGAGGTTATATGCATTAGATTTGAAAGTTTAAAGAAAAGTGTTTGGATAAAGCAGTTTCTTCCTACGTAGTCCATGCGCTAGGAGGTTATATGCATTAGATTTGAAAGTTTAAAGAAACGAGTATGGATGGAGCAGTTTCTTCACACGTAGTCCATGCGCTAAGAGGTTATATGCATTAGATTTGAAAGTTTATAGAAACGTGTTTGGATGAAGCAGTTTCTTCCTACGTAGTCCATGCTCTAGGAGGTTATATGCATTAGATTTGAAAGTTTAAAGAAACGTGTATGGATGAAGCAATCTCTTCCCACGTAGTCCATGCGCTAGGAGCTTATATGCATTAGATTTGAAAGTTTTAAGAAACGTGTATAGAGGAAGCAGTTTCTTCCCACGTAGTCCATGCGCTAGGAGGTTATATGCATTAGATTTGAAAGTTTAAAGAAACGTGTATGATATGAAGCAGTTTCTTCCAACGTAGTCCATGCGCTAGGAGGTTATGTGCATTAGATTTGAAAGTTTTAAAGAAACGTGTATGATATGAAGCAGTTTCTTCCAACGTAGTCCATGCGTTAGGAGGCTATATGCATTAGATTTGAAAGTTTAAAGAAACGTGTATGATACGAAGCAGTTTTGTCCCACGTAGTCTATGCGCTAAGAGGTTATATGCATTAGATTTGACAGTTTAAACAAACGTGTATGATATGAAGCAGTTTCTTCTTGCGTAGTCCTTGCGCTAAGAGTTATATGCATTAGATTTGAAAGTTTAAAGAAACTTGTATGGATGAAGCAGTTTCTTCCCACGTAGTCTATGGGTTAGGAGGTTATATGCATTAGGTTTGAAGGGTTAAAGAAGCGTGTATGATATGAAGCAGTTTCTTCCCGCGTAGTCCATGCGCTAGGAGGTTATATGCATTAGATTCTAAAGTTTAAGGAAACGTGTATGATATGAAGCAGTTTGTTCCTGCGTTGTCCATGCGCTAGGATGTTATATGTATTAGATTTGAAAGTTTAAAGAAACGTGTATGGATGAAGCAGTTTCTTCCCACGTAGTCCATGCGCAAGGAGGTTATATGCATTAGTTTTGAATGTTTAAAGAAACGTCTATGATATGAAGCAGTTTCTTCCCACGTAGTAGATGCTTTAGGAGGTTATATGCATTAGATTTGAAAGTTTAAAGAAACGCATATGGATGAAGCAGTTTCTCCCCACGTAGTCCATGCGCTAGGAGGTTATATGCATTAGAATTGAAAGTTTAAAAAAACGTGTATGATACGAAGTAGTTTCTTCCCGCATAGTCCATGCGCTAAGAGGTTATCTGCATTAGATTTGAAAGTTTAAAGAAACGCGTATGGATGAAGCAGTTTCTCCCCACGTAGTCCATGCGCTAGGAGGTTATATGCATTAGAATTGAAAGTTTAAAAAAACGTGTATGATACGAAGTAGTTTCTTCCCACGTAGTCCATGCGCTAAGAGGTTATCTGCATTAGATTTGAAAGTTTAAAGAAACCTGTATGATATGAAACTGTTTCTTCTCGGGTAGTCCATGCGTTAAGAGGTTATATGCATTAGATTTAAAGTTTAAAGAAACGTGTATGATATGAAGCAGTCTCTTCCCGCGTAGTCCATGGGCTAGGAGGTTATATGCATTAGATTTGAAAGTTTAAAGAAACGTGTATTATATGAAGCAGTTTCTTCCCGCGTAGTCCATGCGCTAAGAGGTTATATGCATTAGATTTGAAAGTTTAAAGAAACGTGCATGGATGAAGCAGTTTCTTCCCACGTAGTCCTTGCGCTAGGAGGTTATATGCATTAGATTTGAAAGTTTAAAGGAACGTGTATGGATGAAGCAGTTTCTTCCCACGTAGTCCATGCGCTAGGAGGTTATATGCATTAGATTTGAAAGTTTAAAGAAACGTGCATGGATGAAGCAGTTTCTTCCCACGTAGTCCTTGCTCTAGGAGGTTATATGCATTAGATTTGAAACTTTAAAGGAACGTGTATGGATGAAGCAATTTCTTCCCACGTAGTCCATGCGCTTAGAGGTTATGTGCATTAGATTTGAAAGTTTAAAGAAACGTGTATGGATGAAGCAGTTTTTTCCGTGGTAGTCCATGCGCTAAGAGGTTATATGCATTAGATTTGAAAGTTTGAAGAAACGTGTATTATATGAAGCAGTTGCTTCTCGTGTAGTGCATGCGCTAGGAGGATATATGCATTAGATTTGAAAGTTTAAATAAACGTGTATGATATGAATCTGTTTCTTCCCACGTAGTCCATGCACTAAGAGGTTATATGCATTAGATTTGAAAGTTTAAAGAAACGTGTATGGATGAAGCAGTTCCTTCCTACGTAGTCCATGCGCTAGGAGGTTATATGCATTAGATTTGAAAGTTTAAGGAAACGTGTATGATATAAAGCACTTTCTTCCACGTGGTCAGTGCGCTAAGAGGTTATATGCATTAGATTTGAAAGTTTAAAGAAACGTGTTTGGATGAAGCAGTTTCTTCCTACGTAGTCCATGCGCTAGGAGGTTATATGCATTAGATTTGAATGTTTAAAGAAACGTGTATAGAGGAAGCAGTTTCTTCCCACGTAGTCCATGCGCTAGGAGGTTATATGCATTAGATTTTAAAGTTTAAAGAAACGTGTATGGATGAAGCAGTTTCTCCCCACGTAGTCCATGCGCTAAGAGGCTATATGCATTAGATTTGAAAGTTTAAAGAAACGTGTATGATATGAAACAGTTTCTTCTCGCGTATTCCATGCGCTAGAAGGATATATACATTAGATTTGAAAGTTTAAAAAAACGTGTATGATATGAAGTAGTTTCTTCCCGCATAGTCCATGCGCTAAGAGCTTATCTGCATTAGATTTGAAAGTTTAAAGAAACGTTTATGATATGAAACTGTTTCTTCTCGCGTAGTCCATGCGTTAAGAGGTTATATGCATTAGATTTGAAAGTTTAAAGAAACGTGTATTATATGAAGCAGTTTCTTCCCGCGTAGTCCATGCGCTAAGAGGTTATATGCATTAGATTTGAAAGTTTAAAGAAACGTGCATGGATGAAGCAGTTTCTTCCCACGCAGTCCTTGCGCTAGGAGGTTATATGCATTAGATTTGAAAGTTTAAAGGAACTAGTATGGATGAAGCAGTTTTTTCCCACGTAGTCCATGCGCTAAGAGGTTATATGCATTAGATTTGAAAGTTTAAAGAAACGTGTATGATATGAAACAGTTTCTTTTCGTGTAGTGCATGCACTAGGAGGATATATGCATTAGATCTGTAAGTTTAAAGAAACGTGTATGATATGAATCTGTTTCTCCCCACGTAGCCCATGCACTAAGAGGTTATATGCATTAGATTTGAAAGTTTAAAGAAACGTGTATGGATGAAGCAGTTTCTTCCCACGTAGTCCATGCGCTAGGAGGTTATATGCATTAGATTTGAAAGTTTAAAGAAACGTGTTTGGATGAAGCAGTTGCTTCCTAGGTAGTCCATGCGTTAGGAGGTTATATGCATTAGATTTGAAACTTTAAAGAAACGTGTATGATATGAAGCAGTTTCTTCCCACGTGGTCCATGCGCTAGGATGTTATATGCATTAGATTTGAAAGTTTAAAGAAACGTGTTTGGATGAAACAGTTTCTTCCTACGTAGTCCAAGCGCTAGGAGGTTATATGCATTAGATTTGAAAGTTTAAAGAAACGTGTATGGATGAAGCAGCTTCTTCCCACGTAGTCCATGCACTAGGAGGTTATATGCATTAGATTTGAAAGTTTAAAGAAAGGTGTATAGAGGAAGCAGTTTCTTCCCACGTAGTCCATGCGCTAGGAGGTTATATGCATTAGATTTGAAAGTTTAAAGAAACGTGTATGGATGAAGCAGTTTCTTCCCACGTAGTCCATTCGCTAGGAGGTTATATGCATTAGATTTGAAAGTTTAAAGAAACCTGTATGATATGAAGCAGTTTCTTCTTGCGTAGTCCATGCGCTAAAAGGTTGTATGCATTAGATTTGAAAGTTTAAAAATACGTGTATGATATGAAGCAGTTTCTTCCCACGTAGTCCATGCGCTAAGAGGTTATATGCATTAGATTTGAAAGTTTAAAGAAACGTGTATGAAATGAAGCAGTTTCTTTCAACGTAGTCCATGCGCTAGGAGGTTATATGCATTAGATTTGAAAGTTTAAAGAAACGTGTATGATATGAAGCGGTTTCTTCCCACGTAGTCCATGCGCTAAGAGGTTATATGCATTAGATTTAAACGTTTAAAGAAACGTGTATGATATGATGCAGTTTATTCTTGCGTAGTCCATGCGTTAAGAGGTTATATGCATTAGATTTGAAAGTTTAAAGAAACTTGTATGGATGAAGCAGTTTCTTCCCACGTAGTCTATGCGTTAGGAGGTTATATGCATTAAATTTGAATGTTTAAAGAAGCGTGTATGATATGAAGCAGTTTCTTCTTGCGTAGTCCATGCGCTAAGAGGTTATATGCATTAGATTTGAAAGTTTAAAGAAACGTGTAAGATAAGAAGCAGTTTCTTCCCACGTAGTCCATGCGCTAGGAGGTAATATGCATTAGATTTGAAAGTTTAAAGAAACCTGTATGATGTGTAGCAGTTTCTTCTTGCAAAGTCCATGCGCTAAGAAGTTATATGCATTAGATTTGAAAGTTTAAAGAAACGTGTATGATACGAAGCAGTTTCTTCCCACGTAGTCCATGCGCTAGGAGGTTATATGCATTAGATTTGAAAGTTTAAAGAAACTTGTATGGATGAAGCAGTTTCTTCCCACGTAGTCCATGCGCTAGGAGGTTATATGCATTAGATTTGAAAGTTTAAAGAAAAGTGTTTGGATGAAGCAGTTTCTTCCTACGTAGTCCATGCGCTAGGAGGTTATATGCATTAGATTTGAAAGTTTAAAGAAACGAGTATGGATGGAACAGTTTCTTCACACGTAGTCCATGCGCTAAGAGGTTATATGCATTAGATTTGAAAGTTTATAGAAACGTGTTTGGATGAAGCAGTTTCTTCCTACGTAGTCCATGCTCTAGGAGGTTATATGCATTAGATTTGAAAGTTTAAAGAAACGTGTATGGATGAAGCAATCTCTTCCCACGTAGTCCATGCGCTAAGAGGTTATATGCATTAGATTTGAAAGTTTTAAGAAACGTGTATAGAGGAAGCATTTTCTTCCCACGTAGTCCATGCGCTAGGAGGTTATATGCATTAGATTTGAAAGTTTAAAGAAACCTGTATGATATGAAGCAGTTTCTTCTTGCGTAGTCCAAGCGCTAAGAGGTTATATGCATTAGATTTGAATGTTTAAAGAAACGTCTATGATATGAAGCAGTTTCTTCCCACGTAGTAGATGCTTTAGGAGGTTATATGCATTAGATTTGAAAGTTTAAAGAAACGCGTATGAATGAAGCAGTTTCTCCCCACGTAGTCCATGCGCTAAGAGGTTATATGCATTAGATTTGAAAGTTTAAAGAAACGTGTATGATATGAAGCAGTTTCTTCCCATGTAGTCCATGCGCTAGGAGGTTATATGCATGAGAATTGAAAGTTTAAAAAAACGTGTATGATACGAAGTAGTTTCTTCCCGCATAGTCCATGCGCTAAGAGGTTATCTGCATTAGATTTGAAAGTTTAAAGAAACCTGTATGATATGAAACTGTTTCTTCTAGGGTAGTCCATGCGTTAAGAGGTTATATGCATTAGATTTGAAAGTTTAAAGAAACGAGTATGGATGGAGCAGTTTCTTCACACGTAGTCCATGCGCTAAGAGGTTGTATGCATTAGATTTGAAAGTTTATAGAAACGTGTTTGGATGAAGCAGTTTCTTCCTACGTAGTCCATGCTCTAGGAGGTTATATGCATTAGATTTGAAAGTTTAAAGAAACGTGTATGGATGAAGCAATCTCTTCCCACGTAGTCCATGCGCTAGGAGGTTATATGCATTAGATTTGAAAGTTTTAAGAAACGTGTATAGAGGAAGCAGTTTCTTCCCACGTAGTCCATGCGCTAGGAGGTTATATGCATTAGATTTGAAAGTTTAAAGAAACGTGTATGATATGAAGCAGTTTCTTCCAACGTAGTCCATGCGCTAGGAGGTTATGTGCATTAGATTTGAAAGTTTTAAAGAAACGTGTATGATATGAAGCAGTTTCTTCCAACGTAGTCCATGCGTTAGGAGGCTATATGCATTAGATTTGAAAGTTTAAAGAAACGTGTATGATACGAGGCAGTTTCATCCCACGTAGTCTATGCGCTAAGAGGTTATATGCATTAGATTTGACAGTTTAAACAAACGTGTATGATATGAAGCAGTTTCTTCTTGCGTAGTCCATGCGCTAAGAGTTATATGCATTAGATTTGAAAGTTTAAAGAAACTTGTATGGATGAAGCAGTTTCTTCCCACGTAGTCCATGCGTTAGGAGGTTATATGCATTAGATTTGAAGGTTTAAAGAAGCGTGTATGATATGAAGCAGTTTCTTCCCGCGTAGTCCATACGCTAGGAGGTTATATGCATTACATTCTAAAGTTTAAAGAAACGTGTATGATATGAAGCAGTTTTTTCCTGCGTTGTCCATGCGCTAGGATGTTATATGTATTAGATTTGAAAGTTTAAAGAAACGTGTATGGATGAAGCAGTTTCTTCCCACGAAGTCCATGCGCAAGGAGGTTATATGCATTAGATTTGAAAGTTTAAAGAAACCTGTATGATATGAAGCCGTTTCTTCTTGCGTAGTCCAAGCGCTAAGAGGTTATATGCATTAGATTTGAATGTTTAAAGAAACGTCTATGATATGAAGCAGTTTCTTCCCACGTAGTAGATGCTTTAGGAGGTTATATGCATTAGATTTGAAAGTTTAAAGAAACGCGTATGGATGAAGCAGTTTCTCCCCACGTAGTCCATGCGCTAAGAGGTTATATGCATTAGATTTGAAAGTTTAAAGAAACGTGTATGATATGAAGCAGTTTCTTCCCATGTAGTCCATGCGCTAGGAGGTTATATGCATTAGAATTGAAAGTTTAAAAAAACGTGTATGATACGAAGTAGTTTCTTCCCGCATAGTCCATGCGCTAAGAGGTTATCTGCATTAGATTTGAAAGTTTAAAGAAACCTGTATGATATGAAACTGTTTCTTCCCGCGTAGTCCATGCGCTAAGAGGTTATATGCATTAGATTTGAAAGTTTAAAGAAACGTGCATGGATGAAGCAGTTTCTTCCCACGTAGTCCTTGCTCTAGGAGGTTATATGCATTAGATTTGAAACTTTAAAGGAACGTGTATGGATGAAGCAGTTTCTTCCCACGTAGTCCATGCGCTTAGAGGTTATATGCATTAGATTTGAAAGT
Organism: Deroplatys truncata; assembly: GCA_030765065.1. Taxonomy (NCBI): domain Eukaryota; kingdom Metazoa; phylum Arthropoda; class Insecta; order Mantodea; family Mantidae; genus Deroplatys; species Deroplatys truncata. The sequence goes on from CM060987.1 coordinate 217,106,159, forward strand.
TTAAAGAAACGTGTATGGATGAAGCAGTTTTTTCCCACGTAGTCCATGCGCTAAGAGGTTATATGCATTAGATTTGAAAGTTTGATGAAACGTGTATTATATGAAGCAGTTGCTTCTCGTGTAGTGCATGCGCTAGGAGGATATATGCATTAGATTTGAAAGTTTAAAGAAACGTGTATGATATGAATCTGTTTCTTCCCACGTAGTCCATGCACTAAGAGGTTATATGCATTAGATTTGAAAGTTTAAAGAAACGTGTATGGATGAAGCAGTTCCTTCCTACGTAGTCCATGCGCTAGGAGGTTATATGCATTAGATTTGAATGTTTAAAGAAACGTGTATAGAGGAAGCAGTTTCTTCCCACGTGGTCCATGCGCTAGGAGGTTATATGCATTAGATTTGAAAGTTTAAAGAAACGTGTTTGGATGAAACAGTTTCTTCCTACGTAGTCCATGCGCTAGGAGGTTATATGCATTAGATTTGAAAGTTTAAAGAAACGTGTATGGATGAAGCAGTTTCTTCCCACGTAGTCCATGCACTAGGAGGTTATATGCATTAGATTTGAAAGTTTAAAGAAAGGTGTATAGAGGAAGCAGTTTCTTCCCACGTAGTCCATGCGCTAGGAGGTTATATGCATTAGATTTGAAAGTTTAAAGAAACGTGTATGGATGAAGCAGTTTCTTCCCACGTAGTCCATTCGCTAGGAGGTTATATGCATTAGATTTGAAAGTTTAAAGAAACCTGTTGATATGAAGCAGTTTCTTCTTGCGTAGTCCATGCGCTAAAAGGTTGTATGCATTAGATTTGAAAGTTTAAAAATACGTGTATGATATGAAGGAGTTTCTTCCCACGTAGTCCATGCGCTAGGAGGTAATATGCATTAGATTTGAAAGTTTAAAGAAACGTGTATGAAATGAAGCAGTTTCTTTCAACGTAGTCCATGCGCTAGGAGGTTATATGCATTAGATTTGAAAGTTTAAAGAAACGTGTATGATATGAAGCAGTTTCTTCCCACGTAGTCCATGCGCTAAGAGGTTATATGCATTAGATTTAAACGTTTAAGGAAACGTGTATGATATGAAGCAGTTTCTTCTTGCGTAGTCCATGCGTTAAGAGGTTATATGCATTAGATTTGAAAGTTTAAAGAAACTTGTATGGATGAAGCAGTTTCTTCCCACGTAGTCCATGCGTTAGGAGGTTATATGCATTAAATTTAAAGGTTTAAAGAAGCGTGTATGATATGAAGCAGTTTCTTCTTGCGTAGTCCATGCGCTAAGAGGTTATATGCATTAGATTTGAAAGTTTAAAGAAACGTGTAAGATAAGAAGCAGTTTCTTCCCACGTAGTCCATGCGCTAGGAGGTAATATGCATTAGATTTGAAAGTTTAAAGAAACCTGTATGATGTGTAGCATTTTCTTCTTGCGTAGTCCATGCGCTAAGAGGTTATATGCATTAGATTTGAAAGTTTAAAGAAACGTGTATGATACGAAGCAGTTTCTTCCCACGTAGTCCATGCGCTAGGAGGTTATATGCATTAGATTTGAAAGTTTAAAGAAACTTGTATGGATGAAGCAGTTTCTTCCCACGTAGTCCATGAGCTAGGAGGTTATATGCATTAGATTTGAAAGTTTAAATAAACGTGTATCATATGTAGCAGTTTCTTCCCGCGTAGTCCATGCGCTAGGAGGTTATATGCATTAGATTTGAAGGTTTAAAGAAGCGTGTATGATATGAAGTAGTTTCCTCCCGCGTAGTCCATGCGCTAGGAGGTTATATGCATTAGATTTGAAAGTTTAAAGAAACGTGTATGATATGAAGCAGTTTCTTCCTGCTTAGTCCATGCGCTAAGAGGTTATGTGCATTAGATTTGAAAGTTTAAAGAAACGTGTATGATATGAAGCATTTTCTTCTTGCGTAGTCCATGCGCTAGGAGGTTATATGCATTAGATCTGAAAGTTTAAACAAACGTGTATGGATGAAGCAGTTTCTTCCCACGTAGTCCATGCGCTAGGAGGTTATATGCATTAGATTTGAAAGTTTAAAGAAACGTGTTTGGATGAAGCAGTTGCTGCCTAGGTAGTCCATACGTTAGGAGGTTATATGCATTAGATTTGAAAGTTTAAAGAAACGTGTATGATATGAAGCAGTTTCTTCCCACGTGGTCCATGCGCTAGGCGGTTATATGCATTAGATTTGAAAGTTTAAAGAAACGTGTTTGGATGAAACAGTTTCTTCCTACGTAGTCCATGCGCTAGGAGGTTATATGCATTAGATTTGAAAGTTTAAAGAAACGTGTATGGATGAAGCAGTTTCTTTCCACGTAGTCCATGCACTAGGAGGTTATATGCATTAGATTTGAAAGTTTAAAGAAAGGTGTATAGAGGAAGCAGTTTCTTCCCACGTAGTCCATGCGCTAGGAGGTTATATGCATTAGATTTGAAAGTTTAAAGAAACGTGTATGGATGAAGCAGTTTCTTCCCACGTAGTCAATTCGCTAGGAGGTTATATGCATTAGATTTGAAAGTTTAAAGAAACCTGTATGATATGAAGCAGTTTCTTCTTGCGTAGTCCATGCGCTAAAAGGTTGTATGCATTAGATTTGAAAGTTTAAAAAAACGTGTATGATATGAAGCAGTTTCTTCCCACGTAGTCCATGCGCTAGGAGGTTATATGCATTAGATTTGAAAGTTTAAAGAAACGTGTATGATATGAAGCAGTTTCTTTCAACGTAGTCCATGCGCTAGGAGGTTATATGCATTAGATTTGAAAGTTTAAAGAAACGTGTATGATATGAAGCAGTTTCTTCCCACGTAGTCCATGCGCTAAGAGGTTATATGCATTAGATTTAAACGTTTAAAGAAACGTGTATGATATGAAGCAGTTTCTTCTTGCGTAGTCCATGCGTTAAGAGGTTATATGCATTAGATTTGAAAGTTTAAAGAAACTTGTATGGATGAAGCAGTTTCTTCCCACGTAGTCCATGCGTTAGGAGGTTATATGCATTAAATTTGAAGGTTTAAAGAAGCGTGTATGATATGAAGCAGTTTCTTCTTGCGTAGTCCATGCGCTAAGAGGTTATATGCATTAGATTTGAAAGTTTAAAGAAACGTGTAAGATAAGAAGCAGTTTCTTCCCACGTAGTCCATGCGCTAGGAGGTAATATGCATTAGATTTGAAAGTTTAAAGAAACCTGTATGATGTGTAGCAGTTTCTTCTTGCGTAGTCCATGCGCTAAGAGGTTATATGCATTAGATTTGAAAGTTTAAAGAAACGTGTATGATACGAAGCAGTTTCTTCCCACGTAGTCCATGCGCTAGGAGGTTATATGCATTAGATTTGAAAGTTTAAAGAAACTTGTATGGATGAAGCAGTTTCTTCCCACGTAGTCCATGCGCTAGGAGGTTATATGCATTAGATTTGAAAGTTTAAAGAAAAGTGTTTGGATAAAGCAGTTTCTTCCTACGTAGTCCATGCGCTAGGAGGTTATATGCATTAGATTTGAAAGTTTAAAGAAACGAGTATGGATGGAGCAGTTTCTTCACACGTAGTCCATGCGCTAAGAGGTTATATGCATTAGATTTGAAAGTTTATAGAAACGTGTTTGGATGAAGCAGTTTCTTCCTACGTAGTCCATGCTCTAGGAGGTTATATGCATTAGATTTGAAAGTTTAAAGAAACGTGTATGGATGAAGCAATCTCTTCCCACGTAGTCCATGCGCTAGGAGCTTATATGCATTAGATTTGAAAGTTTTAAGAAACGTGTATAGAGGAAGCAGTTTCTTCCCACGTAGTCCATGCGCTAGGAGGTTATATGCATTAGATTTGAAAGTTTAAAGAAACGTGTATGATATGAAGCAGTTTCTTCCAACGTAGTCCATGCGCTAGGAGGTTATGTGCATTAGATTTGAAAGTTTTAAAGAAACGTGTATGATATGAAGCAGTTTCTTCCAACGTAGTCCATGCGTTAGGAGGCTATATGCATTAGATTTGAAAGTTTAAAGAAACGTGTATGATACTAAGCAGTTTTGTCCCACGTAGTCTATGCGCTAAGAGGTTATATGCATTAGATTTGACAGTTTAAACAAACGTGTATGATATGAAGCAGTTTCTTCTTGCGTAGTCCTTGCGCTAAGAGTTATATGCATTAGATTTGAAAGTTTAAAGAAACTTGTATGGATGAAGCAGTTTCTTCCCACGTAGTCTATGGGTTAGGAGGTTATATGCATTAGGTTTGAAGGGTTAAAGAAGCGTGTATGATATGAAGCAGTTTCTTCCCGCGTAGTCCATGCGCTAGGAGGTTATATGCATTAGATTCTAAAGTTTAAGGAAACGTGTATGATATGAAGCAGTTTGTTCCTGCGTTGTCCATGCGCTAGGATGTTATATGTATTAGATTTGAAAGTTTAAAGAAACGTGTATGGATGAAGCAGTTTCTTCCCACGTAGTCCATGCGCAAGGAGGTTATATGCATTAGTTTTGAATGTTTAAAGAAACGTCTATGATATGAAGCAGTTTCTTCCCACGTAGTAGATGCTTTAGGAGGTTATATGCATTAGATTTGAAAGTTTAAAGAAACGCATATGGATGAAGCAGTTTCTCCCCACGTAGTCCATGCGCTAGGAGGTTATATGCATTAGAATTGAAAGTTTAAAAAAACGTGTATGATACGAAGTAGTTTCTTCCCGCATAGTCCATGCGCTAAGAGGTTATCTGCATTAGATTTGAAAGTTTAAAGAAACGCGTATGGATGAAGCAGTTTCTCCCCACGTAGTCCATGCGCTAGGAGGTTATATGCATTAGAATTGAAAGTTTAAAAAAACGTGTATGATACGAAGTAGTTTCTTCCCACGTAGTCCATGCGCTAAGAGGTTATCTGCATTAGATTTGAAAGTTTAAAGAAACCTGTATGATATGAAACTGTTTCTTCTCGGGTAGTCCATGCGTTAAGAGGTTATATGCATTAGATTTAAAGTTTAAAGAAACGTGTATGATATGAAGCAGTCTCTTCCCGCGTAGTCCATGCGCTAGGAGGTTATATGCATTAGATTTGAAAGTTTAAAGAAACGTGTATTATATGAAGCAGTTTCTTCCCGCGTAGTCCATGCGCTAAGAGGTTATATGCATTAGATTTGAAAGTTTAAAGAAACGTGCATGGATGAAGCAGTTTCTTCCCACGTAGTCCTTGCGCTAGGAGGTTATATGCATTAGATTTGAAAGTTTAAAGGAACGTGTATGGATGAAGCAGTTTCTTCCCACGTAGTCCATGCGCTAGGAGGTTATATGCATTAGATTTGAAAGTTTAAAGAAACGTGCATGGATGAAGCAGTTTCTTCCCACGTAGTCCTTGCTCTAGGAGGTTATATGCATTAGATTTGAAACTTTAAAGGAACGTGTATGGATGAAGCAATTTCTTCCCACGTAGTCCATGCGCTTAGAGGTTATGTGCATTAGATTTGAAAGTTTAAAGAAACGTGTATGGATGAAGCAGTTTTTTCCGTGGTAGTCCATGCGCTAAGAGGTTATATGCATTAGATTTGAAAGTTTGAAGAAACGTGTATTATATGAAGCAGTTGCTTCTCGTGTAGTGCATGCGCTAGGAGGATATATGCATTAGATTTGAAAGTTTAAATAAACGTGTATGATATGAATCTGTTTCTTCCCACGTAGTCCATGCACTAAGAGGTTATATGCATTAGATTTGAAAGTTTAAAGAAACGTGTATGGATGAAGCAGTTCCTTCCTACGTAGTCCATGCGCTAGGAGGTTATATGCATTAGATTTGAAAGTTTAAGGAAACGTGTATGATATAAAGCACTTTCTTCCACGTGGTCAGTGCGCTAAGAGGTTATATGCATTAGATTTGAAAGTTTAAAGAAACGTGTTTGGATGAAGCAGTTTCTTCCTACGTAGTCCATGCGCTAGGAGGTTATATGCATTAGATTTGAATGTTTAAAGAAACGTGTATAGAGGAAGCAGTTTCTTCCCACGTAGTCCATGCGCTAGGAGGTTATATGCATTAGATTTTAAAGTTTAAAGAAACGTGTATGGATGAAGCAGTTTCTCCCCACGTAGTCCATGCGCTAAGAGGCTATATGCATTAGATTTGAAAGTTTAAAGAAACGTTAATGATATGAAACAGTTTCTTCTCGCGTATTCCATGCGCTAGGAGGATATATACATTAGATTTGAAAGTTTAAAAAAACGTGTATGATATGAAGTAGTTTCTTCCCGCATAGTCCATGCGCTAAGAGCTTATCTGCATTAGATTTGAAAGTTTAAAGAAACGTTTATGATATGAAACTGTTTCTTCTCGCGTAGTCCATGCGTTAAGAGGTTATATGCATTAGATTTGAAAGTTTAAAGAAACGTGTATTATATGAAGCAGTTTCTTCCCGCGTAGTCCATGCGCTAAGAGGTTATATGCATTAGATTTGAAAGTTTAAAGAAACGTGCATGGATGAAGCAGTTTCTTCCCACGCAGTCCTTGCGCTAGGAGGTTATATGCATTAGATTTGAAAGTTTAAAGGAACTAGTATGGATGAAGCAGTTTTTTCCCACGTAGTCCATGCGCTAAGAGGTTATATGCATTAGATTTGAAAGTTTAAAGAAACGTGTATGATATGAAACAGTTTCTTTTCGTGTAGTGCATGCACTAGGAGGATATATGCATTAGATCTGTAAGTTTAAAGAAACGTGTATGATATGAATCTGTTTCTCCCCACGTAGCCCATGCACTAAGAGGTTATATGCATTAGATTTGAAAGTTTAAAGAAACGTGTATGGATGAAGCAGTTTCTTCCCACGTAGTCCATGCGCTAGGAGGTTATATGCATTAGATTTGAAAGTTTAAAGAAACGTGTTTGGATGAAGCAGTTGCTTCCTACGTAGTCCAAGCGCTAGGAGGTTATATGCATTAGATTTGAAAGTTTAAAGAAACGTGTATGGATGAAGCAGCTTCTTCCCACGTAGTCCATGCACTAGGAGGTTATATGCATTAGATTTGAAAGTTTAAAGAAAGGTGTATAGAGGAAGCAGTTTCTTCCCACGTAGTCCATGCGCTAGGAGGTTATATGCATTAGATTTGAAAGTTTAAAGAAACGTGTATGGATGAAGCAGTTTCTTCCCACGTAGTCCATTCGCTAGGAGGTTATATGCATTAGATTTGAAAGTTTAAAGAAACCTGTATGATATGAAGCAGTTTCTTCTTGCGTAGTCCATGCGCTAAAAGGTTGTATGCATTAGATTTGAAAGTTTAAAAATACGTGTATGATATGAAGCAGTTTCTTCCCACGTAGTCCATGCGCTAAGAGGTTATATGCATTAGATTTGAAAGTTTAAAGAAACGTGTATGAAATGAAGCAGTTTCTTTCAACGTAGTCCATGCGCTAGGAGGTTATATGCATTAGATTTGAAAGTTTAAAGAAACGTGTATGATATGAAGCGGTTTCTTCCCACGTAGTCCATGCGCTAAGAGGTTATATGCATTAGATTTGAAAGTTTAAAGAAACGTGTATTATATGAAGCAGTTTCTTCCCGCGTAGTCCATGCGCTAAGAGGTTATATGCATTAGATTTGAAAGTTTAAAGAAACGTGCATGGATGAAGCAGTTTCTTCCCACGTAGTCCATGCGCTAAGAGGTTATATGCATTAGATTTGAAAGTTTAAAGAAACTTGTATGGATGAAGCAGTTTCTTCCCACGTAGTCTATGCGTTAGGAGGTTATATGCATTAAATTTGAATGTTTAAAGAAGCGTGTATGATATGAAGCAGTTTCTTCTTGCGTAGTCCATGCGCTAAGAGGTTATATGCATTAGATTTGAAAGTTTAAAGAAACGTGTAAGATAAGAAGCAGTTTCTTCCCACGTAGTCCATGCGCTAGGAGGTAATATGCATTAGATTTGAAAGTTTAAAGAAACCTGTATGATGTGTAGCAGTTTCTTCTTGCAAAGTCCATGCGCTAAGAAGTTATATGCATTAGATTTGAAAGTTTAAAGAAACGTGTATGATACGAAGCAGTTTCTTCCCACGTAGTCCATGCGCTAGGAGGTTATATGCATTAGATTTGAAAGTTTAAAGAAACTTGTATGGATGAAGCAGTTTCTTCCCACGTAGTCCATGCGCTAGGAGGTTATATGCATTAGATTTGAAAGTTTAAAGAAAAGTGTTTGGATGAAGCAGTTTCTTCCTACGTAGTCCATGCGCTAGGAGGTTATATGCATTAGATTTGAAAGTTTAAAGAAACGAGTATGGATGGAGCAGTTTCTTCACACGTAGTCCATGCGCTAAGAGGTTATATGCATTAGATTTGAAAGTTTATAGAAACGTGTTTGGATGAAGCAGTTTCTTCCTACGTAGTCCATGCTCTAGGAGGTTATATGCATTAGATTTGAAAGTTTAAAGAAACGTGTATGGATGAAGCAATCTCTTCCCACGTAGTCCATGCCCTAAGAGGTTATATGCATTAGATTTGAAAGTTTTAAGAAACGTGTATAGAGGAAGCATTTTCTTCCCACGTAGTCCATGCGCTAGGAGGTTATATGCATTAGATTTGAAAGTTTAAAGAAACCTGTATGATATGAAGCCGTTTCTTCTTGCGTAGTCCAAGCGCTAAGAGGTTATATGCATTAGATTTGAATGTTTAAAGAAACGTCTATGATATGAAGCAGTTTCTTCCCACGTAGTAGATGCTTTAGGAGGTTATATGCATTAGATTTGAAAGTTTAAAGAAACGCGTATGAATGAAGCAGTTTCTCCCCACGTAGTCCATGCGCTAAGAGGTTATATGCATTAGATTTGAAAGTTTAAAGAAACGTGTATGATATGAAGCAGTTTCTTCCCATGTAGTCCATGCGCTAGGAGGTTATATGCATGAGAATTGAAAGTTTAAAAAAACGTGTATGATACGAAGTAGTTTCTTCCCGCATAGTCCATGCGCTAAGAGGTTATCTGCATTAGATTTGAAAGTTTAAAGAAACCTGTATGATATGAAACTGTTTCTTCTCGGGTAGTCCTTGCGTTAAGAGGTTATATGCATTAGATTTGAAAGTTTAAAGAAACGTGCATGGATGAAGCAGTTTCTTCCCACGTAGTCCTTGCTCTAGGAGGTTATATGCATTAGATTTGAAACTTTAAAGGAACGTGTATGGATGAAGCAATTTCTTCCCACGTAGTCCATGCGCTTAGAGGTTATATGCATTAGATTTGAAAGTTTAAAGAAACGTGTATGGATGAAGCAGTTTTTCCCACGTAGTCCATGCGCTAAGAGGTTATATGCATTAGATTTGAAAGTTTGAAGAAACGTGTATTATATGAAGCAGTTGCTTCTCGTGTAGTGCATGCGCTAGGAGGATATATGGATTAGATTTGAAAGTTTAAAGAAACGTGTATGATATGAAGCAGTTTCTTCCCACGTAGTCCATGCGCTAGAATGTTATATGCATTAGATTTGAAAGTTTAAATAAACGTGTATGATATGAATCTGTTTCTTCCCAGGTAGTCCATGCACTAAGAGGTTATATGCATTAGATTTGAAAGTTTAAAGAAACGTGTATGGATGAAGCAGTTTCTTCCCACGTAGTCCATGCGCTAGGAGGTTATATGCATTAAATTCTAAAGTTTAAAGAAACGTGTTTGGATGAAGCAGTTCCTTCCTACGTAGTCCATGCGCTAGGAGGTTATATGCATTAGATTTGAAAGTTTAAGGAAACGTGTATGATATAAAGCACTTTCTTCCACGTGGTCAGTGCGCTAAGAGGTTATATGCATTAGATTTGAAAGTTTAAAGAAACGTGTTTGGATGAAGCAGTTTCTTCCTACGTAGTCCATGCGCTAGGAGGTTATATGCATTAGATTTGAATGTTTAAAGAAACGTGTATAGAGGAAGCAGTTTCTTCCCACGTAGTCCATGCGCTAGGAGGTTATATGCATTAGATTTGAAAGTTTAAAGAAACGTGTATGGATGAAGCAGTTTCTTCCCACGTAGTCCATTCGCTAGGAGGTTATATGCATTAGATTTGAAAGTTAAAAGAAACCTGTATGATATGAAGCAGTTTCTTCTTGCGTATTCCATGCGCTAAAAGGTTATATGCATTAGATTTAAAAGTTTAAAGAAACGTGTATGATATGAAGCAGTTTCTTCCCACATAGTCCATGCGCTAGGAGGTTATATGCATTAGATTTGAAAGTTTAAAGAAACGTGTATGATATGAAGCAGTTTCTTCCAACGTAGTCCATGCGCTCGGAGGTTATATGCATTAGTTTTGAAAGTTTAAAGAAACGTGTATGATATGAAGCAGTTTCTTCCCACGTAGTCCATGCGCTAAGAGGTTATATGCATTAGATTTGAAAGTTTAAAGAAACGTGTATGATATGAAGCAGTTTCTTCTTGCGTAGTCCATGCGCTAAGAGGTTATATGCATTAGATTTGAAAGTTTAAAGAAACTTGTATGGATGAAGCAGTTTCTTCCCACGTAGTCCATGCGTTAGGAGGTTATATGCATTAGATTTGAAGGTTTAAAGAAACGTGTATGATATGAAGCAGTTTCTTCCCGCGTAGTCCATGCGCTAGGAGGTTATATGCATTAGATTTGAAAGTTTAAAGAAACGTGTATTATATGAAGCAGTTTCTTCCTGCGTAGTCCATGCGCTAGGAGGTTATATGTATTAGGTTTGAAAGTTTAAAGAAACGTGTATGGATGAAGCAGTTTCTTCCCACGTAGTCCATGCGCAAGGAGGTTTTATGCATTAGATTTGAAAGTTTATAGAAATCTGTATGATATGAAGCAGTTTCTTCTTGCGTAGTCCATGCGCTAAGAGGTTATATGCATTAGATTTGAAAGTTTAAAGAAACGTGTATGATATGAAGCAGTTTCTTCTCACGTAGTCCATGCGCTAGGAGGTAATATGCATTAGATTTGAAAGTTTAAAGAAACCTGTATGATATGAAGCAGTTTCTTCTTGCGTAGTCCATGCGCTAAGAGGTTATATGCATTAGATTTGAAAGTTTAAAGAAACGTGTATGATATGAAGCAGTTTCTTCCCACGTAGTCCTGCGATAGGAGGTTATATGCATTAGATTTGAAAGTTTAAAGAAACTTGCATGGATGAAGCAGTTTCTTCCCACGTAGTCCATGCGCTAGGAGGTTATATGCATTAGATTTGAAAGTTTAAAGAAACGTGTATGGATTAAGCAGTTTCTTCCCACGTAGTCCATGCGTTAGGAGGTTATATGCATTAGATTTGAAGGTTTAAAGAAGCGTGTATGATATGAAGCAGTTTCTTCCCGCGTAGTCCATGCGCTAGGAGGTTATATGTTATAGATTTGAAAGTTTAAAGAAACGTGTATGGATGAAGCAGTTTCTTCCCACGTAGTCCATGCGCAAGGAGGTTATATGCATTAGATTTGAAAGTTTAAAGAAACCTGTATGATACAAAGCAGTTTCTTCTTGCGTAGTCCATGCGCTAAAAGGTTATATGCATTAGATTTGAAAGTTTAAAGAAACTTGTATGGATGAAGCAGTTTGTTCCCACGTAGTCCATGCGTTAGGAGGTTATATGCATTAGATTTGAAGGTTTAAAGAAGCGTGTATGATATGAAGCAGTTTCTTCCCGCGTAGTCCATGCGCTAGGAGGTTATATGCATTAGATTTGAAAGTTTAAAGAAACGTGTATGATATGAAGCAGTTTCTTCCTGCGTAGTTCATGCGCTAGGAGGTTATATGTAAGTAGTATCAGTCCCGGATGAGCCAATTGGCTTAACGATAATCCTGCCGCTAGGGGCGCTAGTGTTGCTAGTGTCGCTGCGTGCGACGGTGGCGGCGGTAAGTTTGAAAAGCGCCCTGAGCGGGAGGATTATCGTTATTGCAATTGGTTCATCCGGGACGAGTTAAAAGAATTGAGGATTAGGGAAAGGTGAAGGAAAAACAGGAAGTGACGTGGAGTGTTTTGATTGGTTCGTTAATTTGGGTGGAAGATGAAGGAAGGAAGATGAAAGAGTATGGAGGCCACGTGATGGAGAGGAGCGGGGTGGCGAGGTGTTGTCTGTGCGGAGGTCGGGACTGAAAGAGGGAAAAGATGGGGAGCGAGGGATAAAAAGTATAACAGAAAGTGACGTGTGAAGTTGTGATTGGTGGGAATAAGAAGTGATGTTATTGGTGGAAAGGAACAAATGAAAGTTGTTGATTGGTAAGAATAAGAGAGATTATGATTGGTGGAAAGAAAAAGGTGTGGGAGTGGGGTATGTTGGAGGTGATGGGAAAGGTAAGTTTTGCTAGCAACAATATTTGCAAAAGCCTGTCGAGAACTGATCAGCAATTTTTTGAACGTTGGATGGTAGTTTTCTTGAGTGGATAGAGAGATGGGGCGATATGAGATGCGGTGGCGAAAATGGGAACTAAACAAGATGGTTGAGACAAGAGGTTTTAAGGACGAGGAAATTTGGAGGTTAGTGGTGAACATGGCGGTCGCAAGAGGTGGGGGCAAGGAGACGCGGTGGTTAGAATGGGAACTAAAAGAAGATGGCGGTAGCAAGAGCTTAGAAGAGCAGATTTTGAGGTTAAAATAGTGGGAGCTAAAAATGGCGGAGGGTCTGCGACAAGGGGATGCGGTGAGAACTAAACAAGATGGCGGACGCAAGAGGAGGGTAAGGAGATTTGAGGTTACAGTACCAAAACACGAAAGGATATATTCCTACGCCAAGCAGGTCCGAAAAATAATTATGCGTGTGGTACTTACCTGTTACTGGTGTGGATGCGTCACCAAAAGCGCGGCAGCTTCACGCGACGCGAAAAAATAAAAGCAAAAATAAATGCTTAACCAGCTTTAAGATCAACCAACATCACTACGCACTGATATACCTAGGTTTTTTAAAGCAGTACAGACACCCTTTGCAGAGGCGTAATTTAACTATACCAAAAACGTGGTACTGGACCATCGTGATGGTCGCTAGCGTACGTAGGAGCAGGGTTCTCATAGCCGGTCGAAAGCGGTCAAAAAGTGTACGACGTAGGTGTTCACAGTAGCTGCTGTCGAGTCAACCGTCGAGGTGTGAATGAACGAGATCTGCTCTTGCCGGCAATCTGGTTGGGAGATGAGAGGCGCGGTGGTAAAAATGGGAACTAAATAAGATGGCGGAGGCATGAAGTTGAGGCTAAGGAGCGGTGAGGTGTTGTCTGTGCGGAGGTTGGGGCTGAAAGAGGGGAAAGATGGCGAACGAGGGATAAAAAGTATAACAGAAAGTGACGTGTGAAGTTGTGATTGGTGGGAATAAGAAGTGATGTTATTGGTGGAAAGGAACAAATGAAAGTTGTTGATTGGTAAGAATAAGAGAGATTATGATTGGTGGAAAGAAAAAAGGTGTGGGAGTGGGGTATGTTGGAGGTGATGGTAAAGGTAAGTTTTGCTACCAACAACATTTGCAAAAGCCTATCCAGAACTCATCAGCAATTTTAAATAACTAGTGTTTCGGGGTTTTCTCTCGCTGGTAGACGAATGCAAGCTGTTTCTGCTTTTTCATAGGTTTTCCCAAAATTGAAAATGCATATATTGTAACACAAATGTGTGCAGTGCAAAAGAAAATAAAACTTAAATAGGCACACACACACACACACACACACCCGTTGCAGTTGCCATACTTATATTATTCGTCTTTTCCTTTTTTTATTTTTTTTAAAAAATAACTAGTTTTTGGGGGTTTTCTGCGGTTGGTAAACGAATGCAAGCTCTGTCTGCTTTTTCATAGGTTTTCCCTGGTTGGTAGGCGTTTTCTGTAGTGGTTGACGAAGCCGTTTCTAATTTTCGAGGTTTTCTCAGGTTTTTTAGTGGTTGTCCCTGCCCGGTAGGCAAATGATTAAGTTTTGCCTTGTCGGCGCACGGATACTAGGCACATACTCGCGCACACACACACACACACACCGGTTGCAGTTGCCATACTTATATTATTCGTCTTTTCCTTTTTTTCTTTTTGTTTTTTCGTTTTTTTAAAAAATAACTAGTTTTTTGGGGGTTTTCTGCGCTTGGTAAACGAATGCAAGCTCTTTCTGCTTTTTCATAGGTTTTCCCTGGTTGGTAGGCGTTTTCTGTAGTGGTTGACGAAGCCGTTTCTAATTTTCGAGGTTTTCTCAGGTTTTTAGTGGTTGTCCCTGCCCGGTAGGCAAATGATGAAGTTTTACCTTGTCGGCGCACGGATACTAGGCACATACTCGCACACACACACACATTTAATAGTAGCGTGTAGCAAACTGTTTTTGAAAAATGCTTAACCAGCTTTAAGATCAACCAACATCACTACGCACTGATATACCTAGGTTTTTTAAAGCGGTACAGACGCCCTTTGCACAGACGTAATTTAACTATACCAAAAACCTGGTCGCTAGCGTACGTAGGAGCAGGGTTCTCATTGCCGGTCGAAAGCGGCAAAAAAGTGTACTATCTTGTTTTCATGGGTTTTCCAGATCGGTAAGCGTTAGAATACTCTTAGAGCTTTTTTCAGGGTTTTCGCGGTTGTCCCTGTCCGGTAGGCAAATGATAAAGTTTTTCTATAATGTCGTCGTTTTGGCTTGTGGCGCACGGATACTAGGCACATACTCGCACACACACATACACACACTAAAATAGTAGCGTATAAAAAAAATTTAACAAACCGTAGATTTTCAAGAAAATTCCCACACCGCAAACTACCCGTTTAGTGAAAGAAAGTTCGTTATTTTTATTGTCTTAAAAATGGCTCTACCCCTTTTGATTACGGTACGGTATGTTTAAGATATCTGCAGGACAAATAAAATGTATAACTTCAATTTTCTGGGAATAGCTGTGAAGTAGTCTCATTGTGAATGTCTTTTGTACAACTGTTAAACCGTAGGAAACGAAGCCTTACTGTACAAGAACTGTACAAGAACGTTAAAGCACACAATTTATGTGTATTATTATTATTAATATTATTATTATTATTATTATTACTTTGTGGCGTTGTCTATTTACAAAGTTTCCATGTTGATTTTAATGTTTAAAAGCTTTAGACCTTTCTCACTAAAACTCGTCATTCTTTTATCTTTTCTTTTTTCATTTTCATACAAAGAGAACGGAATTTCACAAGTGAAACAGTACTGTGATAACGATACCAACAAACTAATTATTATTCACCCACTGAAACACATAAAAACAATAAGTAATAATCACAGACCCAGTTTGTGGGTATTTAAATGAAACATCATGCACAATACAAGCCAATTATGTAACAAGTTGAAATGTGCAAATCTATAGATGTATTTCTGGTGAAATCCCGGTGTGGAATTTTTGAGTGCAATGCAATTTCTCCTGTATCTGCTATGTACGTGGTAGAGAAAGTAAAAATAGTTACAGTGACTATACAAATGTAACAATAGAGAAACCCACTTGAAGAAAAAACGGAATAAAAATAACAAGACGTCAGACTCAACTTTCGCGCCATTCTCCGAATATCTGAGAATATTCTTAATATGAGACAAGCATTTTACCTTAAGCAAGTAGTTTTAATCTTACTTTTATGAAAATCAGAGTTTTCTCTATAACCTTTATTTGTGACAACAACGCTAAGTTTCGAGTTAGCTATACTCACTTTTCTTGCAACTATATACGTTAAAACTAATATTAACAAATTTCTCGTAATCCCAGAATTTATTAATCATAGCTGTAATATTTTTCACAACTGCATGTAATAATATTGATTTAGGGGCTTTTAGTAATTTGCTATTCGTTCTAAAACCTTTTATATTGTCAAGCTGGACAACTATAAACATTCATAACAACATTAGTATAAACTTCCCTACAGAGTTTTATATACAATTTTACAAGTTGTTTTAAGAAATTGTTAAATTTCGGTACCGAAAAAAAAATAAAGATACGGTTTTCCAAAGATTTCGAAAGAACTAAGTTGCTGTATCAAAATTTCCTTGTTACAAATTGTGCATTTATTTCTTAAGGAAACCAGGAATACAGATTTTTTATAAATTTTAGCGTGCACCGATCTATATTTTTAACTTTTACGCCTACGTTTCTCGTCAATAAACACCATTGCTGAAGAGGTTGGTATTTCTACTCTCTCTACCACGTAAAATAGTAGGTAGAGGAGGTATGCATTGCATCCAAATATTCAATATTGAGATTTCACTGGAAAACTAAATACTTGTTTTGAGGTCCCCTGAATAAAAAACATTTTTAGAAAATTCTGTGTGTATGTGTCAGAGCAGCATAACTCAAAATGAAAAGTCGGATAAATACTAAACTTGGTATTTAGGTTGAGTACCTTCCAAAGATACGACACAGAGATTTTCAAGAAAGTCCCTCCACCCCAAACTACCCTTTACATGAACTATTTTCCGAAATGTTTTATTTTCTAAAACTGTCTCTGACGATTTTAATTACAACACCATATATTAAAGACATTTATATGAAAAATAAAATGTATATCTTGAATTTTGTGGAAATAGCCTGTGAAGTCCTCTTGATTCGGAAGACATTTTCTATGATCTTGTATAACTGCTAAGGAATGAGAAAAACATACAATACAAAAAATTTAGATCTCTTTAAAAACACACAATTTATTTGAAATAACTTTTTTGTGACGTCAGCCATTTCCGAGATATCTGTTATAAATGGTTCGAATTGTACAATGCTTAGCCATTCTTTTTTAAAGGCATGTCGCTTTTCAGTTCTTGCTCGCCATGTTGATGGAAAGAATTTAGAATTTTAAGGCCAGTGTATAGCGTCCCTTTGGATGTATAACGGATGTGCAATGCAACCATTTCCCGAAAAGTTTATCTGGATTAAAATTAAGTGGATATGAAAATAAACTTTCGTACTCACCTATAAGAGATAGAGGGTAGAGGTCATACGAACGTAACACTTGAGAATTTTTATTCAGCAGTTGGTGTTACTCCTTAGAAAGGAAGTATCTGCTGATTCTATTTAATTCTTACATTTTACATAACACGTATGCACGGCACAACACAAAAACACTACACACGACACTCATAGTTTTAAATATTGCACTTGTGGGGTTGCAAGCGTTACAGCTCTGCTCGCTTCAGTTATTCTCACGTACAGCACTCCGCGCAAAGACCGTGTGCTGATGTAAGTGAAAATTGAGCGTGAGAAACGGATGTTCGTCAGTGATAAAATGCAGCTTTATTGCCGATGGTGGGGATCGCGCAGTGGCGGATCGTGACAGGATGACTGCGTTTTTACAACTTGACAATTTTGTGGCGAAATGAGGCAATTAACTCGACGCGCATGTTGTAATTGCGGTTGCGATAACCGAGCTTATAAAAACCCGGTGCCAAGAGCAAACGGCCGTAGTGAGAAACGGGAGCGATAGTGGGTTTTTCTACAAAATCGTTCTATTTGACGAAAAATAGTTTAAAATAAAAACAAAATAGCAGCAGCACTTTGCAGGGAAAGAGCGATCGGTGCATTCGGACGATAAGATGGAGCCGCAACCCGGGGGAAGTCGCGATGGCACCTTGCAGCCTACGTTCGAAATTATAGGGCACAAGCAGAGAAGGCTGCCAAAGCTTTTTTCCGGCTTTACAGAGTCTCAAATTACCGTAAACCCGGTGCTCAGAGATGTTAACCCGGAGCAATGGGTATCGCATTTGTTTAACGATATTCTAAACTTTGCGAAAGAGAACCTGTTAGAAAACGAACCCGGATATTTAGGCATATCCATAACAGACGAAAAGGAGACGTCCAAAGCCTTCAACATGAGCGTGAGGCGCGTAGAGCAATTGAATGCGGATGTCATTGTTGGAAGCATCGAAAAAGTAATGCAAAGTAACCAACAATTCTTGCTAAGCGGGCCTCTTCATGTGACGTTTGTGTGGACCAAGGAGGTCTCGGGTTCGTGCCACCAACCTTGCGATGCCTGTAGGGACAATAAAGGCATTGTTGAAATAGCCAACAAAGACAACTTGTGTTTAGCAAGAGCCATTGTTGTAGTTAAAGCCAAAGTGGATCGCGACGTCAACTATAGAACGATGACGCGCTCCGACTATCTGCAAAAATCGAAGGCCGTAGCCTTGTGTGCGAGCATCGGTCAAGGCCACGACAGCTGCACGATAAATGACGTCAGACGCTTTGACGCTGCGTTAAAGGGCTACGCTGTGACGGTGTTTGGCGATCATACGGGGAAGCACGTGCTGTACGCGTCGGATAAGAAATGCGATAAATACATCGACGTCATGCTCCACGCCGGGCACTTTAATGCTATCGCGAACCTTCACAAGTGCTTTAAATGCAAATGGTATTGCCGCCGGTGTCATCATCCCTCGGCACACAAAAAAGAATTTCACAGGTGCGACGCCAGGTGTGCTAAATGCCATCAGCAGTGCGATGCGCGATTTGTCGCCTACATACGCTGCGCCGGGTGCAACAGAGATTTTAAAGGACCGACATGCTTTGCAAACCACGCAAAGAAAGGCGTTTTTTACCCAAAGGCGCTGTCGGTGTGCGATGTAGAAAAGGTGTGCACGTCTTGCAATAAGCTCGTGAATGCGAGGCACAGAAAAACCGCGCACGAGTGCGGGGAAAAGTACTGCTATCATTGCAAGACACACGTGAATTCCAGCTACATGTGCTATATGCAGCCGTATGCCGCAAAGAACAAAAGAAACCGGTACGTGTTTATGTTTATCGACTTTGAATGCACGCAAAACATTCCATATATCGGCAAAAAGGACACATACGAGCATGTACCTAACTTGTGCGTGTTGAACCAAGCCTGCCCGCACTGCATCGACGAACGCCACAAGACGGCATACTGCACCGAATGCGGTTGCAAAGAATGGGTGTTCATGGACGAACCCGTGAAGCAGCTTTTCGAGCACATCGCGCAGGCGAGGTTCGAAGCCTGGGACGTCTACGTCGTGGCGCATAACCTCAGAGCTTACGACGGGCAGTTTTTGTTAAAGTACATGGTGGCGCACTTAGACTGGGCGCCGGAGCTCATCATGAACGGGAGCAAGATCTACAGGATGAGGTACGGTGACGTCACATTTCTAGACTCGCTCAACTTCATACCCATGCCACTCTCCCGCTTTTCCAAGACCTTCGGATTGAAGGAATGCAAAGGTTATTTCCCGTACCTGTTTAACACGAAGGAAAACGAGCAGTACGTGGGTTCGATTCCCGACAAAAGGCATTACTGTCCGGAGGGCATGTCGGCGGAGGGTCGGAAAGCCTTCGAGCAGTGGCACGAAGAAAAGGCGTCCTCCGGGTACGTCTTCGACATGAGGGCGGAAATGGTGGCGTATTGCAAGATGAACGTATTTCTATTCAGTCAGGGAGATTCCAAATTCAGAAGGGAATTCTTGGACGAGAACGGAATAGACCCGTTCAGAGAATGCGTCACCATCGCGCAGGCGTGCATGTGCGTGTATAGAAAGCGCTTCATGCCGCTTAAAAAAATTGCCCTCTTGCCAGCGGGCGGGTATCGACAAGCGGACCGGCAGTCTCGCGCCGCATGCATATGGCTAACTTGGCTAGAGATGCAAAACGGCATCGTCATCCAGCACGCCATGCGAGAACGCGAAGTTAAAATCGCGGGGCACAAGGTGGACGGGTACAGAGAGGCCGAAAAAACCGTGTACTTCTTCCACGGCTGCTTTTACCACGGCTGCAGGCGGTGCTTTCACAATCGCCATGCGGCGATATACAACTCGGGACACGAAACCATGACCTCCAGGTTAGAGAGCACCGAGAAGGTCACGGCCGAGATCAAGACCGCCGGCTACGCCGTGGTGGAAATGTGGGAGTGCGAGTTCAACGCCGCGATGGAGGCCAACCAGGACCTCGCGCGCCACGCAAGGGACTTTGCGGTACCGGAACCCCTGAACCCCAGAGACGCCTTCTACGGAGGTCGCACCAACTGCACCAAGACGTACTGCGAGGCGAAGGGGGATAGCAAGATCTACTACTACGACGTATGCAGCCTGTACCCGTACGTGAACAAGACGAAGCCCTACCCCGCGGGCCATCCCAAGATCCACGTGGATCGATTCCCGCGCTTGGAAGACGTGGGGGGCGGGTTGGTGAAGTGCCAGGTTCTACCGCCGCAACACCTGTACCACCCGGTGCTACCGGCGCGCATCGGCGGCAAGTTGATGTTCCCGCTATGCCGCGCTTGTGCGGAGGCGGAGAGCCAAGACGAGTGCCACCACGGCGAGCGCGAGAGGGCGTTGTCGGGTACCTGGGTGGTCGACGAGATGAAGGTCGCCCTGGAGGAGGGGTACCGCCTCCTCCGGGTCCACGAGATCTGGGAGTACGACGTGGTGCAGCACGAACCGACCACCGGAGCCAAGAGTCTCTTCGAGGACTACGTGAATCAGTTCCTGAAGATCAAGACCGAAGCCTCCGGCTGGCCCTCGGATTGCGACGACCCTGCCGCAAAGCAGCAGTACGTGGAGCAATTCTTCGAACACGAAGGCGTAGCCCTGGATCCCCAGGCCGTCGCCACCAACCCCGGCAGGCGGGAGCTGGCCTAGCTGATGCTCAACAGCTTCTGGGGCAAACTGGGGCAGAGGGAAAACCTCCCCACGTGCGAGCTGGTGGACCGGTACGACCGCCTCCTGGAGCTGCTCAACGACCCTGGCGTGGAAGTGCAGACCTACGTGCCCGTCACCGACCGGATCATCTACGCGGTGTGGAAGTACTGCGAGCAGCACCGCAAGGTCAACCCCACCGCCAACGCCATCCTGGAGGCCTACACCACGGCTCACGCGCGCCTGGTGCTCTACTCCTACCTCAAGAGGCTGGGAGAACGGGTCTGCTACTTCGACACCGATTCCGTCGTCGTCGCCGCCGCTCCGGGCGACTGGACGCCGTCCGTTGGACGCCTCCTGGGGGACATGACGGACGAGCTGGAGAAGTACGGGCGGGGCTCTTACATCGCCCGGTTCGCCTCCGCGGGGCCCAAGAGCTACTGCATGGAGATCGTTTGCCCCGAGACGGGCAACACCTTCTCGGTGTGCAAGGTGAAGGGGATCACGCTCAATTCGGGCAACCTGGAGCTAGTGAACGCGGAGGTGATTCGCGACGTGGTGCTGAGGGACAACGACCGTGCGGTGAAGCTGGCGGGCACGCAGATTTCGCGGAAACCGTCTTGGACGGTCGTCACCGAACCCAGCTCGAAGACGTTTAGGATGGTGGTCAACAAGCGCGTGCTCTGCGGCGATCACGATTCCTATCCCTACGGGTTCAAGAGGAACGCATAAATGAGACGTCTACAGCCGCGCCAAAATCATTTCGAACCGGGCGCCCCTGAGGAGACGATGCCCGGTCCCCGAGACCTGGGGCGATTCGAGTTTCCCAGCACGATGCTCGTGGCGGGGCCGTCGCGCTGCGGCAAGTCGACCTTCGTGAAAAACCTGTTACGCCACGCGCACCGGATGTTCGACGTGCGCCCCAGGAGGGTGCTGTGGTGCCACCCTCCGGAGTATTCGCCGAGACTCGAACCCTCGGCTCTGCGTTGCGAGACCCACGCGGGCATACCCGAACTTGCTTCGGTGGGCGAGAACGACCTGGTCGTCCTCGACGATCTGATGCTGGAGGGTGGCGGGAAGGACGTGTCGAATTTTTTCACCAGAGACTCCCATCACAAGCGCTTCGGCATCGTCTACATCCTGCAGAACGTGTTTCCGCAGGGTCAGAAATATCGCAACATCTCTCTGAATGCAAACTACGTCGTGGTCTTCAAGAAAAACCGGGACAAGATGCAGATCGAGAGACTGTGCCAGCAGATCGAACCCAGGAACTCTAGGTTTCTCTTGGAGGCCTTCGAGAACGCCACCGAACGCCCTCACCGGTATCTCGTGTTGGACTGCACTCAGTACACGCCCGCCCGATACAGGTATCGAACCGGCGTGCTGCCGGGGGAAAACCTCTCTTATTTCGTACACAACTTAGACCGCCGAGAGGACTCGGGTTCGTTTCGTTCTATATTATCCCGGCAGAGTCTTACCCAACTGAGGCCATTGAGTCTAAATAAAAAGTACCGCTTTCGGAGCGAACGTCATTATCGCGCAAGCATGGCTAGAGGTAGGTTAAGGCTTGCGACGCTGACCAGTCCTCGCATAGCGAGACAGCACGGTAATTTGACGGCTCTGGCCAAGGCGAAGGCCCCTCTGCGCAAAAAGTTGTTAAAAAATGCCGATGGCGATCTGATCAAGGCCATTAACGAATGCATGCTCAACGTGTGCAGAGGTCACGTGCAACTTCCCGCAAAGTGCTTGGGTCGCCTAAAGAAGCACAAGGCGTCTTGGAGGAAGTTGACGGATAAACGGGTTCCTCTGAAGAAGAAGAAGAGCATCTTGGTTCAAAAAGGAGGTTTTTTGCCGGCATTTCTCCTACCCGTCTTGGCTTCGCTTGGCGGCGCGCTAGTGTCGAAATTAACAGGATGAAGTACGGCAAGCAGATCCTCGTTGCACCGCAACCAAAGACCGTCGATAAGCTTCACGCTATAGACCGCACCATATCCAGATTGGCTAAAGAAATTCAGAACCTGCAGAGCGCAAAGCTCTCTGCCAACGAAAAGTGGCGGCTCGTAAAACATAAATTGGACAACTACCTCGATCTCGTGGCACAAGTCAGAAAGCCCTTCCTCGGCGACGACGACGATGACGACGACGATTACGAAGACGTGCACGAACGCGTGCCGGTGAAGCAGGAGGTCGAACCCCGAACCATAAAGTTCAACCTCCTCTCGCCTCGCAAAAAGAAGAGGGCAAACCCTGCCACTCCGAAAAATAAATCGTAATCGCCTTCCGCGTCGTACCATTTTCGCAAACGCGTCTGGCAACCCCTGTACAAGTAAAGCATGAAGGAATGGAAGGCGCTAAGGCGATACAATGCCAAACCGGAACACTATGCCGGTTTGTGTACGGTCAAGCCCCTTCGAAAGGCCACGGGTGCGTGTAAGGCGAACATCGAGTCCTTCCTTCAAACCCAGGACAGTTACACTCTGCACAAACCGGTCAGAAAGCGGTTCCCCACCAGATGTTATCACGTGACGAATATGGACGATCTTTGGGAGGCCGATCTAAACGTCATGAACAGCGTGAGGGAACATAACAAACCTTACGTGTACATTCTGACCGTTATCGACGTATTTTCCAAATATGCTTGGGCCGTACCCCTGAAATCGAAGCTGGGTACCGAGGTTGCGCAAGCGTTTCGCTCCATATTCTCCCAACGCGTCCTCAGGGTCCTCCAAACGGACAAGGGAACCGAGTTTACCAACAAGACTTTTCGCGACTTTCTGAAGAAACACGACGTGAAACATTACACAACCAAAAATAACGTTAAAGCCAGCGTCGTGGAGCGCTTCAACCGCACCTTATGATACGGTAATTTGTATCACAAATTACTTAAATGTAAATAATGATTGTAATATGAATATGTATTTTTATGTGACATTGATTTCAGAAGTTTATTAATTGTAATTATTATTGGTAAATAATAATATACAGTTTACTGAAACTGTCAATAATAGCGCAATAATGCAGCGATGGGGTGAGTTGTTTATCATTACCGGGAACAAGGAAGTTACGTAATGTTTCGCGCGCTTTCGGTAGAACCTTCTGGAATATTTCCTAAAGCATATGCATTCGTGGTTTTCATTGGATATTAAAATAGACGCTAATGTTGGCGCGTTTTATTAGCCAATAGCAGTTCATTTATAATTATTAGGCATGTCGAGGAGTGGGAGTATATAAATCCAGGTCCGAGGTAGATCGCCCCCCAGTTCAACAAAATTCTCAATACCTTACACGTCGGTCGCCCAGTTCATAAAAAAATTTCTAGCACGCTGTCTTCAGTGCGTCATAAGTTACGCGCAGCAGAATTACGAGAATCTAAAGTATTATACAGTCAAATATACACAAAGTTGAAGTACGTGAGTTAAAAGTGATAAGTAAGAAGTTATTACAAACAGTTTCAGTTTGGCGAGTATCCAGATCAATATGTAAAAGTGTTTGTGAACGTGTTCGGCAATAAAAGTTATAAAACCAATTTCTTCATTAAGTATAATTTCTGGATAAAAGATTCCTTTCCGATTCACAACCTGCAATAGAGATACATGTTCTACCAAGATAAGATGATAGCTAGCCGGAGGACAATATACAAAACTTTAAATTCTTTCGAACCCTAACTGATGCAAATTGCTACGCCAGATGGAGCTACAAACCAAACAAGGAGTGACGTCACAAGATGGCTTCAACATTGATGTAAACAACATTACGTAAGGCAATTTCTCTATCAAAATTGGCTTCCACTCACATGAAGTAAAAACACAAATTTGCTATCGCTACATATTGGTTCCCAAATGTGGGGCTAACATATACAAAAACATATTAAACAAACATTAATACCGTTGCAAATTGGCACCCAGAACGTGGGGCACGATAACCAGGAAAGGAACACGATGACCAGGAAAGAAACAAGATGACCAGGAAAGGATCAACATAACCAGGAATGCAGCGGTGAAATGATCTACAAGACGCAGATTCCAGAAACAACAGGGAGAACAGACTACATGGATAACTGGACATCATAATTCCGAGATTACGAGGCAACTGGGAAATTCAAACTACAGGACGACAAAACTATGCAGATTCATCGAAGCGACATACAAACCTAGGAGAATGGGGCAGGAAGCTGGACATCAAAGTAACAGCAACAGACAGCATAACAAAAGTTCAGAGTATAGTAATTTTTTTAGAAAACGAAAAAAATGGCTACTAGTAATATTGAAGAAACAATGATGGAGGGAGATAGTGTAACAGTTAGCTGTAATTCAATACAGGGTACAAAAAATAGCGTAAACAATGTAGTATTGGAGAAAAAAAATGTTAGTGCAGAAAGTGAGAATAGAACAGCAGGAAATGTTAATCTTGATAGTAGTATGATGATTATGGAAATGCTGAAGAATATGGAAAAGAATAATGAGAAATTAAGGGAAGATATGCAAAAGAGTTTTGAGAAATTAGGACAAAGATTAACTCAGAATATGGAAAAGAATAATAGGGAATTGAGGGAACATATTCGTAGGAGCTTTGAACAAAACAGAAAAGATATTGGTAGGAGTAATGGGGTATTAGAGCAAAAAGTAGATCAAAGCAGTGAAGAAATGGAAAAGAAAGTTATGAAGTTAGATAGTAGCATGCCACAAATGAGAGATGAAAATGAGGAAGTAATAGCAAGTGAGACAGGAGAAATTTCAAAGAAAATGCTAGACATGAGCAAGGAAATAGATAACAAAGAAAGTGAGGTTAATACTAAAAGTGAGGTTAATGTAGAATGTACAGAGTTAGGAAGTCAAATGAGTAGTATTTCAAGTGAGCTAAGAGAGATGAAAAAGGTTATGAATGTAGATGTAAATGAGGCCCAAGTTAATTTCAGAGGGGAAATATCAGAAATACAGAATGAGACAGTAATGCAAAGAAAGAAATTGTACCAAGATATTCAAAATGAAAACTCCAGTCCAGTACAGTTTAGTACAGATTTGTCAGAGTACTCTCAAGTTAAAAAGATAGCAGATGAATTGAAAATGAAAGTTGTTAAAAGATGTGGTGTTCAAGAAACTGTAGATTGTTTTCAAATATTATCAGGGAACGAAATTTCAAATGAATACAAGAGGTTATTCATGAACAAGAATTTGAAGGTTAGGTTACGGTTACGAGTAATGTTTAGCCACACACAATTTGATCCAGGAGGGTAAATAGCAATGAGATGTAAACTAAATGCTGGATAGTTAAAGATGACTTGCAGAGAAATGTATTGGAACGTAAGAAGGTTAACTATTTATATATGTCATTTAAAAAAAGAAGTAAATATTTAAAAAAAATTAAAATTTTAGTAACTGTAACAGTATTTGAAAATTAAGAATGCAAAGATTGAAACTTAATATGATATTAAATTAAAAGTACGTAAATACAATTCCAAGAGTATTGTTAAAATAAAGTACAAAATAACAAAGATGGGTAAAAATAATAATAATAAAAATAAAACAAATACTTATGTAGCAAATAGAAAATGTGAAACAGTACTTAGATTTAAGAGATTTAAATATATGTAGAGGGTGAATATTTTGGTAAATATGTGTAATAATTACAAAAATTTTAAATGTATAAATTTTTGTCAACAACTTAAGAAAGTAAACAATTTGGTAGCAGTGATTAAATAATTTAGGGTAAAGTATTTGCTATAAAAAAATTGTAACGTCAGATTAATGTCAAAACAAATTAAACCAGAGCCAGTAAGTAGTGGCGAGATAAAACATATGTCGTGTGTTAAATGCGTGTAATAATTACAAAAATCTTAAATGTATAAGTTTTTGTCAACAACTTAAAGTAAACAATTTGGTAGCAGTGATTAAATAATTTAGGGTAAAGTATTTGCTATAAAAAAATTTGTGATGTCAGATTAATATCTAAATTAATTAAACCAGATCCAGTAAGTAGTGGCGAGATAAAACATATATCGTGTGTTAAATGCGTGTGAAGTGTTAAGTGAAAGTGATAGCGTGTGTTCCAAGATTTAGGAGACTAAAAACACAATTATAAAATTTCCAAACAAGTTATAAATATTTATAATTATGTTTCTAGTGGGGCATATGATACGGTAATTTGTATCACAAATTACTTAAATGTAAATAATGATTGTAATATGAATATGTATTTTTATGTGACATTGATTTCAGAGGTTTATTAATTGTAATTATTATTGGTAAATAATAATATACGGCTTTACTGAAACTGTCAATAATAGCGCAATAATGCAGCGATGGGGTGAGTTGTTTATCATTACCGGGAACAAGGAAGTTACGTAATGTTTCGCGCGCTTTCGGTAGAACCTTCTGGAATATTTCCTAAAGCATATGTATTCGTGGTTTTCATTGGATATTAAAATAGACGCTAATGTTGGCGCGTTTTATTAGCCAATAGCAGTTCATTTATAATCTTTAGGCATGTCGAGGAGTGGGAGTATATAAATCCAGGTCCGAAGTAGATCGCCCCCCAGTTCAACAAAATTCTCAATACCTTACACGTCGGTCGCCCAGTTCATAAAAAAATTTCTAGCACGCTGTCTTCAGTGCGTCATAAGTTACGCGCAGCAGAATTACGAGAATCTAAAGTATTATACAGTCAAATATACACAAAGTTGAAGTACGTGAGTTAAAAGTGATAAGTAAGAAGTTATTACAAACAGTTTCAGTTTGGCGAGTATCCAGATCAATATGTAAAAGTGTTTGTGAACGTGTTCGGCAATAAAAGTTATAAAACCAATTTCTTCATTAAGTATAATTTCTGGATAAAAGATTCCTTTCCGATTCACAACCTGCAATAGAGATACATGTTCTACCAAGATAAGATGATAGCTAGCCGGAGGACAATATACAAAACTTTAAATTCTTTCGAACCCTAACTGATGCAAATTGCTACGCCAGATGGAGCTACAAACCAAACAAGGAGTGACGTCACAAGATGGCTTCAACATTGATGTAAACAACATTACGTAAGGCAATTTCTCTATCAAAATTGGCTTCCACTCACATGAAGTAAAAACACAAATTTGCTATCGCTACATATTGGTTCCCAAATGTGGGGCTAACAAATACAAAACACAAATATTACGTAAGCTATACCGTTACACTTAAAAACCAAGATGTGGAGGTATTTCACGCACAAAAACAGTTACAGATACCTGGAAGTCCTTCCGGCCTTACTCGAGTCGTACAATAGCTCGCATCACAGGTCCATAAAAATGGCTCCGAAGGACGTGAACGAATCTAACATTTTACGAGTGTACCGCAATCTCTACGGAAATAGGACCCTACCTCGCGCAGGGAAACCCACATTTTCCGTCGGCGATCACGTGCGTATCTCTAAAGAAAAAATGAAATTCGACAAGGGCTACGAGCAGAATTGGACGGACGAAATATTTCGGATAGCCGAGGTGGTGCGTGGTCGGCCGGTGGTATATAAGTTGAAGGATCTGGCCGGAGAAGCCATAGACGGCACATTTTACACCGAGGAGCTACAAAAGGTCGCGCTACCTCGGACGTTTAAGATCGAACGCGTTTTACAGACCAAGGGCCGAGGGCGCCACAAGCAGGTCTTGGTAAAGTGGAAGGGGTATCCGGCAAAGTTTAACTCGTGGGTTCTGGCTTCGACCATCGATTCGACATGATTAAGACCAAGCCCTTCTCAATCACTCTCGTGAGCAACGCTTCCATGGAACACTTTACCGACAACACCACGGCCAGATTTTCTAACATCTTGTCCGATAGAATCGTTCTGCAGGGAGAATGGGAGGTCGCCCTGCAAAAGGTCAGGTATCCGGTGAAATTTTATAACCTTTCGCCAGACGATGCCCGTCTGGCGGGCACCAAGTACACCATGACGCTCCTCCCCATGCATTCCAAATTCAGTTTGCAAATGCCGCAAGGCATCGTGCACAATCCCAAAGACTTGGTGAACCTCGTCAACGCCGTTCTACTCGAACACTTGCACGTGGAAAACTTCTTCCTCTTCGACGAGCGCAAGCAGACGGTGGGCGTGAATGCCGCCGTCGCCCATCCCGAACCACTACCCGACATTCCGTTCGACGGGTTTGTGGAAAATGTCGCGCGCACGGTCGTACCGTACGCGGTCGGCGAATACGAAGCTCTCAACGATGCGCCCCACCAGAGACCCAAGCCGAAACCGAAACCGAAGCCCCGGGCTTCGGGGCAGCAGAAACCCTCGGCGGCTCGTTCCGTCAGACCCAAACGAGACGTTTCAAAATCGGAGGACCCTCCGGGACCTCTACACCGCATCCACAGTTTGCTCTTAACGCCCGCTATGGCAAAAATGTTGGGTTTCGAGCCCTACGTCAACGTCATTCTCGAAAAAGCTGCTAAACACCCCGTAGATCCTTATATGGGGTTTCCTTACGAAATGTTCATCTATTGTAATCTAGTGTCCTCGCAAGTCGTGGGCGACACCTTCGCCCAAGTCATAGAGAGCGCGGCCGTTGAATACGAAAGAAGCAACAACACTTACATGAGCGACGAAAAGACGTTTTTTCCCCAAAATTGGGTACCCTTGATTCAGCAAGACTTCAAGACGGTCAACATAGATTTAAGGAACGGTTACGGCGATCTCTTGCCATTCGCCGACGGATTTTCCTCTACTATAGTTCTCGCTTTTCGTCCGAAACAGGCGTAATGGACGTGCACGCCGTAACGCGGTACTACCTCAATCAGACCGGCGGCGCGTTCCACCATCGCGATTTCACTCTGTACAGGGGCAAGCGCTACCAAAGAGGCAGCGGTCTCTTTTCAGCCCTCGGAGGACTCTTCAGAAGGTTGCTACCGTTTTTAAAGAGCGGAGCAAAAGCAGTCGGAAAGGAGGCCTTAAAGGCGGGCGCTCACGTTCTGTCCGATGTGACTGTGGCGGGAGCAGCGCCAAAGCAAGCGTTCCAACGGAGGTTCAAGGAGTCCGGATACAATTTAAAGCGAAAAGCCGACGAAAAGCTCGATGCCATGCTCGGTTCCGGCGCCAGGCGCCTCAGGAGAATAAAACCGAGCAAATCCAAAAAGACCAAGCAGTCCAAGCTGAAACGCGGTAGGCGTAAGGTGCAAGACGTATTTTCGTAATGGCAAACGCGGTTTACCAAAGGGAGCAACGTCGTACAGCTCATCGGTCCTCTGTCCAACGCTCTTTTTAGACAGGAGAAGCTGCTTTTGAACAACGTTAGCATGACCGTCAAGCTCACTCCCGCCTCTCCCCAGTTTTATCTGTTTTCCGACGTAGATCCCCTCAGGGGCTCACCTTATGTGAGTACGGGTTTTTGGCGCACCCGGGGGTTCCCGAGCCAATCATCGCCACATTCATCCCCTCACCCCCATCCGGTCGAGGCGGGTTCTTCAAGTGACCGGTGGACCCAAGGTAGGCTCTCGTGCGTTCTTTGCATTCCATCCATACCGCACCTCACCACCGTTTCTTTCTTCCCTAATCACTTTCCGGCCATTTCGTACCACGACATTCGCATATCTCTTTTTCTTCCCCGCCGGCCTACCTTGCGTGCGAAACGCCCACACAGTTTTAGTTTCTTTTATCTTTTTATTTAAATCCTCCGTGGACACAGCCTGACGGATACCCGCGCACTGGGTGCGCAGCTGGGTGAGTGGGTAATGGCGTCATCCCCACCACCCGGGGTCGTCATGTAGGGTTTGTGTTCGTATCCGCTGTTCAACTGCAGTCCCGCGGGGGGGGCTATTGCATGAGCTGCTGACTTCTGACGGCGATTGGGTCCCTCTGTCTATGTTCTGGGAGGTGTGACCCTGGGGTGAGTCTGGTATAGATAGGCCACTCACCCAAGCCGGGGTAACGCCCGAGAAGTCAGAGCCCGAGGTCGGAGACGGTTGCAATGGTGGAGGATTTTTTTCGCTATGGAGCACCCTTTCTCCATTATACACAACAAGCGCCGTAAAACTTTAGTAACAGAAGTAGCACCGCCAACAGCTGGTTGTTACTTAGTGATTACCCGTACAGAGGAGGGACAATCATTCGAGAAGGTGAACCCTTTTATTATCCAGAAGGGCATTGACTCAATTGCTGGTCCGGTTGTTTCCTGCACTCGGCTTCGTAATGGTTCGTTGCTAGTTCAAAG
Source organism: Deroplatys truncata (assembly GCA_030765065.1). Classification (NCBI taxonomy): domain Eukaryota; kingdom Metazoa; phylum Arthropoda; class Insecta; order Mantodea; family Mantidae; genus Deroplatys; species Deroplatys truncata. The sequence continues at coordinate 217,136,841 of CM060987.1, forward strand.
CAAATCCGAGGCACAAAGTAAGTCCTTGTTGAGCGCCACGCTTCTCCACGGTTATCCTATCCGTGTTGAGAAGCACCGCACCTTAAATTCTTGTAGAGGCGTTGTCACCACGCATAGCCTCGATGGCATCTCGGACGAGGACCTGGTCGAATATCTTGCAGACCAGAAGGTGACAGCGGTTCATCGAGTGCAGGCCAAACGCGACGGCGTATTGGTACCCACTCGTACCCTGTTTCTAACTTTTGATGGCGTCGATCTGCCCACGAGCATCTCCGCAGGGTACGAACGTATTTCTGTGAGGCCTTATATTCCCAGACCTCTGCGTTGTTTTAAGTGCCAACGTTTTGGGCATACGCAAGTCTCATGTAAGAGTGCCGTTAACATCTGTGCAACCTGTAGCCAGCCCTCACACGAAGGTGCCTGTTCAACAGCCCCCGTCTGCGTTAATTGTAAAGGGTCACATTCTGCTTCGTTTGCCGACTGTCCGCGGTATCTGGACGAGAAGGCGATCCAGGAGATCCGGGTAAAGGAGAAACTCTCCTTCGCCGAAGCCCGGAGGCGTTTCCATGCGCGCCAACCTTCACTCCTGCGATCTGGCACATTTAGTTCTGTTGTTGCCTCGCCAGTACCACGAGTAGATGCCGAAACTCAGACCTGGACCTTGACTGGATTAACCGCCACTACCATTCGGCCGTCTATTAAAGCTACTGTTACCAAGCCCTATAAACCTGGTCCAAAGTCAATGAAGTCGCAAGCCGCTGAAAAGAAGCCCAAGCAGAAACTACGTAGGGAAGATTTTTTAAAAGACCCTCCGCGTGCGCGCGGTAACAAAAGTTCACCTTCTCCTCCTCGGAGGTCGCTGTCCCAGGAAGGTCCTGGGACAAGCCGCGCTCAGCGGCGCCCCTCACCCATCGCCACCCAGAACCGATTCACGGCGCTTGAATCGGTTTCTGGCACTGAGCGCGTGGGCCCTCCCTCCGAGGAAGCTATGGAGTCTGACCAACTCCATACAAAAAGCCCGAGCCCAAAGGTTAAACAAAAGGTAATTTTAAGCCGCCCATCTAAATAGACAGTTTATCCCCTTTTTTCTTAATGGCTATCCTGACCTGGAATGTACGTGGTGTACGATCGCATAGGGCGGAACTGCAACTTTTATTGCGTTCCCATTCGCCTATGGTCGTATGTTTGCAGGAGACTAAGCTTCGCCCTCACGATCCTTTTGATCTCCGAGGATATACTCCGGTTCGCTACGACCTTGAACCGGAGGAGGGTACTCCTGCTCATGGAGGTGTCATGTTCTTAGTGCGTAACGACGTTCATTTTACACCTGTCACACTTACATCCGACTTGCAAGCTGTTGCCGTTCGCCTTCACTTACCCGGCTTTTTGTTTTCTGTTTGCTCTGTATATTCACCTCCACCGTCTCCCCTCGCTCCCGCGGACATTCGAGCTCTCCTGTCCGCTCTCCCAACACCATTTCTTCTGTTGGGAGATTTTAATGCCCATCACCCACTATGGGGTTCGCCAAGGGCTTGTGCGAGGGGAACTCTTCTTTCCGACATTTTTTGTCAGTTCAATCTTTCCATCCTCAACACAGGAGCACCTACTTTTATTTCTGATTCTTCCGGTACATTCTCTCACCTGGACCTTGCCATTTGCTCAATCCAGCTTGCACGTCGTCTTCAGTGGAACGTCGTCGCTGACACCTACTCCAGCGACCATTTCCCCTGCATCGTTTCTCTTCTGTCGCACCACGTACAGCATTCCAGAGTACCTACCTGGATATTCGCAAAAGCCGACTGGAGCTTGTATTCCAGCCTCGTGCATTTTGACGACCAGCCCTTCTCCGACATTAATCAACTAGTACAACACCTTACGTCTATTATTTTCTCAGCCGCCGAACGTGCAATACCCCGTTCATCCTCCCAACCTCGGCGGCCACCTGTTCCGTGGTGGAACGAGGATTGTCGGGACGCCGTTCGTGCCCGTAGGACTGCACTTAGGGTGTTTCGGCGCCACCCTACACTTGATAATTTGGTGACTTTTAAACAATCGCGCGCCAGGGCTCGTCGCATTATTCAGGATAGCAAGAAGGCATCTTGGGCTCGTTTTGTCGAGTCTTTTAATCGTTTTACGCCTTCATCCGTTGTTTGGGATAAACTTCGTCGCTTCTCAGGTAAAGTGTCACATTGTACTGTTTCTGGCCTTCAGGTTTCTAATGCCACCATAGTGGATCCAGCTGCCATCGCTAACACTCTGGGTTCTGCCTTTGAGGCGGTTTCCAGTTCAGACCATTATTCCGCCTTCTTTCGCTCTATTAAAGACCGGCAGGATTCCGCATCATATACTTTTCGGTCTGCTAATGATGAATGCTATAACGACCTATTCACAATGAGGGAGCTGGAGCACGCTCTTCATTGCTCTCGGCACTCCGCTCCCGGGCCGGACGGCATTCATGTCCTGATGTTAAAGAACCTTTCAGCCGACAGTAAACTATTTCTCTTACAGGTCTATAACCGTATTTGGCAAGACGGCATTTTTCCTTCCGTTTGGCGCGAAGCCACCATTGTCCCTATACTTAAGCCTGGGAAGGATCGCCAACTACCTTCCAGCTAGCGCCCTATCTCCCTCACCAGTTGCATTTGCAAGGTGATGGAGCGCATGATCAACGGGCGGTTGACATGGTGGCTTGAGTCTCAGAAACTTCTAGCGAACGCTCAGTGCGGGTTACGTCGCTATCGCTCTACCGTCGACCATCTGGTGTCCTTGTCGACGCATATTATGAATGGATTTCTGAGAAAGTGTCAAACCGTGGCTGTATTTTTTGACCTGGAGAAAGCTTATGACACTTGTTGGAGGGGCGGCATTTTACGTACACTTCACGATTGGAATATCCGCGGTCGTCTTCCCATATTTCTTCGGGAGTTTATGACGGACCGCGTCTTTCGTGTACGTGTGGGCTCGGTTTTATCTCGTCGTTTTATTCAAGAGAACGGAGTACCGCAGGGCTCTGTACTCAGTGTCACACTTTTTGCGATTGCTATCAACCCCATTGTTGATTGTATTCCACCTGGCATTTCATCGTCCCTTTTTGTTGACGATTTCGCTATTTATTGTAGTTCACGGCGGACCTGTCTACTCGAACGCCGTCTCCAGAGCTGTATCGACCGTCTCTACGCCTGGAGTAACGCCAACGGCTTTAATTTCTCCGCCGAGAAATCCGTCTGCATCAACTTTTGGCGCCGGAAGTATTTCCCTCCGCCCTCTCTCCATCTTGGGCCAGGGATACTTCCGTTTGCAGACGAGGCGAAATTTTTGGGGTTGATTTTTGACAGGAAGTTGTGTTGGACCTCGCACGTTTCCTTTTTAAAAGCAAAGTGTGACCGTTCTCTTAATATTTTACGTGTTTTAAGTGGCACATCCTGGGGAGCTGATCGGACCGTCCTTCTTCGCCTTTATCGCTCTTTGGTCCGATCCAAGCTTGATTACGGGTGTATTGTTTATTCGTCGGCACGTCCATCTGTGTTACGTCGATTGAATGCCATTCACCATCGTGGCATAAGAGTCGCTACAGGGGCCTTTCCAACCAGCCCTGTTTTTAGCCTGTATGCTGAAGCTGCAGAGCCTCCGCTGTCCTTCAGGCGTGAGATGCTCTTGTGCAGCTATGCTTGTCGACTCTCAAGCTTGCCTGACCACCCGTCCTTCGAGTTATTTTTCGAGGAGTCACTTGATCGTCACTATTGTATTAGCTCCTCTGCTTTGCTCCCACCAGGGGTTCGCTTTCGACAGCTCCTTCGGCATTTAGACGTTCCGCCAGCGCCGACCCTTCCACGGGGGGAAACGCGTTTTCCTCCATGGTCTCGCGCTGAGGCCCACTGTCACCTTGGGCTAACGTCGATGCCGAAGACTGAGACCCCTGCTTCAGTCTTTAGATCGGCTTTTTTAGAAGTACGGGCTCAATTCGGAGACTTCCATTTTATCTTTACCGATGGATCTAAGACTGAAGCTGGAGTTGGATGTGCCTTTGTTTCTGGTCACTGTAGTTTTAACTTTCGTTTACCTGGACAATGTTCAATTTTTACCGCCGAACTTTTTAGCATTTATCAATCTATTTTATACATTCAGCGGCACGCCTTACAGCACTGTTTTATTTGTACGGACTCTCTGAGTGCCCTTCAGACTATTACTGCGCTGTACCATTACCACCCGCTTGTACAGCGCATACATGACCTGCTCCACTCGCTTGGTGTCACTGGCATCAGCGTGTCCCTCATGTGGATTCCAGGTCATGTGGGCATCTCAGGTAATGAGTCTGCCGACGCCGCTGCGAAATCGGCGATTTTATTACCCAGATTTTTTACCTCTGTTGTTCCCTCGTCAGATTCGTTTGTTATTTTACGTCGCCGCATCCTCTCGCGCTGGCGCGATGAGTGGACGGCCCTCCGGGGGAACAAGTTGCGGGAGGTTAAGCCTCTCCCGTTAATCTGGGGTACCTCTTCTCGTTCTTCACGTCGGGAAGAGGTACTTTTAGCCCGTTTACGAATTGGACATTGTCGTTTTAGTCATAGTTACCTGCTCAGTGGTGATCCCGCTCCGCTGTGTCAGCAGTGTGACGTGCCCTTAACGGTGCGTTACATTTTAACTGAGTGTCAAGTTTTAGCTCCACTGCGCGTTCGCCTGGGTCTGTCTGTTGGCATAGCGAACGTTTTGGGAGACGACGCGCATGCCGTAGAATGTCTTTTACGTTTTATAAGTGACATTGATTTTAATCGTCGCATTTGATGCGCTGAGTGTCTTTTAGCTTTGTTATTTTATTCTGTATGTTTTCATAGGGACATACTCCCCAGTGACATATGGCGCTCATGTCCCTCGCATTCTACAGTTCTTGACACGTTTTAATCTTTTATTGGCTACGCTTTTAGTGTGTTGGTTTTTCAGATATATTTATTGTTATTATTGTTGTTATTGTTATTCTTGTTGTTATTTTTATTATTGTTGTTATTGTTATTGTTATTCTATTGTTAGTTTTATCTTTTTGGACATCGCGGGTTTGTGTCCCGTTTTTTAATTATGCGGTTTTTTTACCTTTTATATTTTGACCTTATATTTTACACATTGTAAGGGCGCTGATGACCCTAGCAGTTTAGCGCCCTTAAACCGCATATCATCATCATCATCCGACGTAGATACCTTTAAGGGGTACGCCGACATCGTGTCTGCCACGCTGCGCTTAAAATCGGTGCGGCCCTCGCCGACCATAAAGCTCGCGCACCAGGCCGTGCTCGCAAAGGGCAACGCAAAGTACCATCTCAAAGACGTCAGCTTTCACGCTCTCAGCATCCCCAAGGAGTCCAGGGCAATGACGTTTAGTGACGTGTGCGTAGGGCAAGTTCCAAGGAGAGTGGTAATAGCCATGGTCATCGACAAGGCCTATTCCGGCCATTTTAACTCAAATCCGTACAACTTGAAACATTTTAAAATGAACTTCTTTCAGCTCTACGTGAACGGGCAACCCGTTCCCTCCCAACCTCTGCAACCCACTTTACAAAGGGACACTATTTGCAATGCTTTCAAACCCTGCAGGACGGCCTAGGCATTCATTTCAAGGACGAGGGACACTCCATCTCCAGAGAAACCTACCCGCAAGGGTATACGATAATGGTTTTCGATCTCACTGCAGACATGAGCTGTAACGAGTCTCACATCTCGGGTCAGCGCCACGGAACCGTCTCTATAAGCATCGGTTTTGCCGATAAATTGACAGAACCGGTCATACTTCTGCTGCTAGCGGAAATACCTCGCACGGTCGAAATCGACGCCAACCGATCCATTTTGGTATCATGAACACCTTTCAAATTCAACGGTTTCTATCGACATGCCCCTCTACGCGCTCTCACTTTTTAGGCGTCTACCCCTGCGATAAACTACCCGTACTTCACGGCATTCGAACGCCTCCCTTGGCGCTAGTGGCTAACACCGACCCCAGCACCAAATCCGGGCAACACTGGGTTTGCATCTTTGTGGACAAAAACTCGCATGCAGAATATTTTGACAGTTACGGCATAGGACCGCTTTCGCCCCATTTTCTCCGGTTCTTAAATTCGGTCTGCGGGACGCGTTGGTCCACCAACGCCAGAAGGCTGCAAGGTTTCGACAGCACCACTTGCGGTCATTACGTCATCGCCTACCTCACCCACCGCTGCTCCGGCTTACCTAAGCATACATTCTTCTCAAAATTTCACGTCAGCAATCACGCGCATAATGATGTCGTCATTCGCAAAACGTTCAAAGACGCATGCCGCGCAAAGTGCTCTGACGCTCAGCAAACTTGTCAACCCTTGAAGGTGAGTACGTGTGTGTGTGTGTGTGTGTGTGTGTGTGTGTGTGTGTGTCACTATTCAGCACATCTAAGCTAATCCATCGTCTTGCACGTGCTTTCAGAAGACGCTCCTGCTCATATAAAAAGCAACGTCACGGTGCCGCTCGCCTCATTCAGAGTGTACCATGCAGCACGCGGATACAGTCATGCTGCCATGCAGCACGCCGACCAGGTAGGTCCGCACCTATGTATTAGCTTGCTTTTTTCTATCCCGTTTATCTCTCTATCCCTCACATTATTATTATTGTTTTGTGTGTTCCAGTATAACCGGATGTCAAACCCCGACCACCTCAAAACCCGGGGAAAAAAGGAAACTACCCATCTTCGACCTCCAACAGCATCCCGACAGCCCTGCTCCGCCAGCACAGTTCCAACACAGTGCAGTTGTGGGTCCTCTGACGGATATCTACTTCCTCAACCCGCAACAAACTAAATTCGTCAGTGTGGGATTCTCCCCCCAGCCGCCGCACCATCTCGTCGTCACCATTGCCAAATGTGGACAGCACAACGCAGTCGTCATGAGTTCCTCGCAGTGGCACAAACTCGTCGAAGCCATCCCCATCATTCACAAACGCTTGAATGACCCACAGGGACGTCTACAGCAATTTCAGTTCAGCGACAGCGTCACCATCGTGTTTAAGTTTGTGTTCGGAAAGCTAAAGCTCGTTTTCAAAGAACCGCAAGGCGCATCCGTTACGCTCAACCAACAAGAATGGCACGTGTTGCATACCCTGCAGCACATCATTACCGACATCATGTATCACAAAAAGAAGGAAGAGACGGACGTGCAAAATCAAATCATGGCATACCACAAGTACATGCTTCACAACCATGCCTCCAACGTTCCCTTACATAACATGAATTTCACGCAGTTCACCAAGTACATACGGTGCGCCAATTTTAGAACATTCCTCGAGGTTCATCATTTCCTCAACACCCATTTCGCACTGCGCATCTCACAAAATAGTCCTTAGTGCGCATGTATTTCTACCAGCGTTCCAACCGCACCTCACCCAAAAATCTCGCACCCTTCGCTCCCTCATCATGGGTTACAGAAATTACCTGTCGGTGTACTACCATGACAGTAAGATGTTTAAAAACTACGAGGTGGACGGTCACCCCTATAAAAATACACCTCATGCACTTCGCTTCGTCGACAGCACCTACGACGGAAAATCCGTCTCCGCCAGAGTTCACAGCTGCGAAACCAAAATTCATTTTGTGCTATCTAACATGTGCTTCAACGATATCCAGTTCAAAGCAGATAAAGAAGACGTACAACATCAGTGGTTCCAATTTGAGCCCGCAAGAGGTTTATACATCGTTTTCTACGAACAGCAATACATTTCCACAGACAAAATGCAGCAAATGTTAAACGAAAACCCCATGTGCTACGGCACGTGCTTAGCGGCGCATTTGGGTCGCGAAGCATCCTATATCATACCCGATCACATTCACGGCGTTTGCATGTTCAGCACCGTTCAAAACAGAGTTCTCCTCCAAGTCGAAAACCGTTAAATCAACGGACACAGTGTTTTTCCTGCGGATGTTGTGCAATAATCGCTAAGCGCTTCCGGCGGATGTAGTGAACCTCCAACGAACGTTTCCCCACCAGTGCTTCCCCTGATGTGGTAATTCTCCAACCAACTTTTCCCCCACCAGTGCTTCCCCCTGATGTGGTCGTTTGCATGTTCAGCACCGTTCAAAACAGAGTTCTCCTCCAAGACGAAAACCGTTAAATCAACGGACACAGTGTTTTTACTGCGGATGTTGTGCAATAATCGCTAAGCGCTTCCGGCGTATGTAGTCAACCTCCAACGAACGTTTCCCCCACCACTGCTTCCCCCTGATGTGGTGTTTCTCCAACGAACTTTTCCCCCACCAGTGCTTCCCCTGATGTGGTAAATCTCCAACGAACTTTTCCCCCACCAGTGATTTCCTGCTTCCGGCAGTTGGGTTATATTTATGCACGCGCATTCTTTTCCCCTTCATTCGGTGCTAGCCAGCCGTGGGGAATGCCAGGACCGTCGTGTAAAGACTTCCACTGCTCGTTTTGCTTTCACCAAACGTGCAGCTGCGAACTTAAGCACCGTCTCACCCGCCTGTGCACGCAGTGTCAACTCGGTTTCTACGAAGACCTCGATCATCTCAACAAGCAAATTCAACAATTCCTTCGAAGGTACTCCGCTAGAAACACCACATGAACTGCTTCATCGTGCTCTTTCGGTATCTCGATAACGGACGAAGAATCCACCTGCTACTGCCCAGGGAACGCCAAGTGCTGCTGCAGAACGGCATATACATCTTCGAACGTTATCCCCCAAGCGACGTCGACCTTGTGTGGAACCAACTTCCCACAGACGCACAGGTAGTTTGCGCACCTTATCGCAGGTGTAAACAACACTACAACCTTCCTCATCAAACCACTCATATAAACAGTCCTCCCCCGTTTATCAAAAACTGCCATCTGTGCCGTCATAATGTCACAGGACGTCCTTAAAGAGCTAGAAGAACTTTCCAGCAGCGCCCACACTCTCAGCGTATCTACGCTTCAACAGCACGTACCATATCGTGTCGTCGGCGTCAAAACAATCGACACCGTTCACGGTACAAAGCTCGTCGCCAAACTCGACAACGACACAGAAGTTTTCCTACCAACAAGATTTGCAAAAGCCTCTCCAGAACTCATCAACAAACTCAACTCTACCTCATTCTGCATCATATACGCAGGCGAGGAAAAACTACGCAGCGGTTTCAAACGTCACATCGTCACGTTCTCCTCCCCATATAACCCTAAATAATGTCCGACGAAACCTATCCCGTCCCCGTGGGGAACAATCTTAACCTACAACTCATTCTCAACGCAGCTTCACCTATCCGTATCCTCTGCATCTCCAACTCCTATTTCCGCAACAGCAGAGTTGTCACCATCACACTCGACGTCCAAGGGGCTCACGCCGTCCACGTCAAATGCGTACCTACCAAAGTGCACCAGCATCAACAAGACGCACTATGCATCATATACCTCGGCAACAGCAACATTCCTGCTCTAACCAACAAAGTCACATCCACAGGATGCTTCTCAACCAGCCATTACAACGAATTTACCATCCCCATTTATATACCAACCTTCACCGAGTTCGTCAACGAAAGTTTCTCTCACCTGCTCGTCACCTGCATCACCAAACCTATCCACCAATTTACCGTCGATAGCAGCAGCAGCGATGACGAGGACTCAAAGTGCACCACGTACTTTAAAATCATTGTTGTGCGCGAAATCTGTGTGTCCTAGTGCCTCAACAAACTATGAATTTTAATGTGCTTTTTTTTCTCCTAATATTTCTTATATTGTCCATTTATTGTATTCATATGTTAATCTCCTGTAATCAAATAATCCATTATGTTATTCCCAAACTATGTGTTCATATGTTAAGCAAATAATACATCATGTTAATCAAAACTATGTATACATATCTTTATCCAATGTACTGTATTCAAATTATAAATAAAGAAAACAGTCCCGGATGAGCCAATTGCAATAACAATAATCCTACCGCTCAGGGCGCTTTTCAAACTTACCGCCGCCGCCGTCGCACGCAGCGACACTAGCGACACTAGCGCCCCTAGCGGCAGGATTATCGTTAAGCCAATTGGCTCATCCGGGACTTATACTACTAACGTGTATGGATGAAGCAGTTTCTTCCCACGTAGTCCATGCGCTAGGAGGTCATATGCATTAGATTTGAAAGTTTAAAGAAACGTGTATGGATGAGGCAGTTTCTTCCCACGTAGTCCATGCGCTAGGAGGTTATATGCATTAGATTTGAAAGTTTAAAGAAACGTGTATGGATGAAGCAGTTTCTCCCCACGTAGTCCATGCGCTAAGAGGTTATATGCATTAGATTTGAGAGTTTAAAGAAACGTGTATGACATGAAACAGTTTCTTCTCGCGTAGTCCATGCGCTAGGAGGATATATACATTAGATTTGAAAGTTTAAAGAAACGTGTATGATATAAAGCAGTTTCTTCCCGCGTAGTCCATTTTCTAAGAGGTTATCTGCATTAGATTTGAAAGTTTAAAGAAACGTGTATGATATGAAACTGTTTCTTCTCGCGTAGTCCATGCGTTCAGAGGTTAATTGCATTAGATTTGAAAGTTTAAAGAAACGTGTATGATATGCAGCAGTTTCTTCCCGCGTATTCCATGCGCTAAGAGGTATATGCATTAGGTTTGAAAGTATAAAGAAACGTGTATGATATGAAGCAGTTTCTTCCCACGTAGTCCATGCGCTAAGAGGTTATATGCATTAGATTTGAAAGTTTAAAGAAACGTGTATGGATGAAGCAGTTTCCTCCCACGTAGTCCTTGCGCTAGGAGGTTATATGCATTAGATTTGAAAGTTTAAAGAAACGTGTATGGATGAAGCAGTTTCTTCCCACGTAGTCCATGCGCTAAGAGGTTACATGCATTAGATTTGAAAGTTTAAAGAAACGTGTATGGATGAAGCAGTTTTTTCCGACGTAGTCCATGCGCTAAGAGGTTATATGCATTAGATTTAAAAGTTTAAACAAACGTGTATGATATGAAGCAGTTTCTTGCCACGTAGTCCATGCAATAAGAGGTTATATGCATTAGTTTTGAAAGTTTAAAGAAACGTGTATGGATGAAGCAGTTTCGTCCCACGTAGTCCATGCGCTGGGAGGTTATATGCATTGGATTTGAAAGTTTAAAGAAACGTGAATGGATCAAGCAGTTTCTTCCCACGTAGTCCATGCGCTAGGAGGTTATATGCATTAGATTTGAAAGTTTAAAGAAACGTGTATGGATGAAGCAGTTTCTTCCCACGTAGTCCATGCGCTAGGAGGTCATATGCATTAGATTTGAAAGTTTAAAGAAACGTGTATGGATGAGGCAGTTTCTTCCCACGTAGTCCATGCGCTAGGAGGTTATATGCATTAGATTTGAAAGTTTAAAGAAACGTATATGATATGAAGCAGTTTCTTCCCACGTAGTCCATGCGCTAAGAGGTTATATGCATTAGATTTGAAAGTTTAAAGAAACGTGTATGATATGAAGGAGTTTCTTCCCACGTAGTCCATCCGCTAAGAGGTTATATGCATTAGATTTGAAAGTTTAAAGAAACGTGTATGGATGAAGCAGTTTCTTCCCACGTAGTCCATGCGCTAAGAGGTTATATGCATTAGATTTGAAAGTTTAAAGAAACGTGTATGGATGAGGCAGTTTTTTCCCACGTAGTCCATGCGCTAAGAGGTTATATGCATTAGATTTGAAAGTTTAAACAAACGTGTATGATATGCAGCAGATTCTTCTCGTGTAGTGCATGCGCTAGGAGGTTATATGCATTACATTTGAAAGTTTAAAGAAACGTGTATGATATGAAGCAGTTTCTTCTCGTGTAGTGCATGCGCTAGGAGGATATATGCATTAGATTTGAAAGTTTAAAGAAACGTGTATGATATGAAGCAGTTTCTTCCCACGTAGTTCATGCGCTAGGAGGTTATATGCATTAGATTTGAAAGTTTAAAGAAACGTGTAAGATATGAATCTGTTTCTTCCCACGTAGTCCATCCACTAAGAAGTTATATGCATTAGATTTGAAAGTTTAAAGAAACGTGTATGGATGAAGCAGTTTCGTCCCACGTAGTCCATGCGCAGGGAGGTTATATGCATTAGATTTGAAAGTTTAAAGAAACGTGAATGGATCAAGCAGTTTCTTCCCACGTAGTCCATGGGCTAGGAGGTTATATGCATTAGATTTGAAAGTTTAAAGAAACGTGTATGATATGAAAAAGTTTCAACTTGCGTAGTCCATGCACTAAGAGATTATATGCATTAGATTTGAAAGTTTAAAGAAACTTGTATGGATGAAGCAGTTTCTCCCCACGTAGTCCATGCGCTAAGAGGTTATATGCATTAGATTTGAGAGTTTAAAGAAACGTGTATGACATGAAACAGTTTCTTCTCGCGTAGTCCATGCGCTAGGAGGATATATACATTAGATTTGAAAGTTTAAAGAAACGTGTATGATATAAAGCAGTTTCTTCCCGCGTAGTCCATTTGCTAAGAGGTTATCTGCATTAGATTTGAAAGTTTAAAGAAACGTGTATGATATGAAACTGTTTCTTCTCGCGTAGTCCATGCGTTAAGAGGTTATATGCATTAGATTTGAAAGTTTAAAGAAACGTGTATGATATGAAGCAGTTTCTTCCCACGTAGTCCATGCGCTAAGAGGTTATATGCATTAGATTTGAAAGTTTAAAGAAACGTGTATGGATGAAGCAGTTTCCTCCCACGTAGTCCTTGCGCTAGGAGGTTATATGCATTAGATTTGAAAGTTTAAAGAAACGTGTATGGATGAAGCAGTTTCTTCCCACGTAGTCCATGCGCTAAGAGGTTACATGCATTAGATTTGAAAGTTTAAACAAACGTGTATGGATGAAGCAGTTTTTTCCGACGTAGTCCATGCGCTAAGAGGTTAAATGCATTAGATTTAAAAGTTTAAATAAACGTGTATGATATGAAGCAGTTTCTTCCCACATAGTCCATGCGTTAAGAGGTTATATGCATTACATTTGAACGTTTAAAGAAACGTGTATGATATGAAACAGTTTCTTCTCGTGTAGTGCATGCGCTAGGAGTATATATGCATTAGATTTGAAAATTTAAAGAAACGTGTATGATATGAAGCAGTTTCTTCCCACGTAGTCCATGCGCTAGGAGGCTATATGCATTAGATTTGAAATTTAAAAGAAACGTGTATGGATGAAGCAGTTTCTCCCCACGTAGTCCATGCGCTAAGAGGTTATATGCATTAGATTTAAAAGTTTAAAGAAACGTGTATGATATGAAACAGTTTCTTCTCGCGTAGTCCATACGCTAGGAGGATGTATACATTAGATTTCAAAGTTTAAAGAAACGTGTATGATATGAAGTAGTTTCTTCCCGCGTAGTCCATGCGCTAAGAGGTTATCTGCATTAGATTTGAAAGTGTAAAGAAACGTGTATGATATGAATCTGTTTCTTCCCACGTAGTCCATGCACTAAGAGGTTATATGCATTAGATTTGAAAGTTTAAATAAACGTGTATGGATGAAGCAGTTTCGTCCCACGTAGTCCAAGCGCTGGGAGGTTATATGCATTAGATTTGAAAGTTTAAAGAAACGTGAATGGATCAAGCAGTTTCTTCCCACGTAGTCCATGCGCTAAGAGGTTATATGCATTAGATTTGAAAGTTTAAAGAAATGTATATGGATGAAGCAGTTTCTTCCCGCGTAGTCCATGCGCTAGGTGGTTATATGCATTAGATTTGAAAGTTTAAAGAAACGTGTATGATATGAAGCACTTTCTTCTTGCGTAATCCATGCGCTAGGAGGTTATATGCATTAAATTTGAAAGTTTAAAGAAACGTGTATGATATGAAGAATTTTCTTCCCACGTAGTCCATGCGCTAAGGGGTTATATGCATTAGATTTGAAAGTTTAAAGAAACGTGTGTGATATGAAGCAGTTTCAACTTGCGTAGTCCATGCGCTAGGAGGTTATATGCATTACATTTGAAAGTTTAAAGAAACGTGTATGATATGAAGCAGTTTCTTCTCCTGTAGTGCATGCGCTAGGGGGTTATATGCATTACATTTGAAAGTTTAAAGAAACGTGTATGATATGAAGCAGTTTCTTCTCGTGTAGTGCATGCGCTAGGAGGATATATGCATTTGATTTGAAAGTTTAAAGAAACGTGTATGATATGAAGCAGTTTCTTCCCACGTAGTCCATGCGCTAGGAGGTTATATGCATTAGATTTGAAAGTTTAAAGAAACGTGTATGATATGAATCTGTTTCTTCCCACGTAGTCCATGCACTAAGAGGTTATATGCTTTAGATTTGAAAGTTTAAATAAACGTGTATGGATGAAGCAGTTTCGTCCCACGTAGTCCATGCGCTGGGAGGTTATATGCATTAGATTTGAAAGTTTAAAGAAACGTGAATGGATCAAGCAGTTTCTTCCCACGTAGTCCATGCGCTAGGAGGTTATATGCATTAGATTTGAAAGTTTAAAGAAACGTGAATGGATCAAGCAGTTTCTTCCCACGTAGTCCATGCGCTAGGAGGTCAAATGCATTAGATTTGAAAGTTTAAAGAAACGTGTATGGATGAGGCAGTTTCTTCCCACGTAGTCCATGCGCTAGGAGGTTATATGCATTAAATTTGAAAGTTTAAAGAAACGTGTATGATATGAAGAATTTTCTTCCCACGTAGTCCATGCGCTAAGGGGTTATATGCATTAGATTTGAAAGTTTAAAGAAACGTGTGTGATATGAAGCAGTTACAACTTGCGTAGTCCATGCGCTAAGAGGTTATATGCATTAGATTTGAAAGTTTAAAGAAACTTGTACTGATGAAGCAGTTTCTTCCCACGTAGTCCATGCGTTAGGAGGTTATATGCATTAGATTTGAAAGTTTAAATAAACAGGTATCATATGAAGCAGTTTCTTCCCGCGTAGTCCATGCGCTAGGAGGTTATATGCATTAGATTTGAAGGTTTAAAGAAGCGTGTATGATATGAAGTAGTTTCCTCCCGCGTAGTGCATGCGCTAGGAGGTTATATGCACTAGATTTGAAAGTTTAAAGAAACGTGTATGATATGAAGCAGTTTCTTCCTGCTTAGTCCATGCGCTAAGAGGTTATGTGCATTAGATTTGAAAGTTTAAAGAAACGTGTATGATATGAAGCAGTTTCTTCTTGCGTAGTCCATGCGCTAGGAGGTTATATGCATTAGATTTGAAAGTTTAAATAAACAGGTATCATATGAAGCAGTTTCTTCCCGCGTAGTCCATGCGCTAGGAGGTTATATGCATTAGATTTGAAGGTTTAAAGAAGCGTGTATGATATGAAGTAGTTTCCTCCCGCGTAGTGCATGCGCTAGGAGGTTATATGCATTAGATTTGAAAGTTTAAAGAAACGTGTATGATATGAAGCAGTTTCTTCCTGCTTAGTCCATGCGCTAAGAGGTTATGTGCATTAGATTTGAAAGTTTAAAGAAACGTGTATGATATGAAGCAGTTTCTTCTTGCGTAGTCCATGCGCTAGGAGGTTAAATGCATTAGATTTGAAAGTTTAAATAAACGTGTATCATATGAAGCAGTTTCTTCCCGCGTAGTCCATGCGCTAGGAGGTTATATGCATTAGATCTGAAAGTTTAAAGAAACGTGTATGGTATGAAGACGTTTCTTCTTGCGTAGTCCATGCGCTAAGAGGTTATATGCATTAGATTTGAAAGTTTAAAGAAATGTATATGGATGAAGCAGTTTCTTCCCGCGTAGTCCATGCGCTAGGTGGTTATATGCATTAGATTTGAAAGTTTAAAGAAACGTGTATGATATGAAGCACTTTCTTCTTGCGTAATCCATGCGCATAGAGGTTATATGTATTAGATTTGAAAGTTTAAAGAAATGTGTATGGATGAAGCAGTTTCTTCCCGCGTAGTCCATGCGCTAGGAGGTTATATGCATTAGATTTGAAAGCTTAAAGAATTGTGTATGATATGAAGCAGCTTCTTCCCACGTAGTCCTTGCGCTAGGAGGTTATATGCATTAGATTTGAAAGTTTAAAGAAACATCTATGGATGAAGCAGTTTCGTCCCACGTGGTCCATGCGCTAGGAGGTTATATGCATTAGATTTGAAAGTTTAAAGAAACATCTATGGATGAAGCAGTTTCGTCCCACGTAGTCCATGCGCTAAGAGGTTATATGCATTAGATTTGAAAGTTTAAACAAACGTGTATGGATGAAGCAGTTTCCTCCCACGTAGTCCTTGCGCTAGGAGGTTATATGCATTAGATTTGAAAGTTTAAAGAAACGTGTATGGATGAAGCAGTTTTTTCCGACGTAGTCCATGCGCTAAGAGGTTATATGCATTAGATTTAAAAGTTTAAACAAACGTGTATGATATGAAGCAGTTTCTTGCCACGTAGTCCATGCAATAAGAGGTTATATGCATTAGTTTTGAAAGTTTAAAGAAACGTGTATGGATGAAGCAGTTTCGTCCCACGTAGTCCATGCGCTGGGAGGTTATATGCATTGGATTTGAAAGTTTAAAGAAACGTGAATGGATCAAGCAGTTTCTTCCCACGTAGTCCATGCGCTAGGAGGTTATATGCATTAGATTTGAAAGTTTAAAGAAACGTGTATGGATGAAGCAGTTTCTTCCCACGTAGTCCATGCGCTAGGAGGTCATATGCATTAGATTTGAAAGTTTAAAGAAACGTGTATGGATGAGGCAGTTTCTTCCCACGTAGTCCATGCGCTAGGAGGTTATATGCATTAGATTTGAAAGTTTAAAGAAACGTATATGATATGAAGCAGTTTCTTCCCACGTAGTCCATGCGCTAAGAGGTTATATGCATTAGATTTGAAAGTTTAAAGAAACGTGTATGATATGAAGGAGTTTCTTACCACGTAGTCCATGCGCTAAGAGGTTATATGCATTAGATTTGAAAGTTTAAAGAAACGTGTATGGATGAAGCAGTTTCTTCCCACGTAGTCCATGCGCTAAGAGGTTATATGCATTAGATTTGAAAGTTTAAAGAAACGTGTATGGATGAGGCAGTTTTTTCCCACGTAGTCCATGCGCTAAGAGGTTATATGCATTAGATTTGAAAGTTTAAACAAACGTGTATGATATGCAGCAGTTTCTTCTCGTGTAGTGCATGCGCTAGGAGGTTATATGCATTACATTTGAAAGTTTAAAGAAACGTGTATGATATGAAGCAGTTTCTTCTCGTGTAGTGCATGCGCTAGGAGGATATATGCATTAGATTTGAAAGTTTAAAGAAACGTGTATGATATGAAGCAGTTTCTTCCCACGTAGTTCATGCGCTAGGAGGTTATATGCATTAGATTTGAAAGTTTAAAGAAACGTGTAAGATATGAATCTGTTTCTTCCCACGTAGTCCATCCACTAAGAAGTTATATGCATTAGATTTGAAAGTTTAAAGAAACGTGTATGGATGAAGCAGTTTCGTCCCACGTAGTCCATGCGCAGGGAGGTTATATGCATTAGATTTGAAAGTTTAAAGAAACGTGAATGGATCAAGCAGTTTCTTCCCACGTAGTCCATGGGCTAGGAGGTTATATGCATTAGATTTGAAAGTTTAAAGAAACGTGTATGATATGAAAAAGTTTCAACTTGCGTAGTCCATGCACTAAGAGATTATATGCATTAGATTTGAAAGTTTAAAGAAACTTGTATGGATGAAGCAGTTTCTCCCCACGTAGTCCATGCGCTAAGAGGTTATATGCATTAGATTTGAGAGTTTAAAGAAACGTGTATGACATGAAACAGTTTCTTCTCGCGTAGTCCATGCGCTAGGAGGATATATACATTAGATTTGAAAGTTTAAAGAAACGTGTATGATATAAAGCAGTTTCTTCCCGCGTAGTCCATTTGCTAAGAGGTTATCTGCATTAGATTTGAAAGTTTAAAGAAACGTGTATGATATGAAACTGTTTCTTCTCGCGTAGTCCATGCGTTAAGAGGTTATATGCATTAGATTTGAAAGTTTAAAGAAACGTGTATGATATGAAGCAGTTTCTTCCCACGTAGTCCATGCGCTAAGAGGTTATATCCATTAGATTTGAAAGTTTAAAGAAACGTGTATGGATGAAGCAGTTTCCTCCCACGTAGTCCTTGCGCTAGGAGGTTATATGCATTAGATTTGAAAGTTTAAAGAAACGTGTATGGATGAAGCAGTTTCTTCCCACGTAGTCCATGCGCTAAGAGGTTACATGCATTAGATTTGAAAGTTTAAACAAACGTGTATGGATGAAGCAGTTTTTTCCGACGTAGTCCATGCGCTAAGAGGTTAAATGCATTAGATTTAAAAGTTTAAATAAACGTGTATGATATGAAGCAGTTTCTTCCCACATAGTCCATGCGTTAAGAGGTTATATGCATTACATTTGAACGTTTAAAGAAACGTGTATGATATGAAACAGTTTCTTCTCGTGTAGTGCATGCGCTAGGAGTATATATGCATTAGATTTGAAAATTTAAAGAAACGTGTATGATATGAAGCAGTTTCTTCCCACGTAGTCCATGCGCTAGGAGGCTATATGCATTAGATTTGAAATTTAAAAGAAACGTGTATGGATGAAGCAGTTTCTCCCCACGTAGTCCATGCGCTAAGAGGTTATATGCATTAGATTTAAAAGTTTAAAGAAACGTGTATGATATGAAACAGTTTCTTCTCGCGTAGTCCATACGCTAGGAGGATGTATACATTAGATTTCAAAGTTTAAAGAAACGTGTATGATATGAAGTAGTTTCTTCCCGCGTAGTCCATGCGCTAAGAGGTTATCTGCATTAGATTTGAAAGTGTAAAGAAACGTGTATGATATGAATCTGTTTCTTCCCACGTAGTCCATGCACTAAGAGGTTATATGCATTAGATTTGAAAGTTTAAATAAACGTGTATGGATGAAGCAGTTTCGTCCCACGTAGTCCAAGCGCTGGGAGGTTATATGCATTAGATTTGAAAGTTTAAAGAAACGTGAATGGATCAAGCAGTTTCTTCCCACGTAGTCCATGCGCTAAGAGGTTATATGCATTAGATTTGAAAGTTTAAAGAAACGTGTATGATATGAAGCACTTTCTTCTTGCGTAATCCATGCGCTAGGAGGTTATATGCATTAAATTTGAAAGTTTAAAGAAACGTGTATGATATGAAGAATTTTCTTCCCACGTAGTCCATGCGCTAAGGGGTTATATGCATTAGATTTGAAAGTTTAAAGAAACGTGTGTGATATGAAGCAGTTTCAACTTGCGTAGTCCATGCGCTAGGAGGTTATATGCATTACATTTGAAAGTTTAAAGAAACGTGTATGATATGAAGCAGTTTCTTCTCCTGTAGTGCATGCGCTAGGGGGTTATATGCATTACATTTGAAAGTTTAAAGAAACGTGTATGATATGAAGCAGTTTCCTCTCGTGTAGTGCATGCGCTAGGAGGATATATGCATTTGATTTGAAAGTTTAAAGAAACGTGTATGATATGAAGCAGTTTCTTCCCACGTAGTCCATGCGCTAGGAGGTTATATGCATTAGATTTGAAAGTTTAAAGAAACGTGTATGATATGAATCTGTTTCTTCCCACGTAGTCCATGCACTAAGAGGTTATATGCTTTAGATTTGAAAGTTTAAATAAACGTGTATGGATGAAGCAGTTTCGTCCCACGTAGTCCATGCGCTGGGAGGTTATATGCATTAGATTTGAAAGTTTAAAGAAACGTGAATGGATCAAGCAGTTTCTTCCCACGTAGTCCATGCGCTAGGAGGTTATATGCATTAGATTTGAAAGTTTAAAGAAACGTGAATGGATCAAGCAGTTTCTTCCCACGTAGTCCATGCGCTAGGAGGTCAAATGCATTAGATTTGAAAGTTTAAAGAAACGTGTATGGATGAGGCAGTTTCTTCCCACGTAGTCCATGCGCTAGGAGGTTATATGCATTAAATTTGAAAGTTTAAAGAAACGTGTATGATATGAAGAATTTTCTTCCCACGTAGTCCATGCGCTAAGGGGTTATATCATTAGATTTGAAAGTTTAAAGAAACGTGTGTGATATGAAGCAGTTACAACTTGCGTAGTCCATGCGCTAAGAGGTTATATGCATTAGATTTGAAAGTTTAAAGAAACTTGTACTGATGAAGCAGTTTCTTCCCACGTAGTCCATGCGTTAGGAGGTTATATGCATTAGATTTGAAAGTTTAAATAAACAGGTATCATATGAAGCAGTTTCTTCCCGCGTAGTCCATGCGCTAGGAGGTTATATGCATTAGATTTGAAGGTTTAAAGAAGCGTGTATGATATGAAGTAGTTTCCTCCCGCGTAGTGCATGCGCTAGGAGGTTATATGCACTAGATTTGAAAGTTTAAAGAAACGTGTATGATATGAAGCAGTTTCTTCCTGCTTAGTCCATGCGCTAAGAGGTTATGTGCATTAGATTTGAAAGTTTAAAGAAACGTGTATGATATGAAGCAGTTTCTTCTTGCGTAGTCCATGCGCTAGGAGGTTATATGCATTAGATTTGAAAGTTTAAATAAACAGGTATCATATGAAGCAGTTTCTTCCCGCGTAGTCCATGCGCTAGGAGGTTATATGCATTAGATTTGAAGGTTTAAAGAAGCGTGTATGATATGAAGTAGTTTCCTCCCGCGTAGTGCATGCGCTAGGAGGTTATATGCATTAGATTTGAAAGTTTAAAGAAACGTGTATGATATGAAGCAGTTTCTTCCTGCTTAGTCCATGCGCTAAGAGGTTATGTGCATTAGATTTGAAAGTTTAAAGAAACGTGTATGATATGAAGCAGTTTCTTCTTGCGTAGTCCATGCGCTAGGAGGTTATATGCATTAGATTTGAAAGTTTAAATAAACGTGTATCATATGAAGCAGTTTCTTCCCGCGTAGTCCATGCGCTAGGAGGTTATATGCATTAGATCTGAAAGTTTAAAGAAACGTGTATGGTATGAAGACGTTTCTTCTTGCGTAGTCCATGCGCTAAGAGGTTATATGCATTAGATTTGAAAGTTTAAAGAAATGTATATGGATGAAGCAGTTTCTTCCCGCGTAGTCCATGCGCTAGGTGGTTATATGCATTAGATTTGAAAGTTTAAAGAAACGTGTATGATATGAAGCACTTTCTTCTTGCGTAATCCATGCGCATAGAGGTTATATGTATTAGATTTGAAAGTTTAAAGAAATGTGTATGGATGAAGCAGTTTCTTCCCGCGTAGTCCATGCGCTAGGAGGTTATATGCATTAGATTTGAAAGCTTAAAGAATTGTGTATGATATGAAGCAGCTTCTTCCCACGTAGTCCTTGCGCTAGGAGGTTATATGCATTAGATTTGAAAGTTTAAAGAAACATCTATGGATGAAGCAGTTTCGTCCCACGTAGTCCATGCGCTAGGAGGTTATATGCATTAGATTTGAAAGTTTAAAGAAACATCTATGGATGAAGCAGTTTCGTCCCACGTAGTCCATGCGCTAGGAGGTTATATGCA
Organism: Deroplatys truncata; assembly: GCA_030765065.1. NCBI lineage: Eukaryota > Metazoa > Arthropoda > Insecta > Mantodea > Mantidae > Deroplatys > Deroplatys truncata. The sequence continues at coordinate 217,158,296 of CM060987.1, forward strand.
TTAGATTTGAAAGTTTAAAGAAACGTGTATGGATGAAGCAGTTTCGTCCCACGTAGTCCATGCGCTAGGAGGTTATATGCATTAGATTTGACAGTTTAAAGAAACCTGTATGGATGACGCAGTTTCTTCCCACGTAGTCCATGCGCTAGGAGGTTATATGCATTAGATTTGAAACTTTAAAGAAACGTGTATGATATGAAGCAGTTTCTTCCCACGTAGTCCATGCGCTAGGAGGGTATATGCATTAGATTTGAAAGTTTAAAGAAACGTGTATGATATGAAGCAGTTTCTTCCCACGTAGTCCATGCGCTAGGAGGTTATATGCATTAGATTTGAAAGTTTAAAGAAACGTGTATGATATGAAGGAGTTTCTTCCCACGTAGTCCATGCGCTAAGAGGTTATATGCATTAGATTTGAAAGTTTAAAGGAACGTGTATGGATGAAGCAGTTTCTTCCCACGTAGTCCATGCGCTAAGAGGTTATATGCATTAGATTTGAAAGTTTAAAGAAACGTGTATGGATGAAGCAGTTTTTTCCCACGTAGTCCATGCGCTAAGAGGTTATATGCATTAGATTTGAAAGCTTAAACACACGTGTATAATATGAAGCTGTTTTTTCCAACGTAGTCCATGCGCTAGGAGGTTATATGCATTACATTTGAAAGTTTAAAAAACCGTGTATAATATGAAGCAGTTTCTTCTCGTGTAGTGCATGCGCTAGGAGGATATATGCATTAGATTTGAAAGTTTAAAGAAACGTGTATGATATGAAACTGTTTCTTCTCGCGTAGTCCATGCGTTCAGAGGTTATATGCATTAGATTTGAAAGTTTAAAGAAACGTGTATGATATGCAGCAGTTTCTTCCCGCGTAGTCCATGCGCTAAGAGGTTATATGCATTAGATTTGAAAGTATAAAGAAACGTGTATGATATGAAGCTGTTTCTTCCCACGTAGTCCATGCGCTAGGAGGTTATATGCATTAGATTTGAAAGTTTAAAGAAACGTGTATGGATGAAGCAGTTTCTTCCCACGTAGTCCATGCGCTAGGAGGTCATTTGCATTAGATTTGAAAGTTTAAAGAAACGTGTATGGATGAAGCAGTTTCTTCCCACGTAGTCCATGCGCTAGGAGGTTATATGCATTAGATTTGAAAGTTTAAAGAAACGTGTATGGATGAAGCAGTTTCTTCCCACGTAGTCCATGCGCTAAGAGGTTATATGCATTAGATTTGAAAGTTTAAAGAAACGTGTATGGATGAAGCAGTTTTTTCCCACGTAGTCCATGCGCTAAGAGGTTATATGCATTAGATTTGAAAGTTTAAACACACGTGTATAATATGAAGCAGTTTTTTCCCACGTAATCCATGCGCTAGGAGGTTATATGCATTACATTTGAAAGTTTAAAGAAACGTGTATGATATGAAGCAGTTTCTTCTCCTGTAGTGCATGCGCTAGGAGGTTATATGCATTACATTTGAAAGTTTAAAGAAACGTGTATGATATGAAGCAGTTTCTTCTCGTGTAGTGCATGCGCTAGGAGGATATATGCATTTGATTTGAAAGTTTAAAGTAACGTGTATGATATGAAGCAGTTTCTTCCCACGTAGTCCATGCGCAAGGAGGTTATATGCATTAGATTTGAAACTTTAAAGAAACGTGTATGATATGAATCTGTTTCTTCTCACGTAGTCCATGCACTAAGAGGTTATATGCATTAGATTTGAAAGTTTAAATAAACGTGTATGGATGAAGCAGTTTCGTCCCACGTAGTCCATGCGCTGGGAGGTTATATGCATTAGATTTGAAAGTTTAAAGAAACGTGAATGGATCAAGCAGTTTCTTCCCACGTAGTCCATGCGCTAGGAGGTTATATGCATTAGATTTGAAAGTTTAAAGAAACGTGTATGGATGAAGCAGTTTATTCCCACGTAGTCCATGCGCTAGGAGGTTATATGCATTAGATTTGAAAGTTTAAAGAAACGTATATGATATGAAGCAGTTTCTTCCCACGTAGTCCATGCGCTAGGAGGTTATATGCATTAGATTTGAAAGCTTAAAGAAACGTGTATGATATGAAGGAGTTTCTTCCCACGTAGTCCATGCGCTAAGAGGTTATATGCATTAGATTTGAAAGTTTAAAGGAACGTGTGTGGATGAAGCAGTTTCTTCCCACGTAGTCCATGCGCTAAGAGGTTATATGCATTAGATTTGAAAGTTTAAAGAAACGTGTATGGATGAGGCAGTTTTTTCCCACGTAGTCCATGCGCTAAGAGGTTATATGCATTAGATTTGAAAGTTTAAACAAACGTGTATGATATGCAGCAGTTTCTTCTCGTGTAGTGCATGCGCTAGGAGGTTATATGCATTACATTTGAAAGTTTAAAGAAACGTGTATGATATGAAGCAGTTTCTTCTCGTGTAGTGCATGCGCTAGGAGGATATATGCATTAGATTTGAAAGTTTAAAGAAACGTGTATGATATGAAGCAGTTTCTTCCCACGTAGTTCATGCGCTAGGAGGTTATATGCATTAGATTTGAAAGTTTAAAGAAACGTGTAAGATATGAATCTGTTTCTTCCCACGTAGTCCATCCACTAAGAGGTTTCTATGCATTAGATTTGAAAGTTTAAAGAAACGTGTATGGATGAAGCAGTTTCGTCCCACGTAGTCCATGCGCAGGGAGGTTATATGCATTAGATTTGAAAGTTTAAAGAAACGTGAATGGATCAAGCAGTTTCTTACCACGTAGTCCATGGGCTAGGGGGTTATATGCATTAGATTTGAAAGTTTAAAGAAACGTGTATGGATGAAGCAGTTTCTTCCCACGTAGTCCATGCGCTAGGAGGACATATGCATTAGATTTGAAAGTTTAAAGAAACGTGTATGGATGAGGCAGTTTCTTCCCACGTAGTCCATGCGCTAGGAGGTTATATGCATTAAATTTGAAAGTTTAAAGAAACGTGTATGATATGAAGCAGTTTCTTCCCACGTAGTCCATGCGCTAAGAGGTTATATGCATTAGATTTGAAAGTTTAAAGAAACGTGTATGATATGAAAAAGTTTCAACTTGCGTAGTCCATGCACTAAGAGGTTATATGCATTAGATTTGAAAGTTTAAAGAAACTTGTATGGATGAAGCAGTTTCTCCCCACGTAGTCCATGCGCTAAGAGGTTATATGCATTAGATTTGAGAGTTTAAAGAAACGTGTATGACATGAAACAGTTTCTTCTCGCGTAGTCCATGCGCTAGGAGGACATATACATTAGATTTGAAAGTTTAAAGAAACGTGTATGATATAAAGAAGTTTCTTCCCGCGTAGTCCATTTGCTAAGAGGTTATCTGCATTAGATTTAAAAGTTTAAAGAAACGTGTATGATATGAAACTGTTTCTTCTCGCGTAGTGCATGCGTTAAGAGGTTATATGCATTAGATTTGAAAGTTTAAAGAAACGTGTATGATATGAAGCAGTTTCTTCCCACGTAGTCCATGCGCTAAGAGGTTATATGCATTAGATTTGAAAGTTTAAAGAAACGTGTATGGATGAAGCAGTTTCCTCCCACGTAGTCCTTGCGCTAGGAGGTTATATGCATTAGATTTGAAAGTTTAAAGAAACGTGTATGGATGAAGCAGTTTCTTCCCACGTAGTCCATGCGCTAAGAGGTTACATGCATTAGATTTCAAAGTTTAAACAAACGTGTATGGATGAAGCAGTTTTTTCCGGCGTAGTCCATGCGCTAAGAGGTTAAATGCATTAGATTTAAAAGTTTAAATAAACGTGTATGATATGAAGCAGTTTCTTCCCACATAGTCCATGCGTTAAGAGGTTATATGCATTACATTTGAACGTTTAAAGAAACGTGTATGATATGAAACAGTTTCTTCTCGTGTAGTGCATGCGCTAGGAGTATATATGCATTAGATTTGAAAGTTTAAAGAAACGTGTATGATATGAAGCAGTTTCTTCGCACGTAGTCCATGCGCTAGGAGGTTATATGCATTAGATTTGAAATTTAAAAGAAACGTGTATGGATGAAGCAGTTTCTCCCCACGTAGTCCATGCGCTAAGAGGTTATATGCATTAGATTTAAAAGTTTAAAGAAACGTGTATGATATGAAACAGTTTCTTCTCGCGTAGTCCATACGCTAGGAGGATGTATACATTAGATTTCAAAGTTTAAAGAAACGTGTATGATATGAAGTAGTTTCTTCCCGCGTAGTCCATGCGCTAAGAGGTTATCTGCATTAGATTTAAAAGTGTAAAGAAACGTGTATGATATGAAACTGTTTCTTCTCGCGTAGACCATGCGTTAAGAGGTTATATGCATTAGATTTGAAAGTTTAAAGAAACGTGTATGGATCAAGCAGTTTCTTCCCACGTAGTCCATGGGCTAGGAGGTTATATGCATTAGATTTGAAAGTTTAAAGGAACGTGTATGATATGAAGGAGTTTCTTCCCGCGTAGTCCATGCGCTAAGAGGTTATATGCATTAGATTTGAAAGTTTAAAGAAACGTGAATGGATCAAGCAGTTTCTTCCCACGTAGTCCATGCGCAGGGAGGTTATATGCATTAGATTTGAAAGTTTAAAGAAACGTGAATGGATCAAGCAGTTTCTTCCCACGTAGTCCATGCGCTAAGAGGTTATATGCATTAGATTTGAAAGTTTAAAGGAACGTGTATGATATGAAGGAGTTTCTTCCCAAGTAGTCCATGCGCTAAGAGGTTATATTCATTAGATTTGAAAGTTTAAAGGAACGTGTATGGATGAAGCAGTTTCTTCCCACGTAGTGCATGCGCTAGGACGTTATATGCATTAGATTTGAAAGTTTAAAGAAACGTGTATGGATGAAGCAGTTTCTTACCACGTAGTGCATGCGCTAGGACGTTATATGCATTAGATTTGAAAGTTTAAAGAAACAAGTATGGATGGAGCAGTTTCTACACACGTAGTCCATGCGCTAAGAGGTTATATGCATTAGATTTGAAAGTTTAAAGAAACGTGTATGATATGAAGGAGTTTCTTCCCACGTAGTCCATGCACTAAGAGGTTATATGCATTAGATTTGAAAGTTTAAAGAAACGTGTATGGATGAAGCAGTTTTTTCCCACGTAGTCCATGCGCTAAGAGGTTATATGCATTAGATTTGAAAGTTTAAAGGAACGTGTATGGATGAAGCAGTTTCTTCCCACGTAGTCCATGCGCTAAGAGGTTATATGCATTAGATTTGAAAGTTTAAAGAAACGTGTATGATATGAAGGAGTTTCTTCCCACGTAGTCCATGCACTAAGAGGTTATATGCATTAGATTTGAAAGTTTAAAGAAACGTGTATGGATGAAGCAGTTTTTTCCCACGTAGTCCATGCGCTAAGAGGTTATATGCATTAGATTTGAAAGTTTAAAGAAACGTGTATGGATGAGGCAGTTTTTTCCCACGTAGTCCATGCGCTAAGAGGTAATATGCATTAGATTTGAAAGTTTAAACAAACGTGTATGATATGAAGTAGTTTCTTCCCGCGTAGTCCATGCGCTAAGAGGTTATATGCATTAGATTTGAAAGTTTAAAGAAACGTGTATGATATGAATCTGTTTCTTCCCCCGTAGTCCATGCACTAAGAGGTTATATGCATTAGATTTGAAAGTTTAAATAAACGTGTATGGATGAAGCAGTTTCGTCCCACGTAGTCCATGCGCTGGGAGGTTATATGCATTAGATTTGAAAGTTTAAAGAAACGTGAATGGATCAAGCAGTTTCTTCCCACGTAGTCCATGCGCTAGGAGGTTATATGCATTAGATTTGAAGGTTTAAAGAAACGTGTATGGATGAAGCAGTTTATTCCCACGTAGTCCATGCGCTAGGAGGTTATATGCATTAGATTTGAAAGTTTAAAGAAACGTGTATGGATGAGGCAGTTTTTTCCCACGTAGTCCATGCGCTAAGAGGTTATATGCATTAGATTTGAAAGTTTAAACAAACGTGTATGATATGAAGCAGTTTTTTCCCACGTAGTCCATGCGCTAGGAGGTTATATGCATTACATTTGAAAGTTTAAAGAAACGTGTATGATATGAAGCAGTTTCTTCTCGTGTAGTGCATGCGCTAGGAGGATATATGCATTTGATTTGAAAGTTTAAAGAAACGTGTATGATATGAAGCAGTTTCTTCCCACGTAGTCCATGCGCTAGGAGGTTATATGCATTAGATTTGAAAGTTGAAAGAAACGTGTATGATATGAATCTGTTTCTTCCCACGTAGTCCATGCACTAAGAGGTTATATGCATTAGATTTGAAAGTTTAAATAAACGTGTATGGATGAAGCAGTTTCGTCCCACGTAGTCCATGCGCTGGGAGGTTATATGCATTTGATTTGAAAGTTTAAAGAAACGTGAATGGATCAAGCAGTTTCTTCCCACGTAGTCCATGCGCTAGGAGGTTATATGCATTAGATTTGAAAGTTTAAAGAAACGTGTATGGATGAAGCAGTTTATTCCCACGTAGTCCATGCGCTAGGACGTTATATGCATTAGATTTGAAAGTTTAAAGAAACGTGTATGGATGAGGCAGTTTTTTCCCACGTAGTCCATGCGCTAAGAGGTATTATGCATTAGATTTGAAAGTTTAAACAAACGTGTATGATATGAAGCAGTTTCTTTCCCACGTAGTCCATGCGCTAGGAGGTTATATGCATTACATTTGAAAGTTTAAAGAAACGTGTATGGATGAAGCAGTTTTTTCCCACGTAGTCCATGCGCTAAAAGGTTATATGCATTAGATTTGAAAGTTTAAACACACGTGTATAATATGAAGCAGTTTCTTCTCGTGTAGTGCATGCGCTAGGAGGTTATATGCATTACATTTGAAAGTTTAAAGAAACGTGTATGATATGAAGCAGTTTCTTCTCGTGTAGTGCATGCGCTAGGAGGATATATGCATTAGGTTTGAAAGTTTAAAGAAACGTGTATGATATGAAGCAGTTTCTTCCCACGTAGTCCATGCGCTAGGAGGTTATATGCATTAGATTTGAAAGTTTAAAGAAACGTGTATGATATGAATCTGTTTCTTCCCACGTAGTCCATGCACTAAGAGGTTATATGCATTAGATTTGAAAGTTTAAAGAAACGTGTATGGATGAAGCAGTTTCGTCCCACGTAGTCCATGCGCTGGGAGGTTATATGCATTAGATTTGAAAGTTTAAAGAAACGTGAATGGATCAAGCAGTTTCTTCCCACGTAGTCCATGCGCTAGGAGGTTATATGCATTAGATTTGAAAGTTTAAAGAAACGTGTATGGATGAAGCAGTTTCTTCCCACGTAGTCCATGCGCTAGGAGGTCAAATGCATTAGATTTGAAAGTTTAAAGAAACGTGTATGGATGAGGCAGTTTCTTCCCACGTAGTCCATGCGCTAGGAGGTTATATGCATTAAATTTGAAAGTTTAAAGAAACGTGTATGATATGAAGAATTTTCTTCCCACGTAGTCCATGCGCTAAGGGGTTATATGCATTAGATTTGAAAGTTTAAAGAAACGTGTGTGATATGAATCACTTTCAACTTGCGTAGTCCATGCGCTAAGAGGTTATATGCATTAGATTTGAAAGTTTAAAGAAACTTGTACTGATGAAGCAGTTTCTTCCCACGTAGTCCATGCGTTAGGAGGTTATATGCATTAGATTTGAAAGTTTAAAGAAACGTGTATGATATGAAGTAGTTTCTTCTTGCGTAGTCCATGCGCTAGGAGGTTATATGCATTAGATTTGAAAGTTTAAATAAACGTGTATCATATGTAGCAGTTTCTTCCCGCGTAGTCCATGCGCTAGGAGGTTATATGCATTAGATTTGAAGGTTTAAAGAAGCGTGTATGATATGAAGTAGTTTCCTCCCGCGTAGTCCATGCGCTAGGAGGTTATATGCATTAGATTTGAAAGTTTAAAGAAACGTGTATGATATGAAGCAGTTTCTTCCTGCTTAGTCCATGCGCTAAGAGGTTATGTGCATTAGATTTGAAAGTTTAAAGAAACGTGTATGATATGAAGCAGTTTCTTCTTGCGTAGTCCATGCGCTAGGAGGTTATATGCATTAGATCTGAAAGTTTAAACAAACGTGTATGGTATGAAGACGTTTCTTCTTGCGTAGTCCATGCGCTAAGAGGTTATATGCATTAGATTTGAAAGTTTAAAGAAACGTGTATGGATGAAGCAGTTTCTTCCCACGTAGTCCATGCGCTAAGAGGTTATATGCATTAGATTTGAAAGTTTAAAGAAACGTGTATGGATGAAGCAGTTTTTTCCCACGTAGTCCATGCGCTAGGTGGTTATATGCATTAGATTTGAAAGTTTAAAGAAACGTGTATGATATGAAGCACTTTCTTCTTGCGTAATCCATGCGCATAGAGGTTATATGTATTAGATTTGAAAGTTTAAAGAAATGTGTATGGATGAAGCAGTTTCTTCCCGCGTAGTCCATGCGCTAGGAGGTTATATGCATTAGATTTGAAAGCTTAAAGAATTGTGTATGATATGAAGCAGCTTCTTCCCACGTAGTCCATGCGCTAGGTGGTTATATGCATTAGATTTGAAAGTTTAAAGAAACATCTATGGATGAAGCAGTTTCGTCCCACGTAGTCCATGCGCTAGGAGGTTATATGCATTAGATTTGAAAGTTTAAAGAAACATCTATGGATGAAGCAGTTTCGTCCCACGTAGTCCATGCGCTAGGAGGTTATATGCATTAGATTTGAAAGTTTAAAGAAACGTGTATGGATGAAGCAGTTTCTTCCCACGTAGTCCATGCGCTAGGAGGTTATATGCATTAGATTTGAAAGTTTAAAGAAACGTGTATGGATGAAGCAGTTTATTCCCACGTAGTCCATGCGCTAGGAGGTTATATGCATTAGATTTGAAAGTTTAAAGAAACGTATATGATATGAAGCAGTTTCTTCCCACGTAGTCCATGCGCTAGGAGGTTATATGCATTAGATTTGAAAGTTTAAAGAAACGTGTATGATATGAAGGAGTTTCTTCCCACGTAGTCCATGCGCTAAGAGGTTATATGCATTAGATTTGAAAGTTTAAAGGAACGTGTGTGGATGAAGCAGTTTCTTCCCACGTAGTCCATGCGCTAAGAGGTTATATGCATTAGATTTGAAAGTTTAAAGAAACGTGTATGGATGGGGCAGTTTTTTCCCACGTAGTCCATGCGCTAAGAGGTTATATGCATTAGATTTGAAAGTTTAAACAAACGTGTATGATATGCAGCAGTTTCTTCTCGTGTAGTGCATGCGCTAGGAGGTTATATGCATTACATTTGAAAGTTTAAAGAAACGTGTATGATATGAAGCAGTTTCTTCTCGTGTAGTGCATGCGCTAGGAGGATATATGCATTAGATTTGAAAGTTTAAAGAAACGTGTATGATATGAAGCAGTTTCTTCCCACGTAGTTCATGCGCTAGGAGGTTATATGCATTAGATTTGAAAGTTTAAAGAAACGTGTAAGATATGAATCTGTTTCTTCCCACGTAGTCCATCCACTAAGAGGTTATATGCATTAGATTTGAAAGTTTAAAGAAACGTGTATGGATGAAGCAGTTTCGTCCCACGTAGTCCATGCGCAGGGAGGTTATATGCATTAGATTTGAAAGTTTAAAGAAACGTGAATGGATCAAGCAGTTTCTTCCCACGTAGTCCATGGGCTAGGGGGTTATATGCATTAGATTTGAAAGTTTAAAGAAACGTGTATGGATGAAGCAGTTTCTTCCCACGTAGTCCATGCGCTAGGAGGACATATGCATTAGATTTGAAAGTTTAAAGAAACGTGTATGGATGAGGCAGTTTCTTCCCACGTAGTCCATGCGCTAGGAGGTTATATGCATTAAATTTGAAAGTTTAAAGAAACGTGTATGATATGAAGCAGTTTCTTCCCACGTAGTCCATGCGCTAAGAGGTTATATGCATTAGATTTGAAAGTTTAAAGAAACGTGTATGATATGAAAAAGTTTCAACTTGCGTAGTCCATGCACTAAGAGGTTATATGCATTAGATTTGAAAGTTTAAAGAAACTTGTATGGATGAAGCAGTTTCTCCCCACGTAGTCCATGCGCTAAGAGGTTATATGCATTAGATTTGAGAGTTTAAAGAAACGTGTATGACATGAAACAGTTTCTTCTCGCGTAGTCCATGCGCTAGGAGGACATATACATTAGATTTGAAAGTTTAAAGAAACGTGTATGATATAAAGCAGTTTCTTCCCGCGTAGTCCATTTGCTAAGAGGTTATCTGCATTAGATTTAAAAGTTTAAAGAAACGTGTATGATATGAAACTGTTTCTTCTCGCGTAGTCCATGCGTTAAAAGGTTATATGCATTAGATTTGAAAGTTTAAAGAAACGTGTATGATATGAAGCAGTTTCTTCCCACGTAGTCCATGCGCTAAGAGGTTATATGCATTAGATTTGAAAGTTTAAAGAAACGTGTATGGATGAAGCAGTTTCCTCCCACGTAGTCCTTGCGCTAGGAGGTTATATGCATTAGATTTGAAAGTTTAAAGAAACGTGTATGGATGAAGCAGTTTCTTCCCACGTAGTCCATGCGCTAAGAGGTTACATGCATTAGATTTGAAAGTTTAAACAAACGTGTATGGATGAAGCAGTTTTTTCCGACGTAGTCCATGCGCTAAGAGGTTAAATGCATTAGATTTAAAAGTTTAAATAAACGTGTATGATATGAAGCAGTTTCTTCCCACATAGTCCATGCGTTAAGAGGTTATATGCATTACATTTGAACGTTTAAAGAAACGTGTATGATATGAAACAGTTTCTTCTCGTGTAGTGCATGCGCTAGGAGTATATATGCATTAGATTTGAAAGTTTAAAGAAACGTGTATGATATGAAGCAGTTTCTTCGCACGTAGTCCATGCGCTAGGAGGTTATATGCATTAGATTTGAAATTTAAAAGAAACGTGTATGGATGAAGCAGTTTCTCCCCACGTAGTCCATGCGCTAAGAGGTTATATGCATTAGATTTAAAAGTTTAAAGAAACGTGTATGATATGAAACAGTTTCTTCTCGCGTAGTCCATACGCTAGGAGGATGTATACATTAGATTTCAAAGTTTAAAGAAACGTGTATGATATGAAGTAGTTTCTTCCCGCGTAGTCCATGCGCTAAGAGGTTATCTGCATTAGATTTAAAAGTGTAAAGAAACGTGTATGATATGAAACTGTTTCTTCTCGCGTAGACCATGCGTTAAGAGGTTATATGCATTAGATTTGAAAGTTTAAAGAAACGTGTATGGATCAAGCAGTTTCTTCCCACGTAGTCCATGGGCTAGGAGGTTATATGCATTAGATTTGAAAGTTTAAAGGAACGTGTATGATATGAAGGAGTTTCTTCCCGCGTAGTCAATGCGCTAAGAGGTTATATGCATTAGATTTGAAAGTTTAAAGAAACGTGAATGGATCAAGCAGTTTCTTCCCACGTAGTCCATGCGCAGGGAGGTTATATGCATTAGATTTGAAAGTTTAAAGAAACGTGAATGGATCAAGCAGTTTCTTCCCACGTAGTCCATGCGCTAAGAGGTTATATGCATTAGATTTGAAAGTTTAAAGGAACGTGTATGATATGAAGGAGTTTCTTTCCAAGTAGTCCATGCGCTAAGAGGTTATATTCATTAGATTTGAAAGTTTAAAGGAACGTGTATGGATGAAGCAGTTTCTTCCCACGTAGTGCATGCGCTAGGACGTTATATGCATTAGATTTGAAAGTTTAAAGAAACGTGTATGGATGAAGCAGTTTCTTACCACGTAGTGCATGCGCTAGGACGTTATATGCATTAGATTTGAAAGTTTAAAGAAACAAGTATGGATGGAGCAGTTTCTACACACGTAGTCCATGCGCTAAGAGGTTATATGCATTAGATTTGAAAGTTTAAAGAAACGTGTATGATATGAAGGAGTTTCTTCCCACGTAGTCCATGCACTAAGAGGTTATATGCATTAGATTTGAAAGTTTAAAGAAACGTGTATGGATGAAGCAGTTTTTTCCCACGTAGTCCATGCGCTAAGAGGTTATATGCATTAGATTTGAAAGTTTAAAGGAACGTGTATGGATGAAGCAGTTTCTTCCCACGTAGTCCATGCGCTAAGAGGTTATATGCATTAGATTTGAAAGTTTAAAGAAACGTGTATGATATGAAGGAGTTTCTTCCCACGTAGTCCATGCACTAAGAGGTTATATGCATTAGATTTGAAAGTTTAAAGAAACGTGTATGGATGAAGCAGTTTTTTCCCACGTAGTCCATGCGCTAAGAGGTTATATGCATTAGATTTGAAAGTTTAAAGAAACGTGTATGGATGAGGCAGTTTTTTCCCACGTAGTCCATGCGCTAAGAGGTTATATGCATTAGATTTGAAAGTTTAAACAAACGTGTATGATATGAAGTAGTTTCTTCCCGCGTAGTCCATGCGCTAAGAGGTTATATGCATTAGATTTGAAAGTTTAAAGAAACGTGTATGATATGAATCTGTTTCTTCCCACGTAGTCCATGCACTAAGAGGTTATATGCATTAGATTTGAAAGTTTAAATAAACGTGTATGGATGAAGCAGTTTCGTCCCACGTAGTCCATGCGCTGGGAGGTTATATGCATTAGATTTGAAAGTTTAAAGAAACGTGAATGGATCAAGCAGTTTCTTCCCACGTAGTCCATGCGCTAGGAGGTTATATGCATTAGATTTGAAAGTTTAAAGAAACGTGTATGGATGAAGCAGTTTATTCCCACGTAGTCCATGCGCTAGGAGGTTATATGCATTAGATTTGAAAGTTTAAAGAAACGTGTATGGATGAGGCAGTTTTTTCCCACGTAGTCCATGCGCTAAGAGGTTATATGCATTAGATTTGAAAGTTTAAACAAACGTGTATGATATGAAGCAGTTTTTTCCCACGTAGTCCATGCGCTAGGAGGCTATATGCATTACATTTGAAAGTTTAAAGAAACGTGTATGATATGAAGCAGTTTCTTCTCGTGTAGTGCATGCGCTAGGAGGATATATGCATTTGATTTGAAAGTTTAAAGAAACGTGTATGATATGAAGCAGTTTCTTCCCACGTAGTCCATGCGCTAGGAGGTTATATGCATTAGATTTGAAAGTTGAAAGAAACGTGTATGATATGAATCTGTTTCTTCCCACGTAGTCCATGCACTAAGAGGTTATATGCATTAGATTTGAAAGTTTAAATAAACGTGTATGGATGAAGCAGTTTCGTCCCACGTAGTCCATGCGCTGGGAGGTTATATGCATTAGATTTGAAAGTTTAAAGAAACGTGAATGGATCAAGCAGTTTCTTCCCACGTAGTCCATGCGCTAGGAGGTTATATGCATTAGATTTGAAAGTTTAAAGAAACGTGTATGGATGAAGCAGTTTATTCCCACGTAGTCCATGCGCTAGGAGGTTATATGCATTAGATTTGAAAGTTTAAAGAAACGTGTATGGATGAGGCAGTTTTTTCCCACGTAGTCCATGCGCTAAGAGGTATTATGCATTAGATTTGAAAGTTTAAACAAACGTGTATGATATGAAGCAGTTTCTTTCCCACGTAGTCCATGCGCTAGGAGGTTATATGCATTACATTTGAAAGTTTAAAGAAACGTGTATGGATGAAGCAGTTTTTTCCCACGTAGTCCATGCGCTAAAAGGTTATATGCATTAGATTTGAAAGTTTAAACACACGTGTATAATATGAAGCAGTTTCTTCTCGTGTAGTGCATGCGCTAGGAGGTTATATGCATTACATTTGAAAGTTTAAAGAAACGTGTATGATATGAAGCAGTTTCTTCTCGTGTAGTGCATGCATTAGGAGGTTATATGCATTACATTTGAAAGTTTAAAGAAACGTGTATGATATGAAGCAGTTTCTTCTCGTGTAGTGCATGCGCTAGGAGGATATATGCATTAGGTTTGAAAGTTTAAAGAAACGTGTATGATATGAAGCAGTTTCTTCCCACGTAGTCCATGCGCTAGGAGGTTATATGCATTAGATTTGAAAGTTTAAAGAAACGTGTATGATATGAATCTGTTTCTTCCCACGTAGTCCATGCACTAAGAGGTTATATGCATTAGATTTGAAAGTTTAAAGAAACGTGTATGGATGAAGCAGTTTCGTCCCACGTAGTCCATGCGCTGGGAGGTTATATGCATTAGATTTGAAAGTTTAAAGAAACGTGAATGGATCAAGCAGTTTCTTCCCACGTAGTCCATGCGCTAGGAGGTTATATGCATTAGATTTGAAAGTTTAAAGAAACGTGTATGGATGAAGCAGTTTCTTCCCACGTAGTCCATGCGCTAGGAGGTCAAATGCATTAGATTTGAAAGTTTAAAGAAACGTGTATGGATGAGGCAGTTTCTTCCCACGTAGTCCATGCGCTAGCAGGTTATATGCATTAAATTTGAAAGTTTAAAGAAACGTGTATGATATGAAGAATTTTCTTCCCACGTAGTCCATGCGCTAAGGGGTTATATGCATTAGATTTGAAAGTTTAAAGAAACGTGTGTGATATGAATCAGTTTCAACTTGCGTAGTCCATGCGCTAAGAGGTTATATGCATTAGATTTGAAAGTTTAAAGAAACTTGTACTGATGAAGCAGTTTCTTCCCACGTAGTCCATGCGTTAGGAGGTTATATGCATTAGATTTGAAAGTTTAAAGAAACGTGTATGATATGAAGTAGTTTCTTCTTGCGTAGTCCATGCGCTAGGAGGTTATATGCATTAGATTTGAAAGTTTAAATAAACGTGTATCATATGTAGCAGTTTCTTCCCGCGTAGTCCATGCGCTAGGAGGTTATATGCATTAGATTTGAAGGTTTAAAGAAGCGTGTATGATATGAAGTAGTTTCCTCCCGCGTAGTCCATGCGCTAGGAGGTTATATGCATTAGATTTGAAAGTTTAAAGAAACGTGTATGATATGAAGCAGTTTCTTCCTGCTTAGTCCATGCGCTAAGAGGTTATGTGCATTAGATTTGAAAGTTTAAAGAAACGTGTATGATATGAAGCAGTTTCTTCTTGCGTAGTCCATGCGCTAGGAGGTTATATGCATTAGATCTGAAAGTTTAAACAAACGTGTATGGTATGAAGACGTTTCTTCTTGCGTAGTCCATGCGCTAAGAGGTTATATGCATTAGATTTGAAAGTTTAAAGAAACGTGTATGGATGAAGCAGTTTCTTCCCACGTAGTCCATGCGCTAAGAGGTTATATGCATTAGATTTGAAAGTTTAAAGAAACGTGTATGGATGAAGCAGTTTTTTCCCACGTAGTCCATGCGCTAGGTGGTTATATGCATTAGATTTGAAAGTTTAAAGAAACGTGTATGATATGAAGCACTTTCTTCTTGCGTAATCCATGCGCATAGAGGTTATATGTATTAGATTTGAAAGTTTAAAGAAATGTGTATGGATGAAGCAGTTTCTTCCCGCGTAGTCCATGCGCTAGGAGGTTATATGCATTAGATTTGAAAGCTTAAAGAATTGTGTATGATATGAAGCAGCTTCTTCCCACGTAGTCCATGCGCTAGGTGGTTATATGCATTAGATTTGAAAGTTTAAAGAAACATCTATGGATGAAGCAGTTTCGTCCCACGTAGTCCATGCGCTAGGAGGTTATATGCATTAGATTTGAAAGTTTAAAGAAACGTGTATGGATGAAGCAGTTTCGTCCCACGTAGTCCATGCGCTAGGAGGTTATATGCATTAGATTTGACAGTTTAAAGAAACCTGTATGGATGACGCAGTTTCTTCCCACGTAGTCCATGCGCTAGGAGGTTATATGCATTAGATTTGAAACTTTAAAGAAACGTGTATGATATGAAGCAGTTTCTTCCCACGTAGTCCATGCGCTAGGAGGTTATATTTGAAAGTTTAAAGAAACGTGTATGATATGAAGGAGTTTCTTCCCACGTAGTCCATGCGCTAGAATGTTATATGCATTAGATTTGAAAGTTTAAATAAACGTGTATGATATGAATCTGTTTCTTCCCAGGTAGTCCATGCACTAAGAGGTTATATGCATTAGATTTGAAAGTTTAAAGATACGTGTATGGATGAAGCAGTTTCTTCCCACGTAGTCCATGCGCTAAGAGGTTATATGCATTAGATTTGAAAGTTTAAAGAAACGTGTATGGATGAAGCAGTTTTTTCCCACGTAGTCCATGCGCTAAGAGGTTATATGCATTAGATTTGAAAGTTTAAACACACGTGTATAATATGAAGCAGTTTTTTCCAACGTAGTCCATGAGCTAGAAGGTTATATGAATTACATTTGAAAGTTTAAAAAAACGTGTATGATATGAAGCAGTTTCTTCTCGTGTAGTGCATGCGCTAGGAGGATATATGCATTAGATTTGAAAGTTTAAAGAAACGTGTATGATATGAAACTGTTTCTTCTCGCGTAGTCCATGCGTTCAGAGGTTATATGCATTAGATTTGAAAGTTTAAAGAAACGTGTATGATATGCAGCAGTTTCTTCCCGCGTAGTCCATGCGCTAAGAGGTTATATGCATTAGATTTGAAAGTATAAAGAAACGTGTATGATATGAAGCTGTTTCTTCTCACGTAGTCCATGCGCTAGGAGGTTATATGCATTAGATTTGAAAGTTTAAAGAAACGTGTATGGATGAAGCAGTTTCTTCCCACGTAGTCCATGCGCTAGGAGGTCATTTGCATTAGATTTGAAAGTTTAAAGAAACGTGTATGGATGAAGCAGTTTCTTCCCACGTAGTCCATGCGCTAGGAGGTTATATGCATTAGATTTGAAAGTTTAAAGAAACGTGTATGGATGAAGCAGTTTCTTCCCACGTAGTCCATGCGCTAAGAGGTTATATGCATTAGATTTGAAAGTTTAAAGAAACGTGTATCGATGAAGCAGTTTTTTCCCACGTAGTCCATGCGCTAAGAGGTTATATGCATTAGATTTGAAAGTTTAAAGAAACGTGTATGATATGAAGCAGTTTCTTCCCACGTAGTCCATGCGCTAGGAGGTTATATGCATTAGATTTGAAAGTTTAAAGAAACGTGTATGATATGAATCTGTTTCTTCCCACGTAGTCCATGCACTAAGAGGTTATATGCATTAGATTTGAAAGTTTAAATAAACGTGTATGGATGAAGCAGTTTCGTCCCACGTAGTCCATGCGCTGGGAGGTTATATGCATTAGATTTGAAAGTTTAAAGAAACGTGAATGGATCAAGCAGTTTCTTCCCACGTAGTCCATGCGCTAGGAGGTTATATGCATTAGATTTGAAAGTTTAAAGAAACGTGTATGGATGAAGCAGTTTATTCCCACGTAGTCCATGCGCTAGGAGGTTATATGCATTAGATTTGAAAGTTTAAAGAAACGTGTATGGATGAGGCAGTTTTTTCCCACGTAGTCCATGCGCTAAGAGGTATTATGCATTAGATTTGAAAGTTTAAACAAACGTGTATGATATGAAGCAGTTTTTTTCCCACGTAGTCCATGCGCTAGGAGGTTATATGCATTACATTTGAAAGTTTAAAGAAACGTGTATGGATGAAGCAGTTTTTTCCCACGTAGTCCATGCGCTAAGAGGTTATATGCATTAGATTTGAAAGTTTAAACACACGTGTATAATATGAAGCGGTTTCTTCTCGTGTAGTGCATGCGCTAGGAGGTTAGATGCATTACATTTGAAAGTTTAAAGAAACGTGTATGATATGAAGCAGTTTCTTCTCGTGTAGTGCATGCATTAGGAGGTTATATGCATTACATTTGAAAGTTTAAAGAAACGCGTATGATATGAAGCAGTTTCTTCTCGTGTAGTGCATGCGCTAGGAGGATATATGCATTAGGTTTGAAAGTTTAAAGAAACGTGTATGATATGAAGCAGTTTCTTCCCACGTAGTCCATGCGCTAGGAGGTTATATGCATTAGATTTGAAAGTTTAAAGAAACGTGTATGATATGAATCTGTTTCTTCCCACGTAGTCCATGCACTAAGAGGTTATATGCATTAGATTTGAAAGTTTAAAGAAACGTGTATGGATGAAGCAGTTTCGTCCCACGTAGTCCATGCGCTGGGAGGTTATATGCATTAAATTTGAAAGTTTAAAGAACGTGAATGGATCAAGCAGTTTCTTCCCACGTAGTCCATGCGCTAGGAGGTTATATGCATTAGATTTGAAAGTTTAAAGAAACGTGTATGGATGAAGCAGTTTCTTCCCACGTAGTCCATGCGCTAGGAGGTCAAATGCATTAGATTTGAAAGTTTAAAGAAACGTGTATGGATGAGGCAGTTTCTTCCCACGTAGTCCATGCGCTAGGAGGTTATATGCATTAAATTTGAAAGTTTAAAGAAACGTGTATGATATTAAGAATTTTCTTCCCACGTAGTCAATGCGCTAAGGGGTTATATGCATTAGATTTGAAAGTTTAAAGAAACGTGTGTGATATGAAGCAGTTTCAACTTGCGTAGTCCATGCGCTAAGAGGTTATATGCATTAGATTTGAAAGTTTAAAGAAACTTGTACTGATGAAGCAGTTTCTTCCCACGTAGTCCATGCGTTAGGAGGTTATATGCATTAGATTTGAAAGTTTAAAGAATCGTGTATGATATGAAGTAGTTTCTTCTTGCGTAGTCCATGCGCTAGGAGGTTATATGCATTAGATTTGAAAGTTTAAATAAACGTGTATCATATGAAGCAGTTTCTTCCCGCGTAGTCCATGCGCTAGGAGGTTATATGCATTAGATTTGAAGGTTTAAAGAAGCGTGTATGATATGAAGTAGTTTCCTCCCGCGTAGTCCATGCGCTAGGAGGTTATATGCATTAGATTTGAAAGTTTAAAGAAACGTGTATGATATGAAGCAGTTTCTTCCTGCTTAGTCCATGCGCTAAGAGGTTATGTGCATTAGATTTGAAAGTTTAAAGAAACGTGTATGATATGAAGCAGTTTCTTCTTGCGTAGTCCATGCGCTAGGAGGTTATATGCATTAGATTTGAGAGTTTAAATAAACGTGTATCATATGAAGCAGTTTCTTCCCGCGTAGTCCATGCGCTAGGAGGTTATATGCATTAGATTTGAAAGTTTAAACAAACGTGTATGGTATGAAGACGTTTCTTCTTGCGTAGTCCATGCGCTAAGAGGTTATATGCATTAGATTTGAAAGTTTAAAGAAATGTATATGGATGAAGCAGTTTCTTCCCGCGTAGTCCATGCGCTAGGTGGTTATATGCATTAGATTTGAAAGTTTAAAGAAACGTGTATGATATGAAGCACTTTCTTCTTGCGTAAACTATGCGCATAGAGGTTATATGTATTAGATTTGAAAGTTTAAAGAAATGTGTATGGATGAAGCAGTTTCTTCCCGCGTAGTCCATGCGCTAGGAGGTTATATGCATTAGATTTGAAAGCTTAAAGAATTGTGTATGATATGAAGCAGCTTCTTCTTACGTAGTCCATGCGCTAGGAGGTTATATGCATTAGATTTGAAAGTTTAAAGAAACATCTATGGATGAAGCAGTTTCGTCCCACGTAGTCCATGCGCTAGGAGGTTATATGCATTAGATTTGAAAGTTTAAAGAAACATCTATGGATGAAGCAGTTTCGTCCCACGTAGTCCATGCGCTAGGAGGTTATATGCATTAGATTTGAAAGTTTAAAGAAACGTGTATGGATGAAGCAGTTTCGTCCCACGTAGTCCATGCGCTAGGAGGTTATATGCATTAGATTTGACAGTTTAAAGAAACCTGTATGGATGACGCAGTTTCTTCCCAGGTAGTCCATGCGCTAGGAGGTTATATGCATTAGATTTGAAACTTCAAAGAAACGTGTATGGATGAAGCAGTTTCTTCCCACGTAGTCCATGCGCTAGGAGGTTATATGCATTAGATTTGACAGTTTAAAGAAACCTGTATGGATGAAGCAGTTTCTTCCCACGTAGTCCATGCGCTAGGAGGTTATATGCATTAGATTTGAAAGTTTAAAGAAACGTGTATGGATGAAGCAGTTTCTTCCCACGTAGTCCATGCGCTAGGAGGTTATATGCATTAGATTTGAAAGTTTAAAGAAACGTGTATGATATGAAGCAGTTTCTTCCCACGTAGTCCATGCGCTAGGAGGTTATATGCATTAGATTTGAAAGTTTAAAGAAACGTGTATGGATGAAGCAGTTTCTTCCCACGTAGTCCATGCGCTAAGGGGTTATATGCATTAGATTTGAATGTTTAAAGAAACGTGTATGATATGAAGTAGTTTCTTCTTGCCTATTCCATGCGCTAAGAGGTTATATGCATTAGATTTGAATATTTAAAGAAACGTGTATGATATGAAGCAGATTCTTCTTGCCTATTCCATGCGCTAAGAGGTTATATGCATTAGATTTGAATATTTAAAGAAACGTGTATGATATGAAGTAGTTTCTTCTTGCCTATTCCATGCGCTAAGAGGTTATATGCATTAGATTTGAATATTTAAAGAAACGTGTATGATATGAAGTAGTTTCTTCTTGCCTATTCCATGCGCTAAGAGGTTATATGCATTAGATTTGAATGTTTAAAGAAACGTGTATGATATGAAGTAGTTTCTTCTTGCCTATTCCATGCGCTAAGAGGTTATATGCATTAGATTTGAATATTTAAAGAAACGTGTATGATATGAAGCAGATTCTTCCTGCGTAGTCCATGCGCTAAGAGGTTATATGCATTAGATTTGAATGTTTAAAGAAACGTGTATGATATGAAGTAGTTTCTTCCCGCGTAGTCCATGCGCTAAGAGGTTATATGCATTAGATTTGAATGTTTAAAGAAACGTGTATGATATGAAGCAGATTCTTCCCGCGTATTCCATGCGCTAAGAGGTTATATGCATTAGATTTGAATGTTTAAAGAAACGTATATGATATGAAGCAGATTCTTCCCGCGTAGTGCATGCGCTAAGAGGTTATATGCATTAGATTTGAATGTTTAAAGAAACGTGTATGATATGAAGCAGATTCTTCCCGCGTAGTCCATGCGCTAAGGGGTTATATGCATTAGATTTGAAAGTTTAAAGAAACGTGTATGATATGAAGTAGTTTCTTCTTGCGTATTCCATGCGCTAAGAGGTTATATGCATTAGATTTGAATGTTTAAAGAAACGTGTATGATATGAAGCAGTTTCTTCTTGCGTATTCCATGCGCTAAGAGGTTATGTGCATTAGATTTGAAAGTTTAAAGAAACGTGTATGATATGAAGCAGTTTCTTCTTGCGTAGTCCATACGCTAATAGGTTATATGCATTAAATTTGATAGTTTAAAGAAACGTGTATGATATGAAGCAGTTTCTTCTTGCGTAGTGCATGCGCTAAGAGGTTATATGCATTAGATTTGAAAGTTTAAAGAAACGTGTATGGATGAAGCAGTTTCTTCCCACGTAGTCCATGCGCATTATATTTGGATAAAACACTGCATCTGTGAGTAATACAATCAGTTTGCAACAGTTATACTCCAGAGTATTGCAGAGAGAATCTTTGTGCTATGGTTTGTTTTCTGTAATACTTTGCATGCAAGAAGATAGGTTCTTCTGGATGTAGCTTACTATCCTTGAAGTTTGCTACGTATCGGTTGTCTCATCCACCGAGATAAAAACAGAGTTATTTCCCACCAGAGCGGATGGATTCGAGGGTTGATTTATACAGCGGAGGTAGATAATTTTTTCCAAGAGTTGATTCATCTCGGATATTTTGATTTACATAATACTTTTCTAGAAATGGTCACAGAGCTGGGTCGTTTAATTTACTCCATTTGAATTTGATTCTTTATTTAACCCATTGGTCACAAACATTGCTTATGCAAAGTCAGAAATAAGTTACACAATTGAGAGTATATACAGAAATAAATATAATAGGCATATATATATATAAGTACGAAAGAAAAAATCATATTGGCTAGGAATAACTTAAAAACTAAAGCAAAATTAACAATAGCAGAATTTAAATTGAAAAACATATTCTTATATACAGTTGACTTATTATTTAATTTAATAATTAATATTTATTCATGTTTATATATTAATCCAATGTATAAAAGCTACCATTTATACAGAATTTCTTCAATTCTTTTTAAAATCTACTTAGTCTCTGTATTTCTTTTATCTCCTCAGGCAATTTATTATATAGGTAACAAGCGGCATAATTTGGTTTAGTCTTATACACTTCAATCCTGTGCGTAAATGAGTAAAAATGTTTATTAAATCTAATTTCATAATTATGTATTTGGTTAATTTATTAATGGATTTTAAATCGGAAGACATAGTGAAAAGATTAAGTAGGTATAATGTATAGAAATGGTTGCAAATATACAGTTTCACTAAAATAGGTTCAATACCTCAGAACTAGTTTCGAGGAATCACTTCCTCATCGTCAGCTGATTGCAACTGGTAGGCTTTCCTCTGATGGTTATAGATGTCTCATTGTCCCTCTAGTGGTGGTTCTACAAGTTTTGTAATCAAATTTTTGTCCATAGGGTTAACTGCCATCAATAGAAACCCAACAGAAATTGAAGAACTCATTAATCTGACAAAACTGTGCATAGAGCAAACCTTCTTCAGCTTTGAAGGAAAATATTTTGAACAACACACAGGCCTAGCCATCAGAAATCCAATGTCACCCTTTCTGGCTGATTTATTCATGAGTGCTCTTGAGACAAGAGTAGTAAAAGCCTTTCCTTGGTTATTTAAAACTTGGGCCAGATATGTCGATGATGTATTTACAATAGTTAACAAGAAAAATGTACAAGATGCACTCAAATTATTGAATTTGCAAGACAGTAATATTAAATTTACCATGGAAACTGAATTGGATAACCAGCTCCCCTGCCTGGACCTAAAAATCATGAAGAAGAACAATAGATTAACTTTTGGAATATACAGAAAAAACACCTATACGGATAACTATATAAAAAACAATAGTTACAACCTCCATCACACACAAAGTTGCAGTTTTTAACAGTTTGACCCATAGATTAGTGAACATCCCCCTCAATGAAAAGGAATATAACTTAGAATACCAAGAAATCTTAAAAATAGCTAGAAAAAATGACTACAAAACAGTTATGGTAGATAGGTTAATCAAAAAATTCAGGCAACAAAAAATGATAAAAGAAAATACAACCCTCAAACCACACAAACAAAAGCCGACATACAAAAAACTCACATTTCACCCATGGGCACATAACAAATTCAAGAAAATTTTCAATGATATCAATGTGGCACTCATCCCCAAAAATAAATTCAGCATAAAATTCCTCATAAATGCAAACCAAAAAGAAAAAATGCCAGCTCATAAAAAATCCGGGATTTATAGAATAGATTGCAAGGATTGTGAACAAATCTATATTGGTCAAATTAAGTGTAACATAGAAACGAGGCTTAAGGAACATTTTCGAAACATCAAATCCAGGGAAGAAGAAAAATCAACAATTGCAGCACATTTTTGGATATAGGGACATGAAATTGAGGACACAGTATCACGTATCAAGCAGGCACAAAAACCTACAGAATTAAACATTTGGGAGAAAATATTTCTTTGGAAATTTCATCCAAGGTTAATGAATTTCGACATCCCTATGGACAAAAATTTGATTACGAAACTTGTAGAACCACCACTAGAGGGACAACGAGACATCTATAACCAGTTGCAATCAGCTGACGATGAGGAAGTGATTCCTCGAAACTAGTTCTCAGGTATTGAACCTATTTTAGTGAAATTGTATATTTGCAACCACTTCTATATATTATGTATTTAGTTGTTACCTCATAAATATACAGAGAGTATAATGTTAGGATTTTTAAATACTTCTCTACAGGAATCCATTTGCATAATCTTGATTGCTCTCTTCTGTAAAATAAAAGTGCTATTTTTATATTTAGCAGGACTATATCCCCAGATTGATAAATATGGGTAAATCAATCCAAAATATATTATCTTTAATGTTTTTATATCAACTATTTTTGCCATATTAATTAAAACATATAAGCTAGAGCTAATTTTATTAGCAGTTTTATCTACATATTTAACCCAAATCAGGTGTTAATCAAGAATCATACCTAAGAAGTTTGCATTTATAATCTCTTTTATTGGATTTTCATCCATCTTTATGGTTATATTAGTAATACTCCTATTATGCTGCATCTGGATAACCATATAATTTCTTTTGTCAGTATTTATAACTAATTTATTAGCCTTTAGATACTGCACCACCTGATTAATATTATGTTTTGTAGTGTTTTCTAAGTGCAGCAAACTGTTTCCTATATTCACTACAGTAGTGTATGTAATGATTTTCCCATCAGTGATGTTTGTGATATATATAAAGTGAAAAGTAAAGGACCGAGGACTGAGCCTTGGGGAACACCGAACCTAACAGTAGAGGGATTTGAAATGTAGTTCCTTATATAATGATTCCTCATGTGAGTAATTTTAACAAATTGTGTTCTGTTAGACAGGTATGAGTTAACTAAATTATGTGGAGTTCCTCTTATACCATAATTATACATTTTATTAAGTAAAATGCCATGATCCACATTATCAAAAGCTTTACTTAAATCAAGTAGAATACAGTTACATTTTACTTGTTTGTCAAGGTTCTCAATTGCTTCACTGATATCATCTATAGTGGATTTATTTTTTCTAAAACCATACTGAGAATTATTAATTATTTCATGTTTATTTAGAAAAGAAGTAAGTTGATTTACTAAACATTTTTGAATTACTTTTGATAAAATAGATATAAGTGTTATTGGTCTGTAGTTACCGGTAATTTCCCTGTGGCCCTTTTTATGGATTGGTTTGACAATAACATTTTTTAGACAGAGGGTATATGCCAGTTGCGATTACAGAATTAACCACATCTAACAGAGGATCTAGTAAAACTGGAATACATTGTTTTAGGAGGGTTGTAGATATACCATCCTATATACCTACGTATAGTAAGTAGGGGAAGTATTGCATTCCACCCAAAACTTCGATACCGAGATTTCACTGGAAATACATGTTTTGAGACCCCCTGAATCCAAAAAAGCATTTTTAGAAACATGTCCGTGCGTGCGTGCGTAAGAGAGAGAGAGAGAGAGAGAGAGAGAGAGAGAGAGAGAGAGAGAGAGAACAGTATAACTCAGAAACGAACAGTCGGATAAACACCAAACTTGGTATTTAGGTTCAGTATCTTCCAGAGATGCGACACGAAGGTTTTCAAGAAAATCCCCCCACCCC
Source organism: Deroplatys truncata (assembly GCA_030765065.1). NCBI lineage: Eukaryota > Metazoa > Arthropoda > Insecta > Mantodea > Mantidae > Deroplatys > Deroplatys truncata. Next base: position 217,183,544 of record CM060987.1, read on the forward strand.
AGATTACCCTTTACATGGAACATTTTTCGAAAATTTTAATTTTCTCAAAAATGGCTAATGATTTTGATTAAAATATGATATGTTTAAGATATTTTCATGACAAATGAAATGCATATCTCGAATTTTCTGGGAATGTCTCCAAAAGTATTCTTCATTGTGGACAACTTTTGCATAACTGGTAAACCATAAGAGATAGACAAAATTTTACTACACAAAAAATGTAGATCGCGTTAAAATACACAATTTATGTCATATACATTTTTACTTTCTCTACTACGTATAGTAAGTAGGGGAAGTATTGCATTCCACCCAAAAATTCGATACCGAGATTTCACCGGAAATACATGTTTTGAGACCTCCTGAATCCAAAAAAAGAATTTTTGGAAACATGTCCGTGTGTGTGTCTGTGTGTCTGTGTGTGTGTGTGTGTGTCTGTGTGTGTGTCTGTGTGTGTGTGAACAGCATAACTCAAAAACGAACAGTCGGATAAGCACCAAACTTGGTATTTAGGTTCAGTATCTTCCAGAGATGCGACACGAAGGTTTTCAAGAAAATCCCCCCACCCCAAACTACCCTTTACATGGAAGATTTTTCGAAAATTTTAATTTTCTCAAAAATGGCTCTAACGATTTTGATGAAAATATCATATGTTTAAGATAATGTCATGGGAAATGAAATGTATATCTCGAATTTTCTGGGAATGTCTCCAAAAGTATTCTTTATTGTGAACAACTTTTGCATAACTGGTAAACCATAAGAGATACACAAAATGTTACTACACAAAAAGTGTAGATCGCGTTAAAATACACAACTTATGTCATATACATTTCTTTTGTTGAGTGAACCGTTTTGGAGATATTGCTTGTTATTTCCTTAAATTTTCCAATACTTATACTTTTTCTCAAATTCGTTATTCATTTTTTTTATGTCCTGGACATGCAAAGAGAATGGAATGCACCACATAGCAACCAGCGTTAAAATATTTGACTATCGCTTAAAAGCTACCATATTCCCCTTGCATCTACAAGAAAATTACCAATAAGATTGACATATCGATATCTCGATTAACATGAAGCATATGGAGAATAGGCGTTTTTTAAAAATAGTGTGTACAAGAGTAGAGAAAGTCATGTGAGTGTAACACATCAGATTTTTTTTTTGTTGAGTGAACCATTTTCGAGATATTGCTTATTATTCCCTTAAATTTTCCAATACTTATACTTTTTCTCAAATTCGTCATTCATTTTTTTTATGTCCTGGACATGCAAAGAGAATGGAATGCATCACATAGCAACCAGCGCTTAAAAGATTTGACTATCGCTTATAACCTACCATATTTCCCTTGCATCTACAAGGAAATTAGCAGTAAGATTGACATCTCGATATCTCGATTAACGTGAAGCATATGGAGAGTAAGCGTTTGTAAAAATAGTTTGTACAAGAGTAGAGAAAGTCACATGAGTGTAACACATCAGATTTTTATTTTTCATAGCCTTTATGACATTTGCTAGATCTTCTTTTGTAATGTCCCTGATATAAATGGAATTACTAATGTATTTAATGTTGCTAATAGATTTTGAAGTGACGTCTCTCATTATTAGCTGAGGGGTAATACAATTTATGAAGTTTGAGTTAAAAATATTACTTATGTCTAAAGGGTCACAGACTATTTTACCATCATCAATTTTTTCAGGGCCTTTATTTATATTACCACATTCAGTGTTAATATTTTGCAAGCTGTTTTGGAGAGTTTTTTCTAATTCCATACCTATATAATTTGATTTAGTCTTTTTAATTAATTGTCTATAGTATTTTTTAAAGCTAAGATACTTCTCTTTATCTATAGCAATTTTAGTAGCCTTTAAAATTTGCTTTCACGAATTCAATGTTTTTATTCATCCAGCACAACTTTTTATTATTGGTTAAGTTTTTAACTTGAAATGAGCAGGCTATATCAAAATAATAGTTAAAAATAAGATAATAATTTTCCCAGTTTTTATTTACATCCCTCTCATTGTAAATATCATTCCATTTTTCATTTTTTAACAAATTGCATAGACCATTAATGTTAGCACTATTTAGATCCCTCGATTCTAGAAAATAATGGAATGTTGATGTTGAAGATTTAGAAGCTAGTAACAGTGATGTGTCATAATTTAAAATAAAGAGAGTTGAGGGTTGTTACACTACATCACTATAATATTCTTACTCGAATGCGTTTCGGGAGACGGTTTGTTCCCATCGTCAGCATGTCCTAAAGCAAATTTTAAAGGCTACTAAAATTGTCACACTTTATTTCTTTTGATCAAACTTGACAATACACGCCTGCTAGTTGTTTCTTTAGGCATCAATTACTGAAAACGCTAACACCATGACTTGTTGACCAACCCTCTGGGACTGCTGTGGAAGTAAGGTACCTTTACACAGGGGGTTGAAAATAGTAACTAGTAAGGGATGTACAAAGTTGTTTTTTGTTTTTAGACATTCTTGGAATTGTATATAATTTCAAACAGATATGCCAAAATAAGCTGTTACGTTGAGAATATGCAATAACTCTTTACATATGCATTTTTAAAAATTCCGGGCCCTAATAATTATATAAAGAGAGAAAATTGTGTCCAGTATAACATGAGAAATTACTCAACTGATATTTATTATAATTAACAACTGAGAAGATTACTTTTGTGTTTTTCTTTCTGGTATTTACTGAGGCTTTTTTTTAAGTTTTTATGTATGAATGTTCTTTAACTGCCATGGTCCTTAGCATCCCAATCTATATTGGACATGAAATTATGTTCAGAGGCGTCTTTATGAGGTTTGAGATTCTTTTACCTGCGACCACCGGCTTTACTTCCCTTGTGAAGGAAGCCATGAAAAAATGCATCACCCTCCGCCGAATTTGAACCTGTGCCCTTGGGAACTACTACACCACGGAGGATGACGTATTTACTGAGTGAGGTGGTACTGTAATAACATGTGCAACATACATCCTCAGTTGCTGGCTTGGATAATTTGATCCACAAATTTTTCCTCTCATGACCGCCATAACAGGCGCTGGGCTGATCACCAGAAGAAGAAGAAGATTTAGTGGACATTTCCTAAAACATGAGCATTTGTTAACCACCAACATGTTGTGTGATAGGATGTTTTGTAAATCTCCTGATGGTGTGTTCTTTTATATCTTAATGGTTGCCCAGACAAAACTGGCACTTCCACGTGTCTGCCAATGGAGCTGATATATTTTTAAAAAAGTTTTAAATACAAAATGTAGTTATGTCTTTCAGCCGAAATGCAGATAATGAAAAATACATTTCTTGATTTAAGGGCTTAATAAGGTAATAAACCTCACAAAGTATGAGCAAGCAGTGATCTATAATTCTTTTAAGCTTGTTTTGACTCTGCATTATGAAAACATTATTATTTATTTATTTTCTCACATTGAATTTTATTGTTTAACTTTACACTTAGTTCATAAAACTTGATATGCACTCTTGTAACAATACACTGGTTACACAAGGTAAGTTCTTGCATCATCTAGTTCCCAAGGTCATTGGAGAGGTGTGAAAATCCTTTGGAAGGGAAGTAAAGCGGTTGTAGATTTATGGCACGAACCTCAAGCCTCTGAATACCTTATTCCCCGGATATGGCTCCATCTCTTCCCTAATCTCAAAAATTTCCTTGGTGGACGGAAATTCTATTCAAATGAAGAACTCATAGCCGAAGTTGACGGTCCAGAAGAATCTCATTTTCGTGATGGAATAAAGGCATTGGAACATCGATGGACCAAGTGCTTTAGTGTAAAGGGAGACTACATTGAGAAATAAAAATATTTTGAATGAGATCCTTTGTTATTTATTATGTCATTCCGAGAACTTTTCAAACAACCCTCATAATAAAAGGTCAATTATTAGATCATTATGCATTGGAAATACAAATCTCTTTTAAAACCCCAGTATCACAAAATAGTGAGGGAAATTAATAATGCCAATGTAAACGTTTTTTGTGCTATGTTACAAAATGAGCAATGAAGTAGATGTTACTAAGAAATTGAAACGTTTTTATACCATATTTAAGTATTATTTGGATATTGCTTCTTCATTAAAAAACAGAAGAAAAAAAACCCACAGAAATCAATGCATTAATAAAAATATAATTATAGCAAAAGCAAAACTAAAAATTATTATGACAAGCATAGAACTACAAAACTAATAAAGATAAAGAAACCTTTATAAGTTTTAAAAGAAATTCGGAAAGAAGATTAATAAAACAATCTGAATCAGAATCAGAATACATAAAATACCTAATAAAATAATTTTACAAAAAGTGCTTAGAATTTTATAAATAATAAATGTAGTAAAGGCAAACATCAGCACAAAAATATTGGTTTTATTCAAAATATTAATAAATTATGTACTAGGTAAAACAGATATCCCTTTAAATTGCACAAACGTAAATAAGCATACATATTACATCATTGTGAAAGTAATGCCTCCTGGAAACAATGACACAATTAAATAGAGCTACATAATCACCACCACTCATGAACAAGAGCCTCCATGCTACGCTTGTACCAGCTGAAGCCTAGTTGTGGAGAACACCATGGACTCTTGTCACCTTCAGCCTCGTATTGGTCCAGCAGGTCTCGACAAATTTTCATTCAACGAGTTTTTTGGTCTTGTCTAACATTCAGCTGTACACACAATTCCTTGGTCGTAATCCATCAATCATTATGACAGCCGAACAGGGCATGACTTGTCCTGCACACCTCGCATCTTTAGCAATGGATTTCAATTTGTTCAGCGGTAAGGAATTCAATCACACATCTTTGGTATGTACATGTCAGTAGCCATTTTGGAACACTTGCCTGTCGCAGGACACAAGCAGGAAAGCAATGTAATACACTAGGAATATTCTGTGACCTATCAAAAGCATTTGACTGTGTAAATCGTAATATACTCTTATCAAAATTATCATATTATGGCATTAAGAATAAAACATATCAATGGATCGCATCTTACCTATCAAACAGACATCAAAAGGTCATAATAAATATGGCAGATAATTCCAAAATATATTCCAAATGGTCAGAAATAAAGCATGCTGTTCCACAAGGCTCGATTTTGGGTCCATTATTGTTTCTAATATATGTCAACGACCTCCCCAGAGTAATAAATGAACATGCTCACCCCGTTCTCTTTCCTGATGATAAAAGTATTATAATTAAAGAACACAACATCAGTCGCCTCTCAGAGTTATCCAATGGTATTTTCAGTGTGTTAAATAATTGGTTTGATAGTAACAAAATTCATATAAACTTTGAAAAAACTAAGTATATCAATTTTCGCACAAAAAATAAAAGTATTGCAGACATAAGAATTGAACATGAAGGCAATAAAATTACTGAAACTTGTAGCATAAAATTTCTTGGTCTTATTATAGATCATAATATGAATTGGAAAGACCATATTGAGTACATCCTACCAAAACTAAGCTCTGCATGTTTTGCAATTAGATCATTAATTCATTTTAAAAATAAAGGCATCTTAAAAACAGTATATTATGTTTATTTTCATTCAGTTATGACTTATGGAATAACATTTTGGAGAAATTCAGTAGACGAAAAAAAAATATTTCTTTTACAAAAAAAGGTAATAAGAATAATGCCAGATGTAAAGAAATCAACTCATTGTAAACCACTATTCAAAACATATGGAATTCTACCATTAACCTGTGAGTATATTTTAGCTGTACTTTTAACTGTGTTTGACCACCCAGAAGTGTTCATAAAAAATTCAGACATACACAGCAAACAAACCAGAAATGGGCAGGACTTACACAGGCCAAGCAATAACCTACAAGTATTCCAAAAAGGGGCTTACTACAATGGTATAGTATTATTTAATTCAGTTCCATCATATATTAAGGAACTGAAGACTAATAAAAATAAATTCAAGTTAACATTGAAAAGATATCTCATCGCTCACACCTTCTATACAGAGGAGGATTTCTTTCATTCAAAAAAATAACTGACTATAAAATGTTACTAAATTTTATAACTGCATTAAGTATAAATAATATTATTTTAAAATTTTTTAGCTCTAACATACTCTACATAAGAACTACAATTGATTTACATACAAGTACACAATGTAATTATGACGTAATCTACATCCTAGAGTAGACTAGCTTTCTTTAAGCTGGTCTAGCTCACAATAGGGTCTATAGATTGAGATGTTATGTTATGTTAAAGTTCAGCAATTAGTGCTACACTAACATAATCTGACACTCAAAGGCAACATAAAAATGGGAGGCATTACTTTTGGATTGAGCCTCATAGTATCTCTAACTCGATGTTCCTTTCAGGCATATCTGAAGAAGAGCTATCATCCATTAGCATCACTTTCAAAAGTAATGGAGAAAGGATATTATTTGTAGAAAAACAAGATTTTAATAATTTTCAACATGGGAGATCAGTGAAACATGCAATAATAGAAATAGTTGAATATCTTAGTGACAGAAAGTGTTATTCAGAAGTTAGAGACAGCGAAGTGAAAGAATAATTTAATTGAATCTTGAGTCAGCAGGTACATTAAAACTTCACTTACTTTAAATTAATGGAACATGTTTCGAAAGCACCGCTTGCTTTCATCTTCAACTTTTTTTCCGACTGAACATGATGGAAATTCATGTCCATAGATGTAGGTGGTGTCATCTGGTGTGTCCATGATGAAGCTGCTTGGATTGTTGAGTAATGGGATTTCAAAGTTCATTACCATTTTCATGTGTTTGATTATGTGTATGTTTTCTCAACTTTTAGTTCTGTTGGATTGGTGGAGCATTTCAGGAGTCTGCTTTTGGGGTTGATGTCATGGTTTGTGGTCCAAAAATGGTTTGCTATGGCAGATTTGTCCATCTGTTTGTTGGATATACATCTGAAATGTTATTTCTGTCTGGTTTCAATATTTCCTTTTGTTTTACCAACACACATTGTCACAATTTTCACAGTTTATTAGGTAGATGCCAGATTTTTGTTCCTGTGGAATTTTATTTTTTACAGGGAAGCTAGTAAGTTCTGAATTGTGTGTTTATTCTGTGGTGCCAGTGATATGTTGTATTTTCTGAAGATTGAACTAAATTTGTGATTAACCTGGGGATGGTATGTGAATGTTTTGAATTGTTGCTTTGGTTCTTCATACATAGGGTTGTATTTTCTGTAATGATTTTTTTGTTTGTGGAACTGTTTTACATTGGTGTTGTAAATGGAGTGTTGATGAGATTTTGGATTGAAACCACTACTCTGTATGTGTGGGTTTTCTAAAAATGCCAAATGAGAGGTGGTTTTGTTTCCTGAAGATGTAAAATCCAAATATAGGAGGAAGCCGTCTCTCTAGTTCAAGTGTGAACTGTATAGAGCTGTCTTGTAGGTTGAGGAGTTTTAGAGCATCACCTGTGAATTTTGTAGGTACTATGGCAAAAACATCATCTACATATCTGACCCAGTTTTTGAACAGCGATGGGAAGGCTTTGGTAATTCTTGTTTTCAAGTGGTTCATGAAAAATTCAGCAAGGAATGGTGACAGTGGGTTTTCCATAGCCAGTCGAGAAGTTTTGTTGGAAGCTACAACCCAATGAACAGTCCACCACAACTAAACAAGAATCTGAGAAAGCTCGGTCAGGACGAATACCATAATAACCACTACAAGAATACCATAAAATTTTTGAAAGAAAAGCCTGTCATATATACAGAAGCCAGCAAGGGGAACAAAATTGTGATTTTGAACAGAGAAGATTACATCTCTACGATAGAAAACCTTCTGGACGATAACTATGTAGAGATCAAAACTGACCCCCTAAAATCCTGCATAAAATCTTTTACAGAAACAATTAAGGATGTCAAAATTTTATAAAAAACTGAAAAATTGAAAATTAAAGCAGATAAGCCAACTGTTCCAAGACTGTATGCCCTTCGAAAAATACAGAAACCAGGTGATACTATGAGACCATAGTTAACAGTATAGACTCCACTTTCCAAATGGCTGGTCAACACATTCAATTCTCTTAAAAAATTTGATAGCAGGAACATGAAAAACTCTTTTGAATTAGTCAACTATCTCCAAAACACATCCATCAACATAGAAGATTGTATGGTGTGTTTCAATGTGAAATCCCTTTTCCCTAGCATTCGTACTTGTAAATTATCATCTCTGCTAAAACTTTGCATTCCACAAAATAGAGCACTACTCCACCCTCACTAATGTGAACAACTTGTTGAAACCCACTGTCACTCATTTTTAACTGTACAGATACCAATTACACGGATAATAGATAATAAATTAAGCTGGGCACCGCATATACAGTTTATAACAACTAAACTCTCTACAGTAACACATTTCATTAGGAAATGTTCCTCAAGTATACATTAGATCTGCATATTTCGCCTTCTTCCACAGTGTTATTTCATATGGCATTTTACTTTGGGGCAACAGTACTCACATTCATGATATTCTTGTATTACAGAAAAAAGCTATTTGCATAATGTCTTATGAATCAAAATTAGCTCATTGTAAACCATTATTTAAGAAATTAAAAATGTTGACAGTAATTAATTTGTACATCTACACAGTGATATTGTTTATAAAACAACAAGACATTCATTCTTATAATACCAGATCATGTCAACTGATTGATATACCATATTGTAGATTGACTACAACACACAAGAGTTTCCAAATACTTGGCTCTAAATTGTATAATAAGCTACCAGTAAAGTTAAAACAAAGTCCCATACCTAGTTTTAAGAATAAATTGTATGACTGGCTTGTTACTAATCCTTTTTATTCACTACAAGAATTTTTTGATAATGAGTAGGTACATCTTAGTACCAATAATAATGTAAATCTGACGTCTATTACTGTAATAGTTCAATGACAATAAAATTATTCTTATTCTTATTCCTTGCTGAATTTTTCATGAACCACTTGAAAACAAAAATTACCAAAGCCTTCCCATCGCTGTTCAAAAACTGGGTCAGATATGTAGATGATGTTTTTGCCATAGTACCTACAAAATCACAGGTGATGCTCTAAAACTCCTCAACCTACAAGACAGCTCTATACAGTTCACACTTGAACTAGAGAGACAGGTTCCTCCTATATTTGGATTTTACATCTTCAGGAAACAAAACCACCTCTCATTTGGCATTTTTAGAAAACCCACACATACAGAGTAGCGGTTTCAATCCAAAATCTCATCAACACTCCATTTACAACACCAATGTAAAAAAGTTCCACAAACAAAAAAATCATTACAGAAAATACAACCCTATGTATGAAGAACCAAAGCAACAATTCAAAACATTCACATACCATCCCCAGGTTAATCACAAATTTAGTTCAATCTTCAGAAAATACAACATATCACTGGCACCACAGAATAAACATACAATTCAGAACTTACTAGCTTCCCTGTAAAAAATAAAATTCCACAGGAACAAAAATCCGGCATCTACCTAATAAACTGTGAAAATTGTGACAATGTATGTTGGTAAAACAAAAGGAAATATTGAAACCAGACAGAAATAACATTTCAGATGTATATCCAACAAACAGATGGACAAATCTGCCATAGCAAACCATTTTTGGACCACAAACCATGACATCAACCCCAAAAGCAGACTCCTGAAATGCTCCACCAATCCAACAGAACTAAAAGCTGAGAAAACATACACATAATCAAACACATGAAAATGGTAATGAACTTTGAAATCCCATTACTCAACAATCCAAGCAGCTTCATCATGGACACACCAGATGACACCACCTACATCTATGGACATGAATTTCCATCATGTTCAGTCGGAAAAAAAGTTGAAGATGAAAGCAAGCGGTGCTTTCGAAACATGTTCCATTAATTTAAAGTAAGTGAAGTTTTAATGCATCTGCCGACTCAAGATTGAATTAAATTATCTTAGTGACAGTTTAGTAAATAGGGAACAAAACAGTCGTGTACTTTTAGGCCTAAGTAAGGCTTTTGATTGCAAAGATCATGAAATATTATTAAATAAACCACCACAGTACAGAATCCACGGAATATCATTTAAATTAATAAGTTCATATTTAGGTGGCAGAACACAGCAAGTTAAAATTATAAATAAAAGTAATCAGCAAATAATGTACATACATGAACAGTATGCCGTTGACACAAAATATAAAAATTATTACATATGCAGATGACACCAGTGAAAGCTTAGAAGCCATATACTTATACAAACCAAAACATAAAACAAATTGTGGAGTTTTTTTTAAGTTCAATAACCTCGAAATTAACATAAAGAGGATTCATGAACTTCCAGACAATCCAAAACAGAAATGAAACCCAATTAAATATTAAGATAAGTAATGAAAATTATGATGTAACAATTGTAACTTTTTTGGAGTAATACTGGTTAAACATTTCACATGGGACAAATAGATAAAGTCTGGAACAAAGTGAGTTCTTATAAAAAGAATGGCAAAAATCATTGATATAAGCATATTAATGAAGATATATTATAGATTAATATACCCTCATTTATCATATCAAATTACAGTTGGAGACAAAGTCTATTAAGTACACCAAAAGACCTTCAGAAAAAATCAATTTGGGCAATGGTAGATCTAAATCCACTGGAATTATGCAGAGACCATTTCAGATGATTAGATATTCTAATTTTGTACTCTGTATATCTTTGAGGTAATAATGTATCTAAAACATACCTAATGAAAATTGTACAAAAATGATTGATGAACATTTTACTAGAGGTTACCTGCATTTCATTATAACTTCACAAACCCACTGTATACTTTGTTATTCAATAGATGGATAAATTTTAATATTGTTGTTTTGTATATTATACAAACTCTGTACATTAGGATTCTACAGAATCTTTTAGAAATACTTTTACAAGCTTCGGATATGGATTCCTCAGACCAAAAGAAGGAAAAAAGTTCATATGAACACATGTCCCATAATCCTTGGTTTTCACATTATTTCTGTCACAATGAAAGTGTGAGTTCAGCGGCCTTCGGGGTCCAACCCTAAAACTTAATTTCCCTATGTATTCATTGTACTACATATGGTAGATGGCAAAGTGTTGCCATGGAGACTTGTTTACGTTTGTCATTTGTCATTAGTCTGTCTTCAACATTTCAATTGTGTACATGTAGTGAGTTAACTGCACGTGTTTCATTCCACCATGGTTGGATATTCCTTTCATGAACAGGCAGACATGACTTTTGTGTATGGTTGCGAGGCTGACGGCTCTATCAGATGGAGTTTAGAGACCGAAGACAACCGAGCCATCCAACCTTTGTCTCTGTTTATCGTCGCCTTGCTAAGACAGGAACCGTTGCACCACGGACTATTGATCGAGGAAGACCAAGAGTTGTTCATACGCTGGAACGCGAAGAACAGATGTTAAAGTGTGTCGAAGACGATCCAGGTATCAGTACAAGACAATTGGCTGTGGCATCTGGTACATCACACATGACAGCATGGAGGGTAATTCACGAGCAGCTCCTGTATCCATATCATATTCAACGTGTGCAGGGCCTTTCGCCTGCCGATTATCCACCACGGGATAACTTTTGCCGATGGTTTGTAGCTCAAACAGCCAATGCATTGTTTGTCTCATCAGTTTTATTTACAGACGAGGCAATGTTTGGCAGAGATGGAGTTACTAATTTCCACAATGTACACGTATGGGCAGATCGTAATCCTCATGCTGTACTTCAGGCTTAGACATCAGCAACAGTTTAGTCTAAATGTGTGGGCTGGCATTGTAGGTGACTGTCTGGTAGTTCCATACGTTTTACCAGCACATCTTACTGGTGCTGTCTACAGGACTTTATCCGGCACACTCTTCCCAACTTACTTCACGAAGGTGTGCCCCTGCAAATAAGAAAAAAACATGTGGTTTATGCATGATGGGGTTCCGGCACATTTTAGTCACATTGTTCGAGATGCACTGACTGGTATCTACCATGACCGATGGATAGGCAGAGGAGGACCAGTTCCATGGCCTGCACGTTCTCCCGACCTCAGACCTCTGGGGGCATCTTAAATGATTGGTTTATGGAGTAGCCATCCCGGATGCAGAAACACTTCATCGATGTGTCATGGAAGCCTGCGAAACCATTCAACACCATCCCAGAATTTTTGACAGAGTGCGACATTCCATGATTCGATGAATACAGGCATGGATAGAAGCAAGAGGAGGACATTTCGAGCATTTATTATCAGTTTTGTGTGCTATAAGTGTACCACTGTGTTAAACACCTCCTAACGAGAAAACAAAGGATTATGGGACATATGTTCATATGAACCATTTTCCTTCTTGTGGTGTAAGGAACCCGAAGTTTGTAAAAGTATTTCTGAAACATTCTGTATAGTGGTAGGACTTTAATGTATTATATTAGGAACTTCTTTTGTGCTTGACAATGACATGAAGTAATGTAATTTTAATTGGCAGATAAATGAAATGAACTTGATTACAGAGGAAGCATAGAAAAAACTTTCTTACATAAGAGCTATTACAAGGTTTTGACATACATAATGTTCTGTTGTAAGCAGATGTGATTGCCTTCTGTTGCTAAATCATGACCATCTATATATATATTGTTTGGAATGAAATAACTGTAGCCTTTGTCTTGTGTTTACACAGATTTTCTGTGAAATAACATGTTCTTTTATGACTCCATGTTTGTGTGGTCATTTTATGGGATCATGCATGTTCCATAACTCCTCACAAGTGATAGTGACATGCAGTATAATGACTACTAACCTTGTTATAAGTGGTGGTGTCCATGAAGACATTCACACGCATAAATTCCTCTTGCACCATATTCATAATTTCTCTTTTTATACTCTCCTTAATTTCACTTACGGTTTGGGGATTGTTCCTATAAACTTTATTTTTTACGGTTTGAATATGCTAATAGAAAGTGCACACAGTAAGATCTGCAGAACAGAGGGACCATAATCCTTTAGAAATTATTCTGTCATCAAAAAGCACCTTTATATCTTCCAAGGATTTTTGAGCAGTATGGGCTTTAGCAGAATCTTGTTGGAAATATCTGACAACATTTGAAAAAGTACTGCAAAAATATTTCTGGGAATTCACGGTGATGCTGAAAAACATGGGCCCTATTATCTGTTATAGCACATCATGTAATGGACTTCATGAATTAAATGAGTGCTGCAATAGCTGTTGTTCTTTGAGGCCTCATCTGAAAAAATTATTAAAAGTGGGTCAGCAGTACTGTCAAGGATATTTTGTAAAATCCAGTTATAGAAATTTACTGAGTTGTAATTCATGAACTATAGTGACTCTGTAGGGTTTCAATTTTAAAAGTTTAGTAGTTGTACGAACAGAGGTTTTTGAAAAATGCAGGTTAGGGACTTGTTCAAATTGTTTCCTCCATTAGAACATATTAGGTTTAACGTTTAGTGATCCTAAACTTATTAACCAGTGTGTCTGCCCAGAACTAGATAACCAGGAAATTCGGTTTTTACATATGTATTGTACATAAAGATACATTGTCAGGGACTAAAAACAAGACATTAACAAATCAACAGATTGAATAAACTTTCCTTACAGCAGTGATTGAAGCACAACTGATAAAACTACCAATGTCATTGCAATACAGTGTAGCCTCACCTTAAAATGAGCGCACTATATTATACAGGCTTTGTGAATTCTTGAAGATGTTTTATAGCCTACATCTGGTGGGAAGATTTTCGTTATCAAAATTGTTTGGTTTCTCTCCTTATAAAACAGTTTTACTTATGAAGGATGCATAGCCAAGATATATACTACTTAAGAAATGATCAAATCAAGTGAGTAACTGGATAGGTTCATTTCTTAATAATAGAAATCAAAAGTTTTGGACACAGTACTTACTTAGTTGGCTTACACCCCCCCCTAGGACTTTTGGATGCAATAATGAAGTTTTATTCTTCTGCAGAAATAATAAAGCATGACATACCAGAAGGTGCCCTGTGTAAACAATACAAACTCTCATGTCAGATAAAATAGTAATATCCTTTCTGCTGCTGTTTTTACTTCCAAAATTGGGGGAGGGTCCTAAAGGAGCAAACTTCATAAAATCAATTGATTTGGAGAGAAGTAATTAAAAAATAAGCTATTTTATTTTAATACTATTCACGAGATATTTAATTGAAATAAAGAAAGTTACATATGTAATCAACAATCCATTGCTGTAATAGTAAGTCTGTTAACATCCCTCCCAGTGCAGCGATAACTTCCTCAAAGATGCGTAATGTGCGCATGGCCCGTAGAGCTCATGCAGGCTGAAACTTCAAATACAATTGGCTACCTATTACATGAAAATCATTTTTTTTTTATTAGCGGTGTAGGTAATTATGTTCGTGCTTCTGAAAAATATTCAAGCAAGGGAAGAATCAGACAAGTGAAAAATTTAATGCTGTAGCCAGAATTTGAACTACGCATCTCGTGGTTGCTGTAACCATAGAAACATGCTGACTGTTGAGTCGTCCAACCTTGTCTTACGCACATGGCTAGTGTGCAAGAACAATTAATTGATCAAGGGAAGAATAGTAATACCGGTACCTATTGTTGTCTTCATACAAGATTGTCTTTGGAGCACATGTTAGGATCAGCGACTAGCAAAAACATTGTAGTGGTGCACGTTGTTGTCCCTTAAAATTATGGAGACATCTTCCTGGTTGTGTTTTAACACCATCAACTAAGCTGTCGAGTACAAGCATACACTTGTCATTAACATTCACAAAGATGTAAATTCTCTTGCAGTATTGCGGGAGCTTCCTGCCATCTGCAGTCATACATCGTAACTTCTCAGCTCCAGTGGTTGATGCTCCTGCTGTATTTATCGTTGTCAAAATAAGACAGACCAAATGATGAAATTGTTGGGAGTAACTCAGTGTTACAGTACTGCCCAGCCTTGGTTTTTTGCAGTCTCAGGTGCGACCAATAATACTTTTTGCTGACTTTCCTTTCTGGATTCCACAAAAGTCTCGCTTAAGTAGCAGCAACATTAGGTTGCATGAGATACCACTCAATAGCATTTAATTTAAAAGAGGCTCATTCCCACTCATAGTGTGCATTGAAGCTATGAAGAAATTGCGAACCAAGCATATTGTTTGCTTGTCACAGAACCTAATAAAGCATTTATATTGATGTAAGGAATTTGTCAATTTGCTAGAATTTTTAATTTTGTGTCAGACATTAAGGGGGTTTCTATGTATAGGCAATGGGATCCTATAGCTGAGTAAATATGATATGAGGGTGACACTGAAAATTTTTAGATTTGTTGATTGTACTTTCTCTAGTACATATAGTAAGTAGGGGAAGTATTGCATTCCATCCTAAACCTTGATATCGAGATTTCACCAGAAATACATGCTTTGAGGCTCCCTGAATCCAAATAAATCATTTTTGGAAACATGTTGGTGTGTACGTGAACAGCATAACTCAAAAACGAAAAGTTGGATAAATGCCAAACTTCGTATTTGGGTTCCATATCTTCCAAATATGTGACACAAAGATTTTCAACAAAATCCTGCCACCCCAAACTACCCTTTACATGGAACATTTTGTGATATTTTTGATTTTATAAAAAATGGCTCTAACAATTTTCATTAAAATACCATATATTAAAGATATTTACATGACAAATATACTGTATATTTTGAATTTCTATGTAGTTTTCTTCATTCACAGGAAATTTTGTATAACTGTTAAATGTTAGGCAATAGACAAGAACATACTACACAAAAAATGTAGCTCTCTTTAAAACACACAATTTATTTAAAATAAGTTTTTTTGTGGCTTCATAAGCCGTTTCTGAGATCTGTTATTAAAGATTTGAATTTAATTTTTTGGTCATTCTCTTAAACTCCTGTTAACATTCAGTTGTTTCTCGCGATGTCATGGAAACAGCATGGAATAGCGTCCAGTTGTTAAACATTTGACTATCGCTGTTCTCTTTGTATCTATAATGAAATGTGTAATGTAGCTATTTCTGTAAAGGTTTATCTCGATTAAAATGTAGTAGGTAGAAAAGTAAGCTCAAGTAAGAATAATTTGTGTACCCACTAATAAAACAACAGAGGGTAGAGAAATCCATATGAATGTATCACATCAGATTGTTTTAACATTTTTGCATTCGTCCATAAAGCAATGATACCAGTTGAGAAACTGCTTCATTTGATGATTCCTCACATTTTGGAAACAAGAGCTCAGTTGTTACTTTTGCTGTATGCAACAATGTGTTGTCATGATGTAACATTATTTTTCCTTTTGGGCACCAAGCAGCAGTAACGGTATGTCTATCTTCTAAAGTTACAGTAGCAACTAACAACAGCACTGCGAATCAAACTTTTATAAGCTTAGACTCATTGAGCTGATTGACTTTTCTTTTTGAGATCATAACAATAAATCCAAGATTCGTCACCAGTAACAATTTCTGCATCAATCAATGCATTGTTGTTTTTTGATTGGGATTCAGTTTATGTGGAATCCATTAAAACAAAATTTTCTCACGTCTAACTGTGGATGTAAAATGTTTTGGATTTGACTCATATCAATGCCCAATGTTGCCCATAAGATGTCCCTCGATCTTCTTCAAGCATTGCTCGAACAGCGGCAATATTTCATCAGTAACAGCAGTTCTTGGGCGTCCTTCACAAAGTACATCACTAACAAAAACTGTACCAATTACAGATTGTTGCCTTAGATGGGGTTCAAGCCGATCTTCACATTTTTTTAGGTGTTAATGACGATTTAAAATCATAAAAAGTCATAGCCCAGAAATGTTCTCTAGTCAAATTCATTTTTGTATGAACACAAAATCTTTAAATACTGATAATTAACATACAATCAACTCACAAAACATTAGAAAGTAAGCAAATTTCATTTGTTTTTAGAAGCAAGATCTCATCATGAATACCAACACAATTATAAGCAGTAGCATAGAAGCAGTTGGCAGTGAATGAGCAATAGGAAAACTCATTTACATCCTTCATTAAAGTACCTTCTCCTGCTGAAAATGAGAGCAATGGACTGTTGAAACATGTCCAGGTACTATGAGTTTTCCTACTACTCATTTACTTTCACAGAAAACACAGTTTGGGTAAAATTTGTAAATAAAGAAATGAATAATGATTTTGCCCCCATTGAATTACAATCTAAAGATGAAAGATGGGAAACCCATGTACATAATGTGGGCAAAACATTAATAAGAAGTTCGTCATGTCACACGGACACCACTAGCACGGAAATATTATTATTTGCAAAACAAAATAGGTCTTTCTTTCAATTTAATGAGTACTTAATTCAGTTATAAAAATGTTTAATACTTTGTCAAATAAAATAAAACCTGAAGAAAAATTTAAAACTTTTAAAAATAAGACCAAAAATTCTTACATAAAACGGTTTTTGTAGTGTAAGTGAATATGTTTGTAAATAATGAATATAATTCTTTGAAGTGTTCTATATTAGATGTATTAAATGTAAAATATTGATCAAAAAGAATAAATTCACAAATTGTGTGAGATGGCTTTAAATTTGTATTGTGTTTTAAAGAGTGCCTTGGAAGAAAAACTGAAGCAGAGTGATGGGAAGATAAAAGTTCTGGAAGAGCGACTAACTGAAGAAGAGAAGAAACTGAAGGAATTGCTCCTTCAGAACAACAACATAGAGAAACAATTAAAAGTGAAGGAGCAATATAACGACCTAAAACTGTTGGAAACACAGAAGGGTCTGGATATGTACAACACCAATTCTCAGAGCCTGGAACAGAGGTAAAATAGCATTGCATGTATACGAGGTGAGATCAAAAAGTAGCAGGAATTTAACATCAACTTTGTCCCCCTCAGCACTTCTGTAACTCACTTTTCGTTATGGTGTTCAGCTCCTTCAGCGATTCTGTTTTTATCATCATCCTTTCATGGTTTTCTTCAGCCTCGGAAATAGAAAGAAGTCGTAGGGGGCCATGCCCGGTGAATATGGTGGCTGAGGCAGATAACGGTTTTGATTTTTGTAAAAAGTCACAAACAAGCATTGAGGTGTGAGTGGGTGCATTATCGTGATGCAATTTCCATGAGTGGTTTTACCACAATTCTGGTCGTTTTCTTCAAATTGCTTCATGCAAATGTCAGGTATTCCTTATTGACTGTACAACCATAAGGCAGGAACTCCTGATGCACTATCACATTGTAATCGCAGAAAACAGTGAGAAGAACCTTCACATGTGATCAAACTTGTCAAATTTTTTTTGGTCTTGGTTCTTCAGGCAGTTTCCATTGGGACAATTGGACCTTAGTTTCAGCGTCATACTCATACCCATGTTTTGTCAGCTCTTATAACCTTCTTTAGAAGTTCTGGATCGTTTTCAACTTCATTCAGCAATTCCTGAGTGATGTCTACGCAATGTTGTTTTTGGTCGAAATTCAACAATTTCGGAACATACTTTGCTCCTACACGTTTCATGCGCAAAAATTGCTGGGCATGAGCCAAAGCATATGCGGACATCATCAGCAACCTCTCTGATGGTGATTCAGCGATTTTCCAGAACCATTTTGTTTACTTCTTCCACTTAGTCATCAGTAAATGATGTAATAGGGCGGTCTTCATCTTCAACGTCTTCTGAATCCCCTTTGAAATGTTTATAGAACTCGTAAACTCTTGTCTTACTCATAGTAGATTCGCCAAAAGCCACAGTCAACATTTTGAATGTGGTGCTGCACTTTATTCCATTTTTCAAGCAAAATTTAATGCAAATTCTTTGATCCATGTTTTTCAAAAGTAAAAATTTGTCAAGCATGCGAAAACACATATAACTTTTTCGACTGTTAACAATAAACTAAATATTCAAAACAGCTGAAAATGCAAACATACATCAGGAGCATGTGTAGCAAAAAGATAAAATAGAAGTTTTGAACATCAGATGTATAAAGCTCACAAAATTTAAAAAAATTACCATTATTTTTTATCACACCTCGTATATTGAATTTTCGTAACAACATTATCAGTCCGTAATACTAGTTAATGTAAGAGATAGACATTGTAGATCTCATTAAAATATGCACTTAAATTTTTTTGTTTTTAATTAATCATTTGCAAAGTACTTGTTGCCATTGCTTCAAATTTTCCAGGACTTACATTTTTTGAGGTACAAAGACACCAATGTCATGCAAAAAGTGTGAAATTTGCAGGCCAGCTGCTTTGTAAACATGAAGCAGTTCTTTATCTTGACTAGCATGAAATGCATAGAAAAACAATAGTTTGCAGAAAATAACTGATAGTGGGTAGAGAAAGTCATGTGTAAGGGTCAGTTTAAGCTTTTTGAGTTTCACGGTAGGGCAACTTTACTGAGCTGAACAGTAAACATGGTGATATGCATGAGTGTTTGTTTATGGCAACGCTGTTCCTAAAATAGGCTTCCAGAAACATAAAGTTAAAACGTAGAAGTTTACTTCTCAAGAAGTGACCAGAATGTGTGTGTCACAGAGCAAGGAGTGACAAACATGAGTGAATTAGTCAAACAATTTGAGATGTTGAGAACCTCCAGCTGCAATTATCATATAATCTGACGAGAGGACTTTGTTAGTTATAAATTTAGATGTGACAAAGGTGTCTTTTGTAAAAGTAAGCTGAGTTTACTTAATCAAAATCTCTTGCTGCAGAATTCTCTATGTGAAAATAGTTTGTCGTCTTCTTCATATAACACAGGGCTTAAAGCACAGTTGAGTACGGCTGTGGTAACACATTCTCATTTTGTTTTCCTTGTTTGCATTAAGAGAAGTGACTTGTAAAGGCTTATAACTACTAATATCTGTGTGTGCGTGTCAAAATGCACTCAACTGATTTTGATAATTCTTTTACCAGATGGTCACAGGCTATATAATGTTCAGGGTTTCTTTTTGTTGAACATGGATATCAGAGGCTACTTTTGGCACTTTATTACAAATATAGCAGATTTTTAATGACTTCAATCCCAAAAGGGTAAATGGGGAAACTTAAAATATTTTAACATTCAGCTATTTTAAGGGAGTTGTATATTGTTCCCTGCTACTTCACTGAAATTTTATCAAGTAATATTTTAGGTATGATTTGAAAAAAGCAGGTACATTTGGATGATTGTAGAAACTGACATAAATGATAAGCTACCCTTACATTCAACTCCTAACAAGATATAAATGGAGTATCTGTATGAGAATCTTATTTAACTTGTGCAATTTAAATTTGAAAGCCGAGTTTTCTAAAACATTTGTTGTGTATTTAGGAAGGTTACCTCCAAGCAAAAGACCTGTGTTAATCTATTTTAATCTCTTATGATATTGAACTTCACAGACAGGAATGGGATGCATGGCTCATAAATTGACGCAAAAATATCAGCTTACATTACAATTTCCAAAAACCACATAATTCTTATTTTTAATTATTTAGTACTGGAAATCACATTCAGCCTGCAATAGAATGTATGTCCTTGATCATTGACATTGTTGTTATTACAGTGTTCATTGTTTTCTGATTTTATGCTCAGAGAATTAAACTGTACTGCAGTAGGTATACAAACATGGGATAACTGAGTATGTATACATGATTCAGTTTATTAACTTACAGAGTAAATGAACTGAGTGCCATTGTGGACAAGAAGGAATCTGTGATTGAAGATTTGAAGCAACAGTTGAACACCATGCAGGATGAACTTTCATTAAGGTAAAATATGTACATGTGGGATAATCTCAAAAACCTTTCAACTGATTTTGATAATTCTTTCTGACAGACATGGGACTATTAAATGTTGAAAGTTCTAGAATATGAACACATTGTAGTTGTAAAGGAACTTAATTTGATCTTTTCATTGAGAATGCCATGGGGTAGAAAATTGTTGTTATTCTGCAGAAAATAATACAAATGGCAGTGATATTTCATTCCAGATATTATACATAAATGATCATGATTTAGCAACTAAGAAAACACAAGAGACAGTAAAACAAAACAGAATAGAATAATCTGTTAAAATGCAGGCAATACCAATCCCAAAGCATTTTAATGATGCTCATGTAAGAAAGTTTTGTTGCATTTCCTTTGTACTCATGTTTGTCAGCAAGACATGCCAAATCTGTACTGATATTACAAACAAAGAAAGTTTCTGAATCTTAATGGAGTTTGATAATTCCTTCTGATGGACATCGGCCTATAAAGCACCCTAATTTAATTTCATAAATTACTAAAAACATTAAAAAAGATTTGTAAAGCCCCTGTACCTCAATGTGAAGATTTTGGGGTTATAAAAGAACATACTTGTGAAAAAGGCCATGGAGTAGAAAAAGTTGTTACTCCGCAGTTTCTGCATTTAATGTACATGCTTAGGGTTTCATGACCAGAATGTACCTTCTAGCAACAGCATCCAGGCTTTGCATATGCATGCTACTTCCTCTTTGCTGTAAAATTTCTCAATGGCCTCTGCTGTCCAGGACATAGGTCTCGTCAAACTTGAGGCTGGCCCATTAGTAACACATGATCGGCTACTGTTGTGTCCTAGTTGGCAGTTGCTTGATGTAGGTGCCAGTGTAGACTTGGCCACAGCCACATGGTATCCGATAAGTCTCTTGCTGATCTCAGTTGGTGGGTGTGAAGATTTCTCCAGCAGTTTGCCATTAATATAGGGCAAGAAAGCTTTATTCTCAGAACAGTTGTTGTTGAATGTGAAGCCCCTAGGTTTGAACTAGGGGTTGCAGAATCTTCATATTCACCTCGGGGCCAAACAGAAGTCACATGCTCCGAAGCTAAAACACATAAAAATTAAAAAATGATAGATATTTTTGACCTGTGCAATAATATTATGTAGGAAATAATAAATTATATTTTGGCCTCTTTGATCTTTTGTAATAGTAATTTTTTACTGAATGACATTTCTGAAAATATTTAAAATTCTCAAAGGTAACACCAATTTACAAAAAGGGAGACAAGCAGTTATAGACCATCTTCAAAACTATTTTGAAGAAAATTAATTATTTTTACTTTCTACCACTTACTACATAGTAGGCAGAGAAGATAATATTGCATTCCACCCAAAAAATTTATGTCAGCATTTCTCCAGAAATATGTGTTTTGAGGCCCCTGAATATAAAAAAATGCAATTTTAGAAAAAGGTCTGTGTGTGTGTGTGTGTGTGTGTGTGCGCGTGCGCGTGCGTGTGTGTGTGTGTGTGTGTGTGTGTGTGTGCGCGTGCGCGTGCGTGTGCGTGTGTGTGTGTGTGTGAACAGCATAACTAAAAAAATGAAAAGTTGGTACCAAATTTGGTATTTAAGATGAGTTTCTTCCAATACCCTTTACATGGAACATTTTCTCAAAGATGCTCGAATGATTTTGATTAAAATATCATATGTATATCTGGCAAGTTCTCTTCATTTGTATTATCTGGTAAGCATTAAATGATAAATGTAAAATTGCAGATCTTTTTTAATTTAGTTCAAAGAACTTTTTTGTGTCATAAAACATTTCCGAGATATCCAATATTAATGCTTCAAATTGTTCAATACTTTTTCATTCTTTAAACTCCTATCAACATTGAGCTGTTTCTTGCAGTTGTATGGAATTTTTTAAGGCCAGCATATAGCGTCCAGTTGTTAAACATTTGACTGTCGCTGTTCTCTATAACGAAATGTGTAATGCAGCTGTTTCTGTAAAGATTTATCCTGATTAAGATGAAGTAGATAGGAAAATACACTTTCCTAAGAATAGTTTGTATACCCGTTACTGAATGATAGAGACAGAGAAAGTCATTTGAATATAACACATCAGGCTTTTTAATAACCATTATGGGTATTGAAAGGGCAAGTCAATCATACTTGCAGTCAGTATATATTGTGACAGCATGTGCAAGTTACCTATGGGCTGGCAATGCACGTGCATTTCAACTCACGTATCTGGTTGACTAGATGTGGCTAATGACCAGTCCCTTTAGAGTAATAGTTATGTAATGAGTTCAATATGTGTATTTCCTCACAATGTGGGTAATTATTGTTCCAGAAGATTCCTTTGGGCCGGTCCTAGCAATCTCCCTTTCTAGAACATCCTGCTTTGTATGTGGGTCCTATATAAGCAGTTGCTCTTGTCCAGATAGGGCACTTCAGTTGAGAAGTTGTGAAGTGAAAAGTGGACAGTGCTGGTGCAGTTCAGTTAGAGTTGTGACTTAATGAATCAGTTACGTTGTGCTCCAATGTAACGTTTGTGATACACTGAATGTCTAAGTGATAAATAAAGGAGGTTTTGCAGTAACTGGTATTGTCATTTGTTAATTGGTGTCAGAAGTGGGCATGAAGGAAATGCTTAAAAATTTATTGGCCAAGATAGAAAAGTTGGAAATGAAAATGAAGTCCAGAATGGAGAAGATGGAGATGAAAATAAAATCTGGGATGGAGAAGATGGAAATGAAAATGGAGCCGAAGATGGAGACAAAAATGGAAACCAGGATGGGGAAAATGGAGACAAAAATGGAAATTGGGATAGGGAAGATAGACAAGATGGGAAGTGAAATAATGACATGAATTTTGCCATGCAGAAAATGGAGTAGAATATGGAATCTTTAATGGAGAAGATGAAGGAGTAATTGAGGTCTGGAATTGAGAAGACGCAAACAGAAATTTCCAATTATAACTAATATGATTTTCCGGGCTGTTATGCCGTGGTCTGCTGAAGAAAGATTTCCCAGACGTTTCGTCCACAACTGCGGTGGACATCTTCAGTGGCGCGGACGAAGTCTTCTCGGTGAAAGTATCGCAGCGTCTGATGCGTTGGCCGTTAGTGCCGCTCTCTTTATAGTGTGGGCGCTCTCTGCTGATTGGCCCGCTGGTATGAGGGGGCTGGCGCCGGCTGTGTTGTTGCTCTCTTCTGATTGGCTCGCAGTGTTTTTCACTAACGGCCAACGCATCAGACGCTGCGATACTTTCACCGAGAAGACTTCGTCCGCGCCACTGAAGATGTCCACCGCAGTTGTGGACGAAACGTCTGGGAAATCTTTCTTCAGCAGACCACGGCATAACAGCCCGGAAAATCATATTAGTTATAATTGTGACACCGGCCATGAAAACCTACGTTCTTACAGAAATTTCCAAGATTAACACAGAGCTATCAACCAAAATTCACAATCAACTGTGAAGAAGCTGGTGGAAAGGCAAAAATCATGTCCAACACCTTTACGCCCAGGAGGATTTTGGGATATGCCTTAACGTCCAGGAAGAAAATGTCGATAGCAGCGCCAAGGAACTGAATGCCATGGCGGAAGAAATGCTTGATGGGGTACTTAAGAACTTGAAGGTCGAGACACCAGGATGCGACACAACATCTGCATTTGTTAAGCCACCCAAATATGACAGCATGTCGACTTTTGAAGTCTTCCGCCGAGTATTTGCTGCCGTTGCTGCCCACAACCAATAATCAGCAGAGGAGGAAGGCACACAACTGATAAGTCCGCTTCCAGGGATGGGTGGAAGAAGTTGTAAATGTGATTTTGGCATTGGTTAGTTCCTGGAGACATCTGGGAAGCCCTTGAAAACCAGTTTGGGAATCATCGCTTGGCTGCAGCCTGTAGTAGTCAACTGAAGTGAAGGCTGCAACAGCCAGGGGAGACATGCTGCAGGAGTTTGCCCTGGCAATTGAACTGGTGAACTGCCCGTCCCCATCCTTCATTGATATGACAGCATCTGATGCTTGGTTACTACAAGACCTTCCATGAGGCTTTAACAGCCGCATTGAGAATGGAGGTGACCAAGGTAATAGCTGCTCCCACCTCGAGGACCAGGGTCGTCCTCTGTGGTCTAGTTCCTGAGGTTGTGGGTTGAAACCTAGCAGAGGGCAATGGATTTTTTAGTCATAAAAATCCTTAACATGGGAAGGGAAGTGGTCCTGTGTCGTAGATTTACGGCACGTAAAAGAATCTCCAGCCTGATAAACACCCAATATTGAATGGAATGCTCAGAACCATAGCAGTTAAAGAGCGTCCATAAGTAAAATTCAATTTAATTTTTTCGAGGTCCACGAATATTCGATATGACAGGGACAGAGAATCAACCTAATGTCATCAATGAATATCTTTAAGTGGTGTGTATTGGGGATTTGGCCAACCAGGACTGTCCACACCAAGCTGACTAGCAGACCCCTCTCAAGTGACGCTGCTTGCCTTGTCGCGGATACTGGTGACCTGATGTTGCTAATGAAATTGAATCAGCCCTACCAGCTAGTGACAGCATCGGGCGATACCTTGCCTGTGGAGAAGGAGGCCCTGCTGGAGTTGACCCTCGGGCAGGTCGACTTCAACAGGAGGTCTTGTGACTCATCCGAGACAAGGTGAAGCTCTGGAGCTTCAAACAACACCTGGGGATCCTGACAGAGGATATGGTTGTGAAGGTGTGTCTGAAAGGCCAGTTGTCAAGGAATCTAGTCTTAGACCAGAAGACACCATTGGATGGATTATGGGAAGAAATGTCTGTGAGACTGCTGAATTCATTGGGCAGCGATTAGGACATACAGGCCGGAATGGAATTGGGAGAATGCGAACTAGCTGCAAATGTATTGCCATGTAGCGGATCCGAGGAGCCATCACCATCACAAGACTTGCTGGCACAGCTGGAGAGGTTCCAGCATCTGTTTAGACAATACCAGCCAAGTACTTCTGAACAACCATCAAGACATGGTCCTCTGCCAAAGCAAGCAGAGGTATGAGACATGCTGGAGGACATGACATTTAGGGACAGCCCTTGGTGCTCTCCTGTGCTTTTGATGAAGAAGAAGGATGGTGAAGTTATGTTTTGCATGGACTATAAGAAGCTGAATGCTTTTACCCAAAAGGACTGTTTTCCTGGATTGCCGACACTTTGGACACTCTTGCTGGTGCCCAGTGGTTTTTGATGTTGGACCTGAAATTGGATACTGGCAAGTGGCCCAAGAACCCAGAGACAAGGAAAATACTGCATTCTCGAGAGGCCAAGGGTTTTGGCAGTTCACAGTTATGCCCTTTGGCCTCTAACATGCCAGCCACCTTCCTGTGCCTCATGGAGTCAGAGATAGGGGCGTTAACTAACAACACTGTCATCACCTTCGAAAGCCATCTCAAGAAGCTGACCAAGCAGCCAACCTGAAGCTGAATGCAAAGAAGTGCCAACTCTTCTGCAACAAGTTTAACTACTTGAGCCACATAGTCTCACCAGAAAGCTTGGGTTGTGAGAGACTTGCCTCGCACAAAAGATAAACAAGAGTTGCGCAGTTTTCTGGGTCTATACCACCAGTTCATCAGAGGCTACTCCAACATTGCAAAACCCCTCACTCATCTGACGGTAGAACACTGGTCTTACATGTGGAGACTGAGCAAGCATTCCAGGCACTTCTGTAGTGCGCCTTTTTGAGATTTTCCTCAACCAAACAGTGATTTTATTGTGGACACCGATGCCAGCGACAGTGGTACTATCCCAGGTCCAGGAGTGGGTAATAGCATACTACTGTGTTTCCCGGTGGGAGCTTCTGGCAGTAGTGACAGCACTGGAACATTTCCATAAGTACCATTCCACTTGAGGACTCTGCCCTCACATGGTTGCTGAGCTTCAAAAACCAGACAGCCCAGAGGCTCCAGAGTACAACCTCATGTCAGAGGAAGGAGACACTCCAATGCGGATATCATGTCAAGATGACTCTGCCAGGGGGAGTGTTGCCACTGCACCAAGATGGAGGAGAAGGAGCATGCCACAGGTGTCTGTGTGCAGATGGATGGGATAGCGCAGGTCTGAGGAAGGAGCAGTTGTCGGATACTGACTAGAGGCCGCTACTGAGAAAGGTGGAGGCAGGAGCTAGAGCGAGTTGCTAAGACATCACACCTAGCAGTAGTGTATATAAGTTTTACTGGGCCCAATGGGACTCACTGAAAATCAAGAAAGGTTTGTTGTTCAGAGTTTGGGAGTCACCTGATAGGAAGACGCAGAGAGAGCAGTTGATCCTTCCTCAGAGTAAGATGACGGAAGTCCTGAAGGAAATACATGCGGGACTTCAGGAGAACATGTTGGACCCAACCGAACAATCGACAGCTCCGACAAAGCTACTACTGTTTGAGGCTATGGGAAGACACTGAGAGGATGCTACCAATGTCATGTGTGTGTGGCAGGTCGCAGCCCCCAGACTAGGAGCCAAGGTCACATGCAGGGAGCACCCTTTGAATGCATTGCCATCGACATAGCTGGCCCACTCCTTGTGTCTGATGGGAATGTTGGTGGTCATGGATTACTTCACTAAGTGGCAGGAGGTGTACTCCATTCCTGACCTCGAGGCCAAGATGATCGTGGTACCATTACAGCTGCACAGCGATGAGGGCAGTAATCGAATCTGATGGGGCGAAGCACTGAAGAGCCTTGGAATGTACAAGACACACACAATGCATTGGAGGTCCTCCATGGTGTAGTGGTTACCATGCTAGCCTCTAATTTCTGAGTTTGCGGTTTCAAATCCAGCAGAGGGCAACATAAAGATCCTTAGCATGGCTTCCTTCAAGTAAAGCCAGTCGTAGGTTTATGGCACGTAAAAGAACCTCAAGCCTGATAAAGAGGCCTGTGAACAAAATTACTGGTCTTTCATGCCCAATATAGAATGGGATGTTAAGGACCATAGCAGTTAAACAGTATCCGTAAATAAATAATAAAAGAAGAACTCAACTCGCGTCAGATGGTATGATCAAGTGGTATATCAAGACTCCTTAAAAGCACTGAGGAAGGCCTTGGACAATCACCAGAGGACTGGGATGTCAGAGTGCCACTTTTCTACTGACCTACCACTCATCATATGACACCACCGGGTTGATGCCAGCCAGCTTGGTCTTCTACAGGAAGTTGCATCTTCCATGCAACCTGATTTTTGTGAACAATCAGCTATATGGAGAACCTCATGGACCATCTTCTCGATGTGTATGAGATGGCCCATCAACACATCCAGGTAGCGAGCAACCGGATGAAGACCTGTTACAACCGCCAAGCCAACAACCACAGTTTCCAGCAGGGTGATCTAGTGTGGTTGTATTGTCCTATTGGGACCAAGGGGCATTGCTCCAAGCTTGAACAACCATGGCAAGGACCATACTATGTGGTGAACAGGATCAATGATGTAGTTTACTGCATCCAGAAGTTGCCCCGAGGAAAGATTGTATAGCCTGCTATGACAATGCTGTTCAAGATGACCAGTCCTGAGGAGCAAGGTTAATCTTGGATGGGTGCCTGGACATAAGACAATTTTAGGTAATGAATAAGCAAATACCCTGGCAAGAAAAGGATCTGCTCAAACATTTACTGGACCTGAACCATTTTTAGTACACCCTTAAACTCTGTTAATGTAAAACCATTGCTGAGGGGATTAATCATTGTGATGGGTTCAAACAGAGGTTTGCAAGCACAGGAGCGCTCGCTGAAGATGTACTTACTCTCAATAAACCTGATAAATCGGGACATTGTAGATTATGGAAATACCTACATACAATGGAAATCTTTAGAGAGGAACCAGTATGCAGGATATGTAACCTGCCTCTCATATAATCTTCAAATATGAAGCCCTGGGTAGGAAAAGATATGAACTTTTGGGTCTCATAAACCCAAATGATGACTTTCCTAAGAAAACAGTAAATAAACTACTGTCTCTAATTAAAGAGACAGGACAATTTAACTAAAACAGTAGTGATAGGAGATAATTAAAAAATCCTTAGGTTTCAGTGTTAAGGACAAATGCAACCCCACATGATAAAGTCAAGCCCTGAGAAGAGATCACTGTGACCATGTGCACAAATTACCTATGGGCTGGCAGTGTGAAGACATCCCAGGCTGGATGCGGCTAATAACCAGTCCCTTCAGAATAATAGTTGCATGATGAGTTCATTTGAGTCAGTATTTTAATACCTAAATAATTTCAGTTGTGTTTTACAATAAGTAAATTCAATAACAGCCCGCCTTGAAACAATATGTATGTAATAATTATTTTAAAATGTATGTAACAGTCATTGCAAATGCTTATTTTTATTGTAAACATGTTTTATAATGATGTGAATACATTATATCCTTTAATAATGCAAGAACTGTGAGAATAATAAGTTTTAAGTTGCTAACAATGAGGTAATAGTGAGGTAACCTTGTGGCAATAATGAGTTTGAAAGTTTGAAAAGTTACCAGTCATGATGATAGCAAAGATAAAGTAAATTCAGTAACTGTTTAAAATTAGCCAATCAATAGCAAGGATTAAGTAAAATGCAGATATTCTATTGGACTAGAATTAGCCAATCAGAGACTTGAAATACTGAAGTTTATGAATTTTAACCGTTGAAAGTTGCTCAGTTGCTGGCAAGTCTTGGTAGTGAACAGATGGAAGATGTGTTCTCTACGTGTGAATCGTAAAATATGTATACGCACTAAGTGAGAGTATTGAAGATTCTCACAGTTCTTAAAAGGTGTAGTGCTTTATAAAAATGTGCAAGAATTAATAAAATAAGTGAATTTAAAAAGTTAAATTCTGTGATGTCTACAATCATTGTCACACTGCACCCTAACTAAGATATACGTGACTCTACAAACAAGACTGACGCAGCTGAGGCAATTTAAAACGTAAATAATATATAGAAGCACTGTTAATAACAAAGTTAAATATTATAGTGTAAAACTTGGAGTGTAACAACAAAAAAACATCTTGAAATCAGCTTCTCATACGTAGCAGCATATTGCACAATAACAGTAACTATTACGCAATCAACAAATTCAAACAGACGCCCAAAGCGTGTTCCAGGAACTGCTTAAATGCTACTAAATAAATATTACGTAAACTACAATTACGTAAGCAAATAATTTTCTTCAAGTTTAGACAATCTTCAAGTTAAGTATATTATGCAACAACACATCTTCAAGTTGGCTTCCCAAGCGTGAAGCTAAATAACGATCTTCAAGTTTTTAAAAAAACTAATAATTACGAGAAGCAAACATTAACCTACTTCACATTATGCGCCAGTTCCCTGTAGTCTATGGTAATTGTAGTTCCAGAGAATTCCTTTGGGCTAGTTCTAGTAACCTCCCATTCTAGAACATTTCACTTTGCTTGTGGAACCTATATAAGGTACTGCTCTTTCCTGGAGAGTTAGTTAAGAAGTTACAAAGTGAAAAGTGCTGTTCAGTTGTGAGTTGTGTGGAAGCTGAGCTCAAGGCACACCTTGTGAGTTGAATAATGCTCTTGCTGAAGAAGATGGAATAAAGGGGCACTCTGGTTTATGTTTTTATATGAATTAAGCAAAATTACAAGGTATACTCTGTACCTGATTGAACAAATGTGGCAAAGTTAAATTACTGGGAATAGCATTAGATAAACATAATAGCGAATTTTTTTTTTAAAAAAAAAAGCTCTTTAAGGACTTTGTTTGAGGAGCTTATTTTTCTTTTTTTCAAAGCCTATTTAAATATGGAATAAAGTAATACATGCATATCTGAGGGACTAATAATTGAAAAAATGTTACGAGAATGTAACAGATGCAAAACATCCAGATCATTGCAAACCTCTTTTTGTAAGACAAAAAATTCCTACAATAGTAAATTTATATATCTATGAAGAACTAATACGTGTAAACAAAGAGTTACAACACAAGAAAATAAGTACACAACCACACTACTAGATATAGCTTACCATACACTATGAATGAATGAATTTAATTTATTTGCACATCTAAGTTTGCATAGTTTTTTATACAATATTTGTTACCATATACCAAATTTAATCTGTGTCTGGTGATTCTTTATGTGCAGGGTATGTCCAACCTTAACATTTTATGTCCTTTACTTTCCTGGCCCATTTTTCTTTTACTTTGCTTAAAAGCTCTCCATATTTTTTATTCTCTTTCCGTGTTAACATATGTATGTAGGACAGAAAAGTGACAAGACATGTAGAGACTAGATGAGATGTTTCGAGTCGTTCATTGATTCACTTTTGTTATTGCTTTTCCAAGTTTTTACAACAGAGTACTTGGTACCATTCACAGATTTGATCACATGTGGTACAGCATAGCTTTGAGCCTCTAGAATTAGTCATGTCATGCATGTATGTGTAAAATTAAATTTAGTTTTATATATGGACGCTCTTTAACTACTATGATCCATAGCATCCCATTCTCTATTGTGTGTTCTGCTCAGAGGCACCTTTTCAGGCTTGAGGTTCTTTTACGTGCCATAAGCCTACAACATGGGACCACCGGCTTTACCTCCCTTCTGAAGGAAGCCATGCTAAGGATTTTTACATCCGAAAAAAAATCCATCGCCCTCCGCCGGGTTTGAACCGGTAACCTCGGGAACCAGAGGCAAGCATAGTAACCACTACACCACAGAGGACGACAAATGTATCTGTTTATGTGTGCATGTGTCTATATGTGTATGCATGAATATGTAGTATGTTCCTATGTGTGTATGTACATGCAAGTATGTCTCTGTGTGCATGTATGGTTGTGTGCCTGTGTGTGCATGTACATGCATGCATATGTGTGTAGGTGTATGTGCATGCAAGAATGTCTGAGTACGTGTATAGCATATCTCTGTGTACATGTGTGTGCATGTATGGTTGTGTGCCTGTGTGTGCATATGCATGCATGCATATGTGTGTAGGTGTATGTGAATGCAAGCATGTCTCTGTGTCCATGTATAGCATATCTCTGTATACATGTGTGTGCATCTATGTGTACTATGTGTCTAAGTGTGCATGTATGTGTCTATGTGTGCATGTATGTGTCAAAGTGTGCATGTATGTGTATGTGTAGTATGTTTCTGTGTGTGCATGTATGTGTGTGTGTAGTATGTATGTGTATGTGTAGTATGTTTCTATATGTGCATGTATGTGCATGTGTAGTATGTTTCTGTGTGTGCATGTATCTGTGTGTGCATGTATGTGTATGTGTAGTATGTTTCTGTGTGTGCATGTATGTGTCAAAGTGTGCATGTATGTGTATGTGTAGTATGTTTCTGTGTGTGCATGTATGTGTATGTGTAGTATGTATGTGTATGTGTAGTATGTTTCTATATGTGCATGTATGTGCATGTGTAGTATGTTTCTGTGTGTGCATGTATCTGTGTGTGCATGTATGTGTATGTGTAGTATGTTTCTGTGTGTGCATGTATGTGCATGTGTAGTATGTTTCTGTGTGTGCATGTATGTGTATGTGTAGTATGTTTCTGTGTGTGCATGTATGTGTATGTGTAGTATGTTTCTGTGTGTGCATGTGTAGTATGTTTCTGTGTGTGCATGTATGTGTCTATGTGTGCATGTATGTGTATGTATATGTGTGTGCATGTATGTGTCTATGTGTGCATGTATGTGTATGTGTAGTATGTGTCTTTGTGTGCATGTATGTGTATGTATAGTATGTGTCTATGTGTGCATGTATGTGTATGTGTAGTATGTTTCTGTGTGTGCATGTGTAGTATGTTTCTGTGTGTGCATGTGTAGTATGTTTCTGTGTGTGCATGTATGTGTCTATGTGTGCATGTATGTGTATGTGTAGTATGTGTCTTTGTGTGCATGTATGTGTATGTATATGTGTGTGCATGTATGTGTCTATGTAGTATGTGTCTTTGTGTGCATGTATGTGTCTGTGTAGTATGTGTCTTTGTGTGCATGTATGTGTCTATGTGTGCATGTATGTGTCTATGTGTGCATGTATGTGTCTTTGTGTGCATGTATGTGTCTTTGTGTGCATGTATGTGTATGTGTAGTATGTGTCTTTGTGTGCATGTATGTGTATGTGTAGTATGTGTCTTTGTGTGCATGTATGTGTCTATGTGTGCATGTATGTGTCTTTGTGTGCATGTATGTGTATGTATATGTGTGTGCATGTATGTGTCTATGTGTGCATGTATGTGTATGTGAAGTATGTGTCTTTGTGTGCATGTATGTGTATGTATATGTGTGTGCATGTATGTGTCTTTGTGTACATGTATGTGTATGTGTAGTATGTGTCTATGTGTGCATGTATGTTTATGTGTAGTATGTGTCTATGTGTGCATGTATGTGTATGTGTAGTATGTGTCTTTGTGTGCATGTATGTGTATGTGTAGTATGTGTCTCTGTGTGCATGTATGTGTATGTATATGTGTGTGCATGTATGTGTCTATGTGTGCATGTATGTGTATGTATATGTGTGTGCATGTATGTGTCTTTGTGTGCATGTATGTGTCTATGTGTGCATGTATGTGTATGTATATGTGTGTGCATGTATGTGTCTTTGTGTGCATGTATGTGTCTATGTGTGCATGTATGTGTATGTATATGTGTGTGCATGTATGTGTCTTTGTGTGCATGTATGTGTCTATGTGTGCATGTATGTGTATGTATATGTGTGTGCATGTATGTGTCTATGTGTGCATGTATGTGTATGTATATGTGTGTGCATGTATGTGTATGTGTATGTGTAGTATGTGTCTTTGTGTGCATGTATGTGTATGTGTAGTATGTGTCTTTGTGTGCATGTATGTGTATGTGTATGTGTAGTATGTGTCTTTGTGTACATGTATGTGTATGTGTAGTATGTGACTATGTGTACATGTATGTGTATGTGTATGTGTAGTATGTGTCTTTGTGTGCATGTATGTGTATGTGTATGTGTAGTATGTGTCTATGTGTACATGTATGTGTATGTGTATGTGTAGTATGTGTCTTTGTGTGCATGTATGTGTATGTGTATGTGTAGTATGTGTCTATGATACATGTATGTGTATGTGTATGTGTAGTATGTGTCTATGTGTGCATGTATGTGTCTATGTGTACATGTATGTGTATGTGTATGTGTGTGTATGTGTCTTTGTGTGCATGTATGTGTATGTGTATGTGTAGTATGTGTCTTTGTGTGCATGTATGTGTATGTGTATGTGTAGTATGTGTCTTTGTGTACATGTATGTGTATGTGTATGTGTAGTATGTGTCTTTATGTGCATGTATGTGTATGTGTATGTGTAGTATGTGTCTTTGTGTGCATGTATGTGTATGTGTATGTGTATGTGTCTTTGTGTGCATGTATGTGTATGTGTATGTGTAGTATGTGTCTTTGTGTACATGTATGTGTATGTGTATGTGTAGTATGTGTCTTTGTGTACATGTATGTGTATGTGTAGTATGTGTCTTTGTGTACATGTATGTGTATGTGT
This sequence comes from Deroplatys truncata, assembly GCA_030765065.1. Classification (NCBI taxonomy): domain Eukaryota; kingdom Metazoa; phylum Arthropoda; class Insecta; order Mantodea; family Mantidae; genus Deroplatys; species Deroplatys truncata. The sequence goes on from CM060987.1 coordinate 217,217,777, forward strand.
ATGTGTAGTATGTGTCTTTGTGTACATGTATGTGTATGTGTATGTGTAGTATGTGTCTTTGTGTACATGTATGTGTATGTGTATGTGTAGTATGTGTCTTTGTGTACATGTATGTGTATGTGTATGTGTAGTATGTGTCTTTGTGTACATGTATGTGTATGTGTATGTGTAGTATGTGTCTATGTGTACATGTATGTGTATGTATATGTGTGTGCATGTATATGTCTATGTGTACATGTATGTGTATGTGTAGTATGTGTCTTTGTGTGCATGTGTATGTGTAGTATGTGTCTTTGTGTGCATGTATGTGTATGTGTAGTATGTGTCTTTGTGTGCATGTATGTGTATGTGTAGTATGTGTCTTTGTGTGCATGTATGTGTATGTGTAGTATGTGTCTTTGTGTGCATGTATGTGTATGTGTAGTATGTGTCTTTGTGTACATGTATGTGTATGTGTAGTATGTGTCTTTGTGTGCATGTATGTGTATGTGTAGTATGTGTCTTTGTGTACATGTATGTGTATGTGTAGTATGTGTCTTTGTGTGCATGTATGTGTATGTGTAGTATGTGTCTTTGTGTGCATGTATGTGTATGTGTAGTATGTGTCTTTGTGTGCATGTATGTGAATGTATATGTGTGTGCATGTATATGTCTATGTGTACATGTATGTGTATGTGTAGTATGTGTCTTTGTGTACATGTATGTGTTTATGTATATGTGTGTGCATGTATATGTCTATGTGTACATGTATGTGTATGTGTAGTATGTGTCTTTGTGTGCATGTATGTGTATGTATATGTGTGTGCATGTATACGTCTATGTGTACATGTATGTGTATGTGTAGTATGTGTCTTTGTGTACATGCATGTGTATGTATATGTGTGTGCATGTATATGTCTATGTGTACATGTATGTGTATGTGTAGTATGTGTCTTTGTGTACATGTATGTGTATGTGTAGTATGTGTCTTTGTGTGCATGTATGTGTATGTGTAGTATGTGTCTTTATGTGCATGTATGTGTATGTGTAGTATGTGTCTTTGTGTGCATGTATGTGTATGTGTAGTATGTGTCTTTGTGTGCATGTATGTGTATGTGTATGTGTAGTATGTGTCTTTATGTGCATGTATGTGTATGTGTATGTGTAGTATGTGTCTTTTTGTGCATGTATGTGTATGTGTATGTGTATTTGTCTTTGTGTGCATGTATGTGTATGTGTAGTATGTGTCTTTGTGTACATGTATATGTCTATGTGTACATGTATGTGTATGTGTAGTATGTGTCTTTGTGTGCATGTATATGTCTATGTGTACATGTATGTGTATGTGTAGTATGTGTCTTTGTGTGCATGTATGTGTATGTGTAGTATGTGTCTTTGTGTACATGTATGTGTATGTGTAGTATGTGTCTTTGTGTACATGTATGTGTATGTGTATGTGTAGTATGTGTCTTTGTGTGCATGTATGTGTATTGTAGTATGTGTCTTTGTGTACATGTATGTGTATGTGTAGTATGTGTCTTTGTGTGCATGTATGTGTATGTGTAGTATGTGTCTTTGTGTGCATGTATGTGTATGTGTAGTATGTGTCTTTGTGTACATGTATGTGTATGTGTAGTATGTGTCTTTGTGTGCATGTATGTGTATGTGTAGTATGTGTCTTTATGTGCATGTATGTGTATGTGTAGTATGTGTCTTTGTGTGCATGTATGTGTATGTGTAGTATGTGTCTTTGTGTGCATGTATGTGTATGTGTATGTGTAGTATGTGTCTTTATGTGCATGTATGTGTATGTGTATGTGTAGTATGTGTCTTTTTGTGCATGTATGTGTATGTGTATGTGTATTTGTCTTTGTGTGCATGTATGTGTATGTGTAGTATGTGTCTTTTTGTGCATGTATGTGTATGTGCATGTGTATTTGTCTTTGTGTGCATGTATGTGTATGTGTAGTATGTGTAGTATGTGTCTTTTTGTGCATGTATGTGTATGTGTAGTATGTGTCTTTATGTGCATGTATATGTATGTGTATGTGTATTTGTCTTTGTGTGCATGTATGTGTATGTGTATGTGTAGTATGTGTCTTTGTGTACATGTATGTGTATGTGTAGTATGTGTCTTTGTGTGCATGTATGTGTATGTGTAGTATGTGTCTTTGTGTGCATGTATGTGTATGTGTATGTGTAGTATGTGTCTTTATGTGCATGTATGTGTATGTGTATGTGTAGTATGTGTCTTTTTGTGCATGTATGTGTATGTGTATGTGTATTTGTCTTTGTGTGCATGTATGTGTATGTGTAGTATGTGTCTTTTTGTGCATGTATGTGTATGTGCATGTGTATTTGTCTTTGTGTGCATGTATGTGTATGTGTAGTATGTGTAGTATGTGTCTTTTTGTGCATGTATGTGTATGTGTATGTGTAGTATGTGTCTTTATGTGCATGTATATGTATGTGTATGTGTATTTGTCTTTGTGTGCATGTATGTGTATGTGTAGTATGTGTCTTTGTGTACATGTATGTGTATGTGTATGTGTAGTATGTGTCTTTGTGTACATGTATGTGTATGTGTAGTATGTGTCTTTGTGTACATGTATGTGTATGTGTATGTGTAGTATGTGTCTATGTGTGCATGTATGTGTATGTGTATGTGTAGTATGTGTCTCTGTGTACATGTATGTGTATGTGTAGTATGTGTCTATGTGTACATGTATGTGTATGTGTATGTGTAGTATGTGTCTATGTGTGCATGTATGTGTATGTGTAGTATGTGTCTTTGTGTGCATGTATGTGTATGTGTAGTATGTGTCTTTGTGTACATGTATGTGTATGTGTAGTATGTGTCTTTGTGTACATGTATGTGTATGTGTAGTATGTGTCTTTGTGTGCATGTATGTGTATGTGTAGTATGTGTCTTTGTGTACATGTATGTGTATGTGTAGTATGTGTCTTTGTGTACATGTATGTGTATGTGTAGTATGTGTCTTTGTGTACATGTATGTGTATGTGTATGTGTAGTATGTGTCTATGTGTGCATGTATGTGTATGTGTATGTGTAGTATGTGTCTTTGTGTGCATGTATGTGTATGTGTAGTATGTGTCTTTGTGTACATGTATGTGTATGTGTAGTATGTGTCTTTGTGTACATGTATGTGTATGTGTAGTATGTGTCTTTGTGTACATGTATGTGTATGTGTATGTGTAGTATGTGTCTATGTGTGCATGTATGTGTATGTGTATGTGTAGTATGTGTCTATGTGTACATGTATGTGTATGTGTAGTATGTGTCTTTGTGTGCATGTATGTGTATGTGTATGTGTAGTATGTGTCTTTGTGTACATGTATGTGTATGTGTAGTATGTGTCTATGTGTACATGTATGTGTATGTGTAGTATGTGTCTATGTGTACATGTATGTGTATGTGTATGTGTAGTATGTGTCTATGTGTACATGTATGTGTATGTGTAGTATGTGTCTATGTGTACATGTATGTGTATGTGTCTTTGTGTGCATGTATGTGTATGTGTATGTGTAGTATGTGTCTATGTGTACATGTATGTGTATGTGTCTTTGTGTGCATGTATGTGTATGTGTATGTGTAGTATGTGTCTATGTGTACATGTATGTGTATGTGTAGTATGTGTCTTTGTGTACATGTATGTGTATGTGTAGTATGTGTCTATGTGTACATGTATGTGTATGTGTAGTATGTGTCTTTGTGTACATGTATGTGTATATGTAGTATGTGTCTTTGTGTACATGTATGTGTATGTGTAGTATGTGTCTTTGTGTACATGTATGTGTATGTGTAGTATGTGTCTTTGTGTACATGTATGTGTATGTGTAGTATGTGTCTTTGTGTACATGTATGTGTATGTGTAGTATGTGTCTATGTGTACATGTATGTGTATGTGTAGTATGTGTCTTTGTGTACATGTATGTGTATGTGTAGTATGTGTCTTTGTGTACATGTATGTGTATGTGTAGTATGTGTCTTTGTGTACATGTATGTGTATGTGTAGTATGTGTCTTTGTGTACATGTATGTGTATGTGTAGTATGTGTCTTTGTGTACATGTATGTGTATGTGTAGTATGTGTCTTTGTGTACATGTATGTGTATGTGTAGTATGTGTCTATGTGTACATGTATGTGTATGTGTAGTATGTGTCTTTGTGTACATGTATGTGTATGTGTAGTATGTGTCTTTGTGTACATGTATGTGTATGTGTAGTATGTGTCTTTGTGTACATGTATGTGTATGTGTAGTATGTGTCTATGTGTACATGTATGTGTATGTGTAGTATGTGTCTATGTGTACATGTATGTGTATGTGTAGTATGTGTCTTTGTGTACATGTATGTGTATGTGTAGTATGTGTCTTTGTGTACATGTATGTGTATGTGTAGTATGTGTCTTTGTGTACATGTATGTGTATGTGTAGTATGTGTCTATGTGTACATGTATGTGTATGTGTAGTATGTGTCTTTGTGTACATGTATGTGTATGTGTAGTATGTGTCTTTGTGTACATGTATGTGTATGTGTAGTATGTGTCTATGTGTACATGTATGTGTATGTGTCTTTGTGTACATGTATGTGTATGTGTATGTGTAGTATGTGTCTTTGTGTACATGTATGTGTATGTGTAGTATGTGTCTATGTGTACATGTATGTGTATGTGTCTTTGTGTACATGTATGTGTATGTGTAGTATGTGTCTATGTGTACATGTATGTGTATGTGTCTTTGTGTGCATGTATGTGTATGTGTATGTGTAGTATGTGTCTTTGTGTACATGTATGTGTATGTGTAGTATGTGTCTTTGTGTACATGTATGTGTATGTGTAGTATGTGTCTATGTGTACATGTATGTGTATGTGTAGTATGTGTCTTTGTGTACATGTATGTGTATGTGTAGTATGTGTCTTTGTGTACATGTATGTGTATGTGTCTTTGTGTGCATGTATGTGTATGTGTATGTGTAGTATGTGTCTATGTGTACATGTATGTGTATGTGTCTTTGTGTGCATGTATGTGTATGTGTATGTGTAGTATGTGTCTATGTGTACATGTATGTGTATGTGTAGTATGTGTCTTTGTGTACATGTATGTGTATGTGTAGTATGTGTCTATGTGTACATGTATGTGTATGTGTCTTTGTGTGCATGTATGTGTATGTGTAGTATGTGTCTATGTGTACATGTATGTGTATGTGTAGTATGTGTCTTTGTGTACATGTATGTGTATGTGTAGTATGTGTCTATGTGTACATGTATGTGTATGTGGCTTTGTGTGCATGTATGTGTATGTGTAGTATGTGTCTATGTGTACATGTATGTGTATGTGTAGTATGTGTCTTTGTGTACATGTATGTGTATGTGTAGTATGTGTCTTTGTGTACATGTATGTGTATGTGTATGTGTAGTATGTGTCTATGTGTGCATGTATGTGTATGTGTATGTGTAGTATGTGTCTATGTGTGCATGTATGTGTATGTGTATGTGTAGTATGTGTCTATGTGTACATGTATGTGTATGTGTATGTGTAGTATGTGTCTATGTGTACATGTATGTGTATGTGTAGTATGTGTCTATGTGTACATGTATGTGTATGTGTATGTGTAGTATGTGTCTTTGTGTACATGTATGTGTATGTGTAGTATGTGTCTTTGTGTACATGTATGTGTATGTGTATGTGTCTTTGTGTACATGTATGTGTATGTGTATGTGTAGTATGTGTCTATGTGTACATGTATGTGTATGTGTATGTGTATGTGTCTTTGTGTACATGTATGTGTATGTGTATGTGTAGTATGTGTCTATGTGTGCATGTATGTGTATGTGTATGTGTAGTATGTGTCTATGTGTACATGTATGTGTATGTGTAGTATGTGTCTTTGTGTGCATGTATGTGTATGTGTATGTGTAGTATGTGTCTTTGTGTACATGTATGTGTATGTGTAGTATGTGTCTATGTGTACATGTATGTGTATGTGTAGTATGTGTCTTTGTGTACATGTATGTGTATGTGTAGTATGTGTCTATGTGTACATGTATGTGTATGTGTCTTTGTGTGCATGTATGTGTATGTGTAGTATGTGTCTATGTGTACATGTATGTGTATGTGTGTTTGTGTGCATGTATGTGTATGTGTAGTATGTGTCTATGTGTACATGTATGTGTATGTGTCTTTGTGTGCATGTATGTGTATGTGTAGTATGTGTCTTTGTGTACATGTATGTGTATGTGTAGTATGTGTCTTTGTGTACATGTATGTGTATGTGTAGTATGTGTCTTTGTGTACATGTATGTGTATGTGTCTATGTGTACATGTATGTGTAGTATGTGTCTATGTGTACATGTATGTGTATGTGTGTTTGTGTGCATGTATGTGTCTATGTGTACATGTATGTGTATGTGTAGTATGTGTCTATGTGTACATGTATGTGTATGTGTGTTTGTGTGCATGTATGTGTCTTTGTGTGCATGTATGTGTATGTGTAGTATGTGTCTATGTGTACATGTATGTGTATGTGTGTTTGTGTGCATGTATGTGTATGTGTAGTATGTGTCTATGTGTACATGTATGTGTATGTGTCTTTGTGTGCATGTATGTGTATGTGTAGTATGTGTCTATGTGTACATGTATGTGTATGTGTCTTTGTGTACATGTATGTGTATGTGTCTATGTGTACATGTATGTGTAGTATGTGTCTATGTGTACATGTATGTGTATGTGTGTTTGTGTGCATGTATGTGTATGTGTAGTATGTGTCTATGTGTACATGTATGTGTATGTGTGTTTGTGTGCATGTATGTGTATGTGTAGTATGTGTCTATGTGTACATGTATGTGTAATTGTCTTTGTGTGCATGTATGTGTATGTGTAGTATGTGTCTTTGTGTACATGTATGTGTATGTGTAGTATGTGTCTTTGTGTACATGTATGTGTATGTGTAGTATGTGTCTTTGTGTACATGTATGTGTATGTGTAGTATGTGTCTTTGTGTACATGTATGTGTATGTGTCTATGTGTACATGTATGTGTATGTGTCTTTGTGTGCATGTGTGTGTATGTGTAGTATGTGTCTATGTGTACATGTATGTGTATGTGTGTTTGTGTGCATGTATGTGTATGTGTAGTATGTGTCTATGTGTACATGTATGTGTAGTATGTGTCTATGTGTACATGTATGTGTAGTATGTGTCTATGTGTACATGTATGTGTAGTATGTGTCTATGTGTACATGTATGTGTATGTGTCTATGTGTACATGTATGTGTATGTGTGTTTGTGTGCATGTATGTGTATGTGTAGTATGTGTCTATGTGTACATGTATGTGTATGTGTCTTTGTGTGCATGTATGTGTATGTGTAGTATGTGTCTTTGTGTACATGTATGTGTATGTGTATGTGTAGTATGTGTCTATGTGCGCATGTATGTGTATGTGTATGTGTAGTATGTGTCTATGTGTACATGTATGTGTATGTGTATGTGTAGTATGTGTCTTTGTGTACATGTATGTGTATGTATATGTGTAGTATGTGTCTTTGTGTACATGTATGTGTATGTGTATGTGTAGTATGTGTCTATGTGTGCATGTATGTGTATGTGTCTTTGTGTGCATGTATGTGTATGTGTCTTTGTGTGCATGTATGTGTATGTGTAGTATGTGTCTATGTGTACATGTATGTGTATGTGTATGTGTAGTATGTGTCTTTGTGTACATGTATGTGTATGTGTATGTGTAGTATGTGTCTTTGTGTACATGTATGTGTATGTGTATGTGTAGTATGTGTCTTTGTGTACATGTATGTGTATGTGTCTTTGTGTGCATGTATGTGTATGTGTATGTGTAGTATGTGTCTATGTGTACATGTATGTGTATGTGTCTTTGTGTGCATGTATGTGTATGTGTAGTATGTGTCTATGTGTACATGTATGTGTATGTGTAGTATGTGTCTATGTGTACATGTATGTGTAGTATGTGTCTATGTGTACATGTATGTGTATGTGTAGTATGTGTCTATGTGTACATGTATGTGTACATGTATGTGTATGTGTCTTTGTGTGCATGTATGTGTATGTGTCTTTGTGTACATGTATGTGTATGTGTCTTTGTGTACATGTATGTGTATGTGTCTTTGTGTACATGTATGTGTATGTGTATGTGTAGTATGTGTCTATGTGTACATGTATGTGTATGTGTCTTTGTGTGCATGTATGTGTATGTGTAGTATGTGTCTTTGTGTACATGTATGTGTATGTGTATGTGTAGTATGTGTCTTTGTGTACATGTATGTGTATGTGTATGTGTAGTATGTGTCTATGTGTGCATGTATGTGTATGTGTATGTGTAGTATGTGTCTTTGTGTGCATGTATGTGTATGTGTATGTGTAGTATGTGTCTTTGTGTACATGTATGTGTAGTATGTGTCTATGTGTACATGTATGTGTATGTGTATGTGTAGTATGTGTCTTTGTGTGCATGTATGTGTATGTGTATGTGTAGTATGTGTCTATGTGTACATGTATGTGTAGTATGTGTCTATGTGTACATGTATGTGTATGTGTATGTGTAGTATGTGTCTATGTGTACATGTATGTGTATGTGTAGTATGTGTCTATGTGTACATGTATGTGTAGTATGTGTCTATGTGTACATGTATGTGTAGTATGTGTCTATGTGTACATGTATGTGTATGTGTAGTATGTGTCTATGTGTACATGTATGTGTAGTATGTGTCTATGTGTACATGTATGTGTATGTGTAGTATGTGTCTATGTGTACATGTATGTGTATGTGTATGTGTAGTATGTGTCTTTGTGTGCATGTATGTGTATGTGTATATGTAGTATGTGTCTTTGTGTACATGTATGTGTAGTATGTGTCTATGTGTACATGTATGTGTATGTGTATGTGTAGTATGTGTCTATGTGTACATGTATGTGTATGTGTAGTATGTGTCTATGTGTACATGTATGTGTATGTGTAGTATGTGTCTATGTGTACATGTATGTGTATGTGTAGTATGTGTCTATGTGTACATGTATGTGTATGTGTAGTATGTGTCTATGTGTACATGTATGTGTATGTGTATGTGTAGTATGTGTCTTTGTGTGCATGTATGTGTATGTGTAGTATGTGTCTATGTGTACATGTATGTGTAGTATGTGTCTATGTGTACATGTATGTGTATGTGTATGTGTAGTATGTGTCTATGTGTACATGTATGTGTATGTGTAGTATGTGTCTATGTGTACATGTATGTGTATGTGTAGTATGTGTCTATGTGTACATGTATGTGTATGTGTAGTATGTGTCTATGTGTACATGTATGTGTATGTGTAGTATGTGTCTATGTGTACATGTATGTGTATGTGTAGTATGTGTCTATGTGTACATGTATGTGTATGTGTAGTATGTGTCTATGTGTACATGTATGTGTAGTATGTGTCTATGTGTACATGTATGTGTATGTGTAGTATGTGTCTTTGTGTGCATGTATGTGTATGTGTAGTATGTGTCTATGTGTACATGTATGTGTATGTGTATGTGTAGTATGTGTCTATGTGTACATGTATGTGTATGTGTAGTATGTGTCTATGTGTACATGTATGTGTATGTGTAGTATGTGTCTATGTGTACATGTATGTGTATGTGTAGTATGTGTCTATGTGTACATGTATGTGTATGTGTAGTATGTGTCTATGTGTACATGTATGTGTATGTGTAGTATGTGTCTTTGTGTGCATGTATGTGTATGTGTAGTATGTGTCTTTGTGTGCATGTATGTGTATGTGTAGTATGTGTCTATGTGTACATGTATGTGTATGTGTAGTATGTGTCTATGTGTACATGTATGTGTATGTGTATGTGTAGTATGTGTCTATGTGTACATGTATGTGTATGTGTAGTATGTGTCTTTGTGTGCATGTATGTGTATGTGTAGTATGTGTCTATGTGTACATGTATGTGTATGTGTATGTGTAGTATGTGTCTATGTGTACATGTATGTGTATGTGTAGTATGTGTCTATGTGTACATGTATGTGTATGTGTAGTATGTGTCTTTGTGTGCATGTATGTGTATGTGTAGTATGTGTCTTTGTGTACATGTATGTGTATGTGTAGTATGTGTCTTTGTGTGCATGTATGTGTATGTGTAGTATGTGTCTTTGTGTACATGTATGTGTATGTGTAGTATGTGTCTTTGTGTGCATGTATGTGTATGTGTAGTATGTGTCTATGTGTACATGTATGTGTATGTGTAGTATGTGTCTTTGTGTGCATGTATGTGTATGTGTAGTATGTGTCTATGTGTACATGTATGTGTATGTGTAGTATGTGTCTTTGTGTGCATGTATGTGTATGTGTATGTGTAGTATGTGTCTTTGTGTACATGTATGTGTATGTGTAGTATGTGTCTTTGTGTGCATGTATGTGTATGTGTAGTATGTGTCTATGTGTACATGTATGTGTATGTGTAGTATGTGTCTTTGTGTGCATGTATGTGTATGTGTAGTATGTGTCTATGTGTACATGTATGTGTATGTGTAGTATGTGTCTATGTGTACATGTATGTGTATGTGTATGTGTAGTATGTGTCTTTGTGTACATGTATGTGTATGTGTATGTGTAGTATTTGTCTTTGTGTACATGTATGTGTATGTGTAGTATGTGTCTTTGTGTACATGTATGTGTATGTGTATGTGTAGTATGTGTCTTTGTGTACATGTATGTGTATGTGTAGTATGTGTCTTTGTGTACATGTATGTGTATGTGTATGTGTAGTATGTGTCTTTGTGTGCATGTATGTGTATGTGTAGTATGTGTCTTTATGTACATGTATGTGTATGTGTAGTATGTGTCTATGTGTGCATGTATGTGTATGTGTAGTATGTGTCTTTATGTGCATGTATGTGTATGTGTATTTGTCTTTGTGTGCATGTATGTGTATGTGTAGTATGTGTCTTTGTGTACATGTATGTGTATGTGTAGTATGTGTCTTTATGTGCATGTATGTGTATGTGTAGTATGTGTCTTTATGTGCATGTATGTGTATGTGTAATATGTGTCTTTGTGTACATGTATGTGTATGTGTAGTATGTGTCTTTGTGTACATGTATGTGTATGTGTATGTGTAGTATGTGTCTTTATGTGCATGTATGTGTATGTGTATGTGTAGTATGTGTCTTTGTGTACATGTATGTGTATGTGTATGTGTAGTATGTGTCTTTATGTGCATGTATGTGTATGTGTATGTGTAGTATGTGTCTTTGTGTACATGTATGTGTATGTGTAGTATGTGTCTTTGTGTACATGTATGTGTATGTGTAGTAAGTGTCTTTATGTGCATGTATGTGTATGTGTATGTGTAGTATGTGTCTTTGTGTACATGTATGTGTATGTGTAGTATGTGTCTTTGTGTACATGTATGTGTATGTGTAGTATGTGTCTTTATGTGCATGTATGTGTATGTGTATGTGTAGTATGTGTCTTTGTGTACATGTATGTGTATGTGTAGTATGTGTCTTTGTGTACATGTATGTGTATGTGTAGGTGTAGTATGTGTCTTTATGTGCATGTATGTGTATGTGTATGTGTAGTATGTGTCTTTGTGTACATGTATGTGTATGTGTAGTATGTTTCTATGTGTACATGTATGTGTATGTGTAGTATGTGTCTTTGTGTACATGTATGTGTATGTGTAGTATGTGTCTTTGTGTACATGTATGTGTATGTGTAGTATGTTTCTATGTGTACATGTATGTGTGTGTGTAGTATGTGTCTTTGTGTACATGTATGTGTATGTGTAGTATGTGTCTTTATGTGCATGTATGTGTATGTGTATGTGTAGTATGTGTCTTTGTGTACATGTATGTGTATGTGTAGTATGTGTCTTTGTGTACATGTATGTGTATGTGTATGTGTAGTATGTGTCTTTATGTGCATGTATGTGTATGTGTATGTGTAGTATGTGTCTTTGTGTACATGTATGTGTATGTGTAGTATGTGTCTTCGTGTACATGTATGTGTATGTGTATGTGTAGTATGTGTCTTTATGTGCATGTATGTGTATGTGTATGTGTAGTATGTGTCTTTGTGTACATGTATGTGTATGTGTAGTATGTGTCTTTATGTGCATGTATGTGTATGTGTATGTGTAGTATGTGTCTTTGTGTAAATGTATGTGTATGTGTAGTATGTGTCTTTGTGTACATGTATGTGTATGTGTCTTTGTGTACATGTATGTGTATGTGTAGTATGTGTCTTTGTGTACATGTATGTGTATGTGTATGTGTAGTATGTGTCTTTGTGTACATGTATGTGTATGTGTCTTTGTGTACATGTATGTGTATGTGTAGTATGTGTCTTTATGTGCATGTATGTGTATGTGTATGTGTAGTATGTGTCTTTGTGTACATGTATGTGTATGTGTCTTTGTGTACATGTATGTGTATGTGTAGTATGTGTCTTTGTGTACATGTATGTGTATGTGTATGTGTAGTATGTGTCTTTGTGTACATGTATGTGTATGTGTAGTATGTGTCTTTGTGTACATGTATGTGTATGTGTATGTGTAGTATGTGTCTTTGTGTACATGTATGTGTATGTGTAGTATGTGTCTTTGTGTACATGTATGTGTATGTGTAGTATGTGTCTTTATGTGCATGTATGTGTATGTGTAGTATGTGTCTTTGTGTAAATGTATGTGTATGTGTAGTATGTGTCTTTGTGTACATGTATGTGTATGTGTAGTATGTGTCTTTGTTTACATGTATGTGTATGTGTATGTGTAGTATGTGTCTTTGTGTACATGTATGTGTATGTGTAGTATGTGTCTTTGTGTACATGTATGTGTATGTGTATGTGTAGTATGTGTCTTTGTGTACATGTATGTGTATGTGTAGTATGTGTCTTTGTGTACATGTATGTGTATGTGTATGTGTAGTATGTGTCTTTGTGTACATGTATGTGTATGTGTATGTGTAGTATGTGTCTTTGTGTACATGTATGTGTATGTGTAGTATGTGTCTTTGTGTACATGTATGTGTATGTGTAGTATGTGTCTTTATGTGCATGTATGTGTATGTGTAGTATGTGTCTTTGTGTACATGTATGTGTATGTGTATGTGTAGTATGTGTCTTTGTGTACATGTATGTGTATGTGTATGTGTAGTATGTGTCTTTGTGTACATGTATGTGTATGTGTATGTGTAGTATGTGTCTTTGTGTACATGTATGTGTATGTGTAGTATGTGTCTTTGTGTACATGTATGTGTATGTGTATGTGTATTATGTGTCTTTGTGTACATGTATGTGTATGTGTAGTATGTGTCTTTGTGTACATGTATGTGTATGTGTAGTATGTGTCTTTGTGTACATGTATGTGTATGTGTAGTATGTGTCTTTGTGTACATGTATGTGTATGTGTATGTGTAGTATGTGTCTTTGTGTACATGTATGTGTATGTGTATGTGTAGTATGTGTCTTTGTGTACATGTATGTGTATGTGTAGTATGTGTCTTTGTGTACATGTATGTGTATGTGTAGTATGTGTCTTTGTGTACATGTATGTGTATGTGTAGTATGTGTCTTTGTGTACATGTATGTGTATGTGTATGTGTAGTATGTGTCTTTGTGTACATGTATGTGTATGTGTAGTATGTGTCTTTGTGTACATGTATGTGTATGTGTAGTATGTGTCTTTGTGTACATGTATGTGTATGTGTAGTATGTGTCTTTGTGTACATGTATGTGTATGTGTATGTGTAGTATGTGTCTTTGTGTACATGTATGTGTATGTGTATGTGTAGTATGTGTCTTTGTGTACATGTATGTGTATGTGTAGTATGTGTCTTTGTGTACATGTATGTGTATGTGTAGTATGTGTCTTTGTGTACATGTATGTGTATGTGTAGTATGTGTCTATGTGTACATGTATGTGTATGTGTAGTATGTGTCTTTGTGTACATGTATGTGTATGTGTAGTATGTGTCTTTGTGTACATGTATGTGTATGTGTAGTATGTGTCTTTGTGTACATGTATGTGTATGTGTAGTATGTGTCTTTGTGTACATGTATGTGTATGTGTAGTATGTGTCTTTGTGTACATGTATGTGTATGTGTAGTATGTGTCTTTGTGTACATGTATGTGTATGTGTAGTATGTGTCTATGTGTACATGTATGTGTATGTGTATGTGTAGTATGTGTCTTTGTGTACATGTATGTGTATGTGTAGTATGTGTCTTTGTGTACATGTATGTGTATGTGTATGTGTAGTATGTGTCTTTGTGTACATGTATGTGTATGTGTAGTATGTGTCTTTGTGTACATGTATGTGTATGTGTAGTATGTGTCTTTGTGTACATGTATGTGTATGTGTAGTATGTGTCTTTGTGTACATGTATGTGTATGTGTAGTATGTGTCTTTGTGTACATGTATGTGTATGTGTATGTGTAGTATGTGTCTTTGTGTACATGTATGTGTATGTGTATGTGTAGTATGTGTCTTTGTGTACATGTATGTGTATGTGTAGTATGTGTCTTTGTGTACATGTATGTGTATGTGTAGTATGTGTCTTTGTGTACATGTATGTGTATGTGTAGTATGTGTCTTTGTGTACATGTATGTGTATGTGTAGTATGTGTCTTTGTGTACATGTATGTGTATGTGTAGTATGTGTCTTTGTGTACATGTATGTGTATGTGTAGTATGTGTCTTTATGTGCATGTATGTGTATGTGTAGTATGTGTCTTTGTGTATATGTATGTGTATGTGTAGTATGTGTCTTTGTGTACATGTATGTGTATGTGTAGTATGTGTCTTTGTGTACATGTATGTGTATGTGTAGTATGTGTCTTTGTGTACATGTATGTGTATGTGTAGTATTGTCTTTGTGTACATGTATGTGTATGTCTATGTGTACATGTATGTGTATGTGTATGTGTAGTATGTGTCTTTGTGTACATGTATGTGTATGTGTATGTGTAGTATGTGTCTTTGTGTACATGTATGTGTATGTCTATGTGTACATGTATGTGTATGTGTAGTATGTGTCTTTGTGTACATGTATGTGTATGTGTATGTGTAGTATGTGTCTTTGTGTACATGTATATGTATGTGTAGTATGTGTCTTTGTGTACATGTATGTGTATGTGTAGTATGTGTCTTTGTGTACATGTATGTGTATGTGTAGTATGTGTCTTTGTGTACATGTATGTGTATGTGTATGTGTAGTATGTGTCTTTGTGTACATGTATGTGTATGTGTAGTATGTGTCTTTGTGTACATGTATGTGTATGTGTAGTATGTGTCTTTGTGTACATGTATGTGTATGTGTATGTGTAGTATGTGTCTTTGTGTACATGTATGTGTATGTGTAGTATGTGTCTTTGTGTACATGTATGTGTATGTGTAGTATGTGTCTTTGTGTACATGTATGTGTATGTGTAGTATGTGTCTTTGTGTACATGTATGTGTATGTGTATGTGTAGTATGTGTCTTTGTGTACATGTATGTGTATGTGTATGTGTAGTATGTGTCTTTGTGTACATGTATGTGTATGTGTAGTATGTGTCTTTGTGTACATGTATGTGTATGTGTAGTATGTGTCTTTGTGTACATGTATGTGTATGTGTAGTATGTGTCTATGTGTACATGTATGTGTATGTGTAGTATGTGTCTTTGTGTACATGTATGTGTATGTGTAGTATGTGTCTTTGTGTACATGTATGTGTATGTGTAGTATGTGTCTTTGTGTACATGTATGTGTATGTGTAGTATGTGTCTTTGTGTACATGTATGTGTATGTGTAGTATGTGTCTTTGTGTACATGTATGTGTATGTGTAGTATGTGTCTTTGTGTACATGTATGTGTATGTGTAGTATGTGTCTATGTGTACATGTATGTGTATGTGTATGTGTAGTATGTGTCTTTGTGTACATGTATGTGTATGTGTAGTATGTGTCTTTGTGTACATGTATGTGTATGTGTATGTGTAGTATGTGTCTTTGTGTACATGTATGTGTATGTGTAGTATGTGTCTTTGTGTACATGTATGTGTATGTGTAGTATGTGTCTTTGTGTACATGTATGTGTATGTGTAGTATGTGTCTTTGTGTACATGTATGTGTATGTGTAGTATGTGTCTTTGTGTACATGTATGTGTATGTGTATGTGTAGTATGTGTCTTTGTGTACATGTATGTGTATGTGTATGTGTAGTATGTGTCTTTGTGTACATGTATGTGTATGTGTAGTATGTTTCTAAGTGTGCATGTATGTGTATGTGTAGTATGTGTCTTTGTGTACATGTATGTGTATGTGTAGTATGTGTCTTTGTGTACATGTATGTGTATGTGTAGTATGTGTCTTTGTGTACATGTATGTGTATGTGTAGTATGTGTCTTTGTGTACATGTATGTGTATGTGTAGTATGTGTCTTTATGTGCATGTATGTGTATGTGTAGTATGTGTCTTTGTGTATATGTATGTGTATGTGTAGTATGTGTCTTTGTGTACATGTATGTGTATGTGTAGTATGTGTCTTTGTGTACATGTATGTGTATGTGTAGTATGTGTCTTTGTGTACATGTATGTGTATGTGTAGTATTGTCTTTGTGTACATGTATGTGTATGTCTATGTGTACATGTATGTGTATGTGTATGTGTAGTATGTGTCTTTGTGTACATGTATGTGTATGTGTATGTGTAGTATGTGTCTTTGTGTACATGTATGTGTATGTCTATGTGTACATGTATGTGTATGTGTAGTATGTGTCTTTGTGTACATGTATGTGTATGTGTATGTGTAGTATGTGTCTTTGTGTACATGTATATGTATGTGTAGTATGTGTCTTTGTGTACATGTATGTGTATGTGTAGTATGTGTCTTTGTGTACATGTATGTGTATGTGTAGTATGTGTCTTTGTGTACATGTATGTGTATGTGTATGTGTAGTATGTGTCTTTGTGTACATGTATGTGTATGTGTATGTGTAGTATGTGTCTTTGTGTACATGTATGTGTATGTGTAGTATGTGTCTTTGTGTACATGTATGTGTATGTGTATGTGTAGTATGTGTCTTTGTGTACATGTATGTGTATGTGTAGTATGTGTCTTTGTGTACATGTATGTGTATGTGTATGTGTAGTATGTCTTTGTGTACATGTATGTGTATGTGTATGTGTAGTATGTGTCTTTGTGTACATGTATGTGTATGTGTATGTGTAGTATGTGTCTGTGTACATGTATGTGTATGTGTAGTATGTGTCTTTATGTGCATGTGTGTGTATGTGTATGTGTAGTATGTGTCTTTGTGTACATGTATGTGTATGTGTAGTATGTGTCTTTGTGTACATGTATGTGTATGTGTAGTATGTGTCTTTATGTGCATGTATGTGTATGTGTAGTATGTGTCTTTGTGTACATGTATGTGTATGTGTAGTATGTGTCTTTGTGTACATGTATGTGTATGTGTAGTATGTGTCTTTATGTGCGTGTATGTGTATGTGTAGTATGTGTCTTTGTGTACATGTATGTGTATGTGTAGTATGTGTCTTTATGTGCATGTATGTGTATGTGTAGTATGTGTCTTTGTGTACATGTATGTGTATGTGTAGTATGTGTCTTTGTGTACATGTATGTGTATGTGTAGTATGTGTCTGTGTGCATGTATGTGTATGTGTAGTATGTGTCTTTGTGTACATGTATGTGTATGTGTAGTATGTGTCTTTGTGTGCATGTATGTGTATGTGTATGTGTAGTATGTGTCTGTGTGCATGTATGTGTATGTGTAGTATGTGTCTTTGTGTGCATGTATGTGTATGTATAGTATGTGTCTTTATGTGCATGTATGTGTATGTGTATTTGTCTTTGTGTGCATGTATGTGTATGTGTATGTGTATTTGTCTTTGTGTGCATGTATGTGTATGTGTATGTGTATTTGTCTTTGTGTGCATGTATGTGTATGTGTATGTGTATTTGTCTTTGTGTGCATGTATGTGTATGTGTATTTGTCTTTGTGTGCATGTATGTGTATGTGTATGTGTATTTGTCTTTGTGTGCATGTATGTGTATGTGTATGTGTATGTGTCTTTGTGTACATGTATGTGTATGTGTAGTATGTGTCTTTGTGTGCATGTATGTGTATGTGTATTTGTCTTTGTGTGCATGTATGTGTATGTGTAGTATGTGTCTTTGTGTACATGTATGTGTATGTGTAGTATGTGTCTTTGTGTGCATGTATGTGTATGTGTAGTATGTGTCTTTGTGTGCATGTATGTGTATGTGTAGTATGTGTCTATGTGTGCATGTATGTGTATGTGTATGTGTAGTATGTGTCTTTATGTGCATGTATGTGTATGTGTATGTGTCTTTGTGTGCATGTATGTGTATGTGTATGTGTAGTATGTGTCTTTATGTGCATGTATGTGTATGTGTCTTTGTGTGCCTGTATGTGTATGTGTATGTGTAGTATGTGTCTTTATGTGCATGTATGTGTATGTGTATGTGTCTTTGTGTGCATGTATGTGTATGTGTATGTGTAGTATGTGTCTTTATGTGCATGTATGTGTATGTGTATGTGTAGTATGTGTCTTTGTGTGCATGTATGTGTATGTGTATGTGTAGTATGTGTCTTTATGTGCATGTATGTGTATGTGTATGTGTCTTTTTGTGCATGTATGTGTATGTGTATGTGTAGTATGTGTCTTTATGTGCATGTATGTGTATGTGTATGTGTCTTTGTGTGCATGTAAGTGTATGTGTATGTGTAGTATGTGTCTTTGTGTACATGTATGTGTATGTGTAGTATGTGTCTTTGTGTGCATGTATGTGTATGTGTATGTGTCTTTGTGTGCATGTATGTGTATGTGTATGTGTAGTATGTGTCTTTGTGTGCATGTATGTGTATGTGTATGTGTCTTTGTGTGCATGTATGTGTATGTGTATGTGTAGTATGTGTCTTTGTGTGCATGTATGTGTATGTGTATGTGTATGTGTCTTTGTGTGCATGTATGTGTATGTGTATGTGTAGTATGTGTCTTTGTGTGCATGTATGTGTATGTGTAGTATGTGTCTTTGTGTACATGTATGTGTATGTGTAGTATGTGTCTTTGTGTACATGTATGTGTATGTGTAGTATGTGTCTTTGTGTACATGTATGTGTAGTATGTGTAGTATGTGTCTTTGTGTACATGTATGTGTAGTATGTGTAATATGTGTCTTTGTGTACATGTATGTGTATGTGTAGTATGTGTCTTTGTGTACATGTATGTGTAGTATGTGTAGTATGTGTCTTTGTGTGCATGTATGTGTATGTGTAGTATGTGTCTTTGTGTACATGTATGTGTATGTGTAGTATGTGTCTTTGTGTACATGTATGTGTATGTGTAGTATGTGTCTTTGTGTAAATGTATGTGTATGTGTAGTATGTGTCTTTGTGTAAATCTATGTGTATGTATAGTATGTGTCTTTGTGTAAATGTATGTGTAGTATGTGTCTTTGTGTACATGTATGTGTATGTGTCTTTGTGTAAATGTATGTGTAGTATGTGTCTTTTTGTAAATGTATGTGTAGTATGTGTCTTTGTGTAAATGTATGTGTAGTATGTGTCTTTGTGTACATGTATGTGTAGTATGTGTCTTTGTGTAAATGTATGTGTAGTATGTGTCTTTGTGTACATGTATGTGTAGTATGTGTCTTTGTGTACATGTATGTGTAGTATGTGTCTTTGTGTAAATGTATGTGTAGTATGTGTAGTATGTGTCTTTGTGTACATGTATGTGAATGTGTAGTATGTGTCTTTGTGTAAATGTATGTGTATGTGTAGTATGTGTCTTTGTGTACATGTATGTGTATGTGTAGTATGTGTCTTTGTGTACATGTATGTGTATGTGTAGTATATGTCTTTGTGTACATGTATGTGTATGTGTAGTATGTGTTTTTGTGTACATGTATGTGTATGTGTAGTATGTGTCTTTGTGTGCATGTATGTGTATGTGTAGTATGTGTCTTTGTGTACATGTATGTGTATGTGTAGTATGTGTCTTTGTGTACATGTATGTGTATGTGTAGTATGTGTCTTTGTGTACATGTATGTGTATGTGTAGTATGTGTCTTTGTGTACATGTATGTGTATGTGTAGTATGTGTCTTTGTGT
Organism: Deroplatys truncata; assembly: GCA_030765065.1. Lineage (NCBI taxonomy): Eukaryota > Metazoa > Arthropoda > Insecta > Mantodea > Mantidae > Deroplatys > Deroplatys truncata. The sequence continues at coordinate 217,237,940 of CM060987.1, forward strand.
ACATGTATGTGTATGTGTAGTATGTGTCTTTGTGTACATGTATGTGTATGTGTAGTATGTGTCTTTGTGTGCATGTATGTGTATGTGTAGTATGTGTCTTTGTGTACATGTATGTGTATGTGTAGTATGTGTCTTTGTGTACATGTATGTGTATGTGTAGTATGTGTCTTTGTGTACATGTATGTGTATTTGTAGTATGTGTCTTTGTGTGCATGAATGTGTATGTGTAGTATGTGTCTTTGTGTACATGTATGTGTATGTGTAGTATGTGTCTTTGTGTACATGTATGTGTATGTGTAGTATGTGTCTTTGTGTGCATGTATGTGTATGTGTAGTATGTGTCTTTGTGTGCATGTATGTGTATGTGTAGTATGTGTCTATATGTGCATGTATGTGTATGTGTATGTGTAGTATGTGTCTTTGTGTGCATGTATGTGTATGTGTAGTATGTTTCTATGTGTACATGTATGTGTAGTATGTGTCTTTGTGTGCATGTATGTGTATGTGTAGTATGTGTCTATATGTGCATGTATGTGTATGTGTATGTGTAGTATGTGTCTTTGTGTGCATGTATGTGTATGTGTAGTATGTTTCTATGTGTGCATGTATGTGTATGTGTAGTATGTTTCTATGTGTGCATGTATGTGTATGTGTAGTATGTTTCTATGTGTACATGTATGTGTATGTGTAGTATGTTTCTATGTGTACATGTATGTGTATGTGTAGTATGTTTCTATGTGTACATGTATGTGTATGTGTAGTATGTTTCTAAGTGTGCATGTATGTGTATGTGTAGTGTGTGTCTTTGTGTGCATGTATGTGTATGTGTAGTGTGTGTCTTTGTGTGCATGTATGTGTATGTGTAGTATGTTTCTGTGTGTGCATGTATGTGTATGTGTAGTGTGTGTCTTTGTGTGCATGTATGTGTATGTGTAGTGTGTGTCTTTGTGTGCATGTATGTGTATGTGTAGTATGTGTCTTTGTGTGCATGTATGTGTATGTGTAGTATGTTTCTATGTGTGCATGTATGTGTAAGTGTAGTATGTTTCTATGTGTGCATGTATGTGTATGTGTGGTATGTTTCTATGTGTACATGTATGTGTATGTGTAGTATGTTTCTATGTGTGCATGTTTGTGTATGTGTAGTATGTGTCTTTGTGTGCATGTATGTGTATGTGTATGTGAGGTATGTGTCTTTGTGTGCATGTATGTGTATGTGTATATGTAGTATGTGTCTTTGTGTGCATGTATGTGTATGTGTAGTATGTGTCTTTGTGTGCATGTATGTGTATGTGTAGTATGTGTCTTTGTGTGCATGTATGTGTATGTGTAGTATGTGTCTTTGTGTGCATGTATGTGTATGTGTATGTGTAGTATGTGTCTTTGTGTGCATGTATGTTTATGTGTAGTATGTGTCTTTGTGTGCATGTATGTGTATGTGTAGTATGTTTCTATGTGTGCATGTATGTGTATGTGTAGTATGTGTCTTTGTGAACATGTATGTGTATGTGTAGTATGTTTCTATGTGTGCATGTATGTGTATGTGTAGTATGTGTCTTTGTGTACATGTATGTGTATGTGTAGTATGTTTCTATGTGTGCATTATGTGTATGTGTAGTATGTGTCTTTGTGTACATGTATGTGTATGTGTAGTATGTTTCTATGTGTGCATGTATGTGTATGTGTAGTATGTGTCTTTGTGAACATGTATGTGTATGTGTAGTATGTTTCTATGTGTGCATGTATGTGTATGTGTAGTATGTGTCTTTGTGTACATGTATGTGTATGTGTAGTATGTTTCTATGTGTGCATGTATGTTTATGTGTAGTATGTGTCTTTGTGAACATGTATGTGTATGTGTAGTATGTTTCTATGTGTGCATGTATGTGTATGTGTAGTGTGTGTCTTTGTGTACATGTATGTGTATGTGTAGTATGTTTCTACGTGTGCATGTATGTGTATGTGTAGTATGTGTCTTTGTGTACATGTATGTGTATGTGTAGTATGTTTCTATGTGTGCATGTATGTTTATGTGTAGTATGTGTCTTTGTGAACATGTATGTGTATGTGTAGTATGTTTCTATGTGTGCATGTATGTGTATGTGTAGTATGTGTCTTTGTGAACATGTATGTGTATGTGTAGTATGTTTCTATGTGTGCATGTATGTGTATGTGTAGTATGTGTCTTTGTGAACATGTTTGTGTATGTGTAGTATGTGTCTTTGTGAACATGTATGTTTATGTGTAGTATGTGTGTTTGTGAACATGTATGTGTATGTGTAGTATGTTTCTATGTTTGCATGTATGTGTATGTGTAGTATGTGTCTTTGTGAACATGTATGTGTATGTGTAGTAGTTTTCTATGTGTGCATGTATGTGTATGTGTAGTATGTGTCTTTGTGAACATGTATGTGTATGTGTAGTATGTTTCTATGTGTGCATGTATGTGTATGTGTAGTATGTGTCTTTGTGTACATGTATGTGTATGTGTAGTATGTTTCTATGTGTGCATGTATGTTTATGTGTAGTATGTGTCTTTGAGAACATGTATGTGTATGTGTAGTATGTTTCTATGTGTGCATGTATGTGTATGTGTAGTATGTGTCTTTGTGTACATGTATGTGTATGTGTAGTATGTTTCTATGTGTGCATGTATGTGTATGTGTAGTATGTGTCTTTGTGTACATGTATGTGTATGTGTAGTATGTTTCTATGTGTGCATGTATGTGTATGTGTAGTATGTGTCTTTGTGTACATGTATGTGTATGTGTAGTATGTGTCTTTGTGTACATGTATGTGTATGTGTAGTATGTTTCTATGTGTGCATGTATGTGTATGTGTAGTATGTGTCTTTGTGTACATGTATGTGTATGTGTAGTATGTGTCTTTGTGTACATGTATGTGTATGTGTAGTATGTGTCTATGTGTGCATGTATGTGTGTGTAGTATGTGTCTTTGTGTACATGTATGTGTATGTGTAGTATGTTTCTATGTGTGCATGTATGTGTATGTGTAGTATGTGTCTTTGTGTGCATGTATGTGTATGTGTATGTGTAGTATGTGTCTTTGTGTGCATGTATGTGTATGTGTAGTATGTGTCTTTGTGTGCATGTATGTGTATGTGTAGTATGTTTCTTTGTGTGCATGTATGTGTATGTGTATGTGTAGTATGTGTCTTTGTGTACATGTATGTGTATGTGTAGTATGTTTCTATGTGTGCATGTATGTTTATGTGTAGTATGTTTCTATGTGTACATGTATGTGTATGTGTAGTATGTGTCTATGTGTGCATGTATGTTTATGTGTAGTATGTTTCTATGTGTGCATGTATGTGTATGTGTAGTATGTGTCTTTGTGTGCATGTATGTGTATGTGTAGTATGTGTCTAAGTGTGCATGTATGTTTATGTGTAGTATGTGTCTATGTGTGCATGTATGTGTATGTGTAGTATGTGTCTATGTGTGCATGTATGTTTATGTGTAGTATGTTTCTGTGTGTGCATGTATGTGTCTATGTGTGCATGTATATGCATGTGTAGTATGTTTCTGTGTGTGCATGTATGTGACTATGTGTGCATGTGTGTGTGTGCATGTGCATTTGTAATATGTTTCTGTGTGTGCATGTGCATGCATGCATGTATGTGTCTATGTGTTCATGTATGTGTATTTGTGCATGTGCATTTGTAGTATGTTTCTGTGTATGAATGTGCATGTGTAGTATGTTCCTGTGTTTGCATGCATGTATGTGTGTGCATTTGCAAGCATGTATGTGTCTATTTGTGCATGTATGTGTATGCATGTATGTATATGTTTCTGTATATGCGTGTGCAGGCATAAATGTGTGTGTTTGTGTGTGTGTGTGTGTGTGCGTGTGCGTGCGTGCGTGTGCGCATGCGCGTGTGGGTGTATGCATACATGTATATATGTGTGCATGTGTGTGCTAGCTTGGGTGTGTGGGTGATTTCTTTTTTCTTTCATTGTTTCATTACAGTGAGTAATGCTATATTTGTTTTTATTTTTTAAAATAAAGAGAGTTGAAGGTTGTTACACTACATCACTAAAATATATTAAAATTAGCTACATTTTTGTTTTCTCATTTGTATTCTACATTGCACAATTGTTGAATTATGTTTTTTCTAGGTCAATAGCATTACATATTCTTTGAAGTATTTTTGTACTTATTTAAAGGTGAGTCGAAATTGTTACACTAACATCACTTAAGTTTACTCACTTAACATGTTTCGGGAAACCGTTGTTCCCATCCTCAGAAGGTTAACTCGACTGGCCCGTGTTGTTGGTGTTTCCGTTTTTTGGACTGGATCCTGTGGTGGCATCTTGTGGTGGAGAAATGTACTTCCAGAGAGGATTTGGTGGCGGCAAATCAAAATTCATTAGATGTGTGTTGTGTTTTAGAATGGTGATCTTCTCCCATGCATCTATTTCGGCTGCAAATTTGGCTGGTTTGACTAATGTAATATTGGGTTTGATGTTGTGATTAGTGATCCAAAAATGGTGTGAAACTGCAGATTTGTCCATTTGTTTGTATTTAATACATCTCATGTGCTCCTTTAGCCTAGTTTCTAAGTTTCTTTTTGTCTTACCAATGTATACTTTATTGCAATCTGAACAATTGATTTTATAGATTCCAGCTTTTTTGTCTTGTGGAATGGGGTCTTTTAACTTGTTACAAAGTAATTTCTCTATGTTAAATTTGTTCTGTGGAGCTAGGCTGATGTTATGTTTCATGAAAATCTTCTTAAATTTGTGAAATGTTCCTGGGTGGTATGTGAATTTCTTGAACTTTAGTTCTTTATCTTGCTGGCTGAGATTAGTTGTGTTTCTGATGTGCATCTGTTGTTTGAATTTTGCAATTTTTTTGTCAATAGTTGCTTTGTTGTACCCATTATGTATTGCTGTGTCTACTATATGCTGGTATTCTAACTGGTATTCTTTTTTATTTAAGGGGGTATATACCAGTCTATGTGTTAGGCTGTTTAGTACTGCATGTTTGTGTGTGGTTGGATTGAAACTCTTATTTTTTATGTAATTAGTAGAGTGTGTTGGCTTCCTGTATATGCCAAAGGTTAGGTTCTTTTGTTCTCTGATGATTTTTAGGTCTAAAAATGGTAGCATGCCTTCTTTTTCTATTTCTATGGTGAATATTATTGATTGGTTCTGTAGGTTTAGTAAGGCTAAGGAGTCTTGTATGAACCTATTAGGGACAACAGCGAAGATGTCGTCAACATATCTGTGCCAAACTTTAAACATGTATGGAAAGGAAGTTGTTATGTGTATTTCTAAGTAGCTCATAAATAAATCTGCCAAGAAGGGTGAAAGTGGGTTGCCCATGGTTAGACCAGTTGGTTGTTGATAGAACTTCTTATTGAAACTAAAACAATTTTGTGCAATGCATAAATTGGTAAGTTGTATGAGGTCTTCTATTTCTTCTTCAAGTAGGTTAGTCTGCTGTAGCCATTTCTTTAATTGACGCAGGAGTTGATCTGTAGGGACACTTGGAAATAGTGCAGTGACATCAAAGGAAACTAATCTGTCTTCTGGTTCGAGTTCCAAGGATTTTATCTTCTGTATTAAATCTTCTGAATTCATTATGTTTTTGCTGTTGAATTTTGGTAGTGAAGAGAATCTCTGTACTAACCATTTTGCCAGTTTGTAGGTAGGAGAATCAATATTGCTGACGATTGGTCTCATCTTATTACCCGGTTTGTGTATTTTAGGTAGAGCATACATTCTTGGTAAAATGGGGTGGTCTGGTTTTAATCTAGATTTATCAGTGTCTGTTATAGTTTTGCTTTCCTGGATGGTTTGATTGAAGGCTTTTAAATGTGATTTTAATGGGTCTTCTTGAATTTGTATGTAATTTTCTTGTTGCAGCATATTTTCTACTCTGGTAATATAATCATCTTTTTGAAGTACAACTAGTTTATTTCCCTTGTCAGCTTTTGTGTATACTACTGGTTTTGATTTTAATGTTTTGATCACATGTTTGGTTGGGAAATTGTTATGTTTATCTGCTTGTATTTCTTGGAGAACTATTTCACATTCTTTTTTTATAGTGGTTTTACTATTTTCATTTAGGTTGTAAGTAGCAATCTCAATGTCTGCGACTATTTCATCGGTTGTTTTTGTGTAGCCAACACATGTTTTTAGGCCAAGGTTTAATACCGATAATTCAGCTTTGGTGAAAGTTACATTTGAAAGATTAATTACGTCAGAGTATGGCGTCGTTTTTTCATTTTTTAGGTTAGGTTTATATGAATGTTGCTTCCGGCGTAGTATGTCTAGTTTTTTCTTTAATTTCAGCGTTTTTGTTTTCATCCTGTAGCTAAGACTAGTGAGGAATTTTGATTGCATGTTTTGCCAAAGTGGATAGCCGAGTGTGTCCGTTAATTTAAGGTGAAGAGCATATAATTCCAGTTCCAATTTTTGTAATTTTGCGTAGTGGTTGTTTCTCTCAATTATTATTACTTTTTTATCGGCTGATGTTTGGTGTTTGCTGTTTTTGTCGTATTTTACAATTCTCCTTACAAACTTTGATGTGACTTTGCTTTGTATGCATAGGTTTAAAAAACGGATGTCCGCAAATGTGTTTTTTCTTTTTTCTTCAATTTTTTGGTATCTTTTGATGTCACTTTTTATTCCACTGAAATCTGTATTGAAATTCAGGGTTTCTAATCTTACCTTTTTTTTGCCATGACTTGCATCTTTTTCACGTGGTGGCCAACACTAACATCACTTAAGTTTAGTGTAACAATTTCGACTCACCTTTAAATAAATTCAATACACATCACTGTTTCTAGCTTCTTTTCATTACAATACATACGTAATTTATGACCAACAAGTCACAAGAAGCAAAATTTATAATTGGCCACCACGTGAAAAAGATGCAAGTCATGGCAAAAAAAAGGTAAGATTAGAAACCCTGAATTTCAATACAGATTTCAGTGGAATAAAAAGTGACATCAAAAGATACCAAAAAATTGAAGAAAAAAGAAAAAACACATTTGCGGACATCCGTTTTTTAAACCTATGCATACAAAGCAAAGTCACACCAAAGTTTGTAAGGAGAATTGTAAAATACGACAAAAACAGCAAACACCAAACATCAGCCGATAAAAAAGTAATAATAATTGAGAGAAACAACCACTACGCAAAATTACAAAAATTGGAACTGGAATTATATGCTCTTCACCTTAAATTAACGGACACACTCGGCTATCCACTTTGGCAAAACATGCAATCAAAATTCCTCACTATTCTTAGCTACAGGATGAAAACAAAAACGCTGAAATTAAAGAAAAAACTAGACATACTACGCCGGAAGCAACATTCATATAAACCTAACCTAAAAAATGAAAAAACGACGCCATACTCTGACGTAATTAATCTTTCAAATGTAACTTTCACCAAAGCTGAATTATCGGTATTAAACCTTGGCCTAAAAACATGTGTTGGCTACACAAAAACAACCGATGAAATAGTCGCAGACATTGAGATTGCTACTTACAACCTAAATGAAAATAGTAAAACCACTATAAAAAAAGAATGTGAAATAGTTCTCCAAGAAATACAAGCAGATAAACATAACAATTTCCCAACCAAACATGTGATCAAAACATTAAAATCAAAACCAGTAGTATACACAAAAGCTGACAAGGGAAATAAACTAGTTGTACTTCAAAAAGATGATTATATTACCAGAGTAGAAAATATGCTGCAACAAGAAAATTACATACAAATTCAAGAAGACCCATTAAAATCACATTTAAAAGCCTTCAATCAAACCATCCAGGAAAGCAAAACTATAACAGACACTGATAAATCTAGATTAAAACCAGACCACCCCATTTTACCAAGAATGTATGCTCTACCTAAAATACACAAACCGGGTAATAAGATGAGACCAATCGTCAGCAATATTGATTCTCCTACCTACAAACTGGCAAAATGGTTAGTACAGAGATTCTCTTCACTACCAAAATTCAACAGCAAAAACATAATGAATTCAGAAGATTTAATACAGAAGATAAAATCCTTGGAACTCGAACCAGAAGACAGATTAGTTTCCTTTGATGTCACTGCACTATTTCCAAGTGTCCCTACAGATCAACTCCTGCGTCAATTAAAGAAATGGCTACAGCAGACTAACCTACTTGAAGAAGAAATAGAAGACCTCATACAACTTACCAATTTATGCATTGCACAAAATTGTTTTAGTTTCAATAAGAAGTTCTATCAACAACCAACTGGTCTAACCATGGGCAACCCACTTTCACCCTTCTTGGCAGATTTATTTATGAGCTACTTAGAAATACACATAACAACTTCCTTTCCATACATGTTTAAAGTTTGGCACAGATATGTTGACGACATCTTCGCTGTTGTCCCTAATAGGTTCATACAAGACTCCTTAGCCTTACTAAACCTACAGAACCAATCAATAATATTCACCATAGAAATAGAAAAAGAAGGCATGCTACCATTTTTAGACCTAAAAATCATCAGAGAACAAAAGAACCTAACCTTTGGCATATACAGGAAGCCAACACACTCTACTAATTACATAAAAAATAAGAGTTTCAATCCAACCACACACAAACATGCAGTACTAAACAGCCTAACACATAGACTGGTATATACCCCCTTAAATAAAAAAGAATACCAGTTAGAATACCAGCATATAGTAGACACAGCAATACATAATGGGTACAACAAAGCAACTATTGACAAAAAAATTGCAAAATTCAAACGACAGATGCACATCAGAAACACAACTAATCTCAGCCAGCAAGATAAAGAACTAAAGTTCAAGAAATTCACATACCACCCAGGAACATTTCACAAATTTAAGAAGATTTTCATGAAACATAACATCAGCCTAGCTCCACAGAACAAATTTAACATAGAGAAATTACTTTGTAACAAGTTAAAAGACCCCATTCCACAAGACAAAAAAGCTGGAATCTATAAAATCAATTGTTCAGATTGCAATAAAGTATACATTGGTAAGACAAAAAGAAACTTAGAAACTAGGCTAAAGGAGCACATGAGATGTATTAAATACAAACAAATGGACAAATCTGCAGTTTCACACCATTTTTGGATCACTAATCACAACATCAAACCCAATATTACATTAGTCAAACCAGCCAAATTTGCAGCCGAATTAGATGCATGGGAGAAGATCACCATTCTAAAACACAACACACATCTAATGAATTTTGATTTGCCGCCACCAAATCCTCTCTGGAAGTACATTTCTCCACCACAAGATGCCACCACAGGATCCAGTCCAAAAAACGGAAACACCAACAACACGGGCCAGTCGAGTTAACCTTCTGAGGATGGGAACAACGGTTTCCCGAAACATGTTAAGTGAGTAAACTTAAGTAATGTTAGTGTAACAATTTCGACTCACCTTTAAATAAATTCAATACACATCACTGTTTCTAGCTTCTTTTCATTACAATACATACGTATTTTTGTACTGTTTTTGTTTTACTGTGTTGTTATGTATTTGTCTTGTGCAGTCGTATATGATGTGGTCGGTTGTTTGTTTCACCTCAATTCCAGAGCCAGTTTGGATCTTCCGTGATGTGAAGTCTGTAATAGTGTGCCTTAATTCTTGCATGTGTTGTCAGCATTGTTGTAAGGTTTGTTGTTTGTTCCATTCTGTGACATTAGGAAAGTAGTTTTTTGTCTCTTGACCTTTTTTAGTATTATGCCATTGCTTTTCCCAATTTATTAGATTTTGATTTCTTACTATTTTTCTAATTGTTGCTTTTATAATTCTATTATAGTGATCTATTTCTTTATTTTTAGTAATTGCTTTTTCTTTGCCAGTTGGTCCGTGGTTTCATTCCCTTTGTACCTATGTGTGCTTTGACTGAGGCTATTTTTGCGGTGCAGTCCTGTTTTTCTAACATTATTCATTTTCTTCATGTTTCTAGTTATTTAAGGAATGTATTGTGACTTAAAACTGCAAATTGTTGAAGTATAATTTGTAGCTGATATTCAAGTTTAGGTAGATTGGTATTTGGAGGCTACTCCTTCTTCTGCCATCTGCATACATTTCTAAGGTGTAGATGTTGTTTTGCTGGATGGGGCCAGAGGTTTATTCTAGTTCTTCCCATTTTGTGGTGGCATGTTATTAGCATAGGTTTTTACTTTGAAAGTAATTTTGTTATTTTTGGCCTGTACCACTACTAGGTTCAGGAGCTCCACAGCACTTATATTTGTATGGTGTCTGCTGCAGACCTCTGACTGAAAGTTTCTTGGACAGTTGAATTCCTTCACATCGGCCACCAGGCTCATTGTTTAGGTATTCTTTGACTGTCATTGCAGCATCTACAGTGTTTGTTTCTGGAGTGAACCCCATTAAGTTTAGTGACTATGTGTTGTGTATTATTCTATCAATTAAAAGTTTTTCTAACAGTTTCCCTCCAATATTTAGTAGACCGATTGGTCTGAATTTTGTAACTTCTGAGTTTTTCTCTTTTCCTCGTTTCACAATGGGTACTTTTTAGTTTTTTACTTTCTCTACTACATATAGTAAGTAGGGGAAGTATTGCATTCCACCCAAAAATTCGATACCGAGATTTCGCTGGAAATACATGTTTTGAGACCTCCTGAATCCAAAAAAAGCATTTTTGGAAACATGTCCGTGTGTGTGTCTGTGTGTGTGTGTGTGTGTGTCTGTGTGTGTGTCTGTGTGTCTGTGAACAGCATAACTCAAAAACGAACAGTCGGATAAACACCAAACTTGGTATTTAGGTTCAGTATCTTCCAGAGATGCGACACGAAGGTTTTCAAAAAAATCCCCCCACCCCTGACTACCCTTTACATGGAACATTTTTCGAAAATTTTAATTTTCTCAAAAATGGCTCTAACGATTTTGATGAAAATATCATATGTTTAAGATAATGTCATGAGAAATGAAATGTATATCTCGAATTTTCTGGGAATGTCTCCAAAAGTATTCTGCATTGTGAACGGCTTTTGCATAACTGGTAAACCATAAGAGATAGACAAAATTTTACTACACAAAAAATGTAGATCCCGGTAAAATACACAACTTATGTCATATACATTTCTTTTGTTGAGTGAACCGTTTTCGAGATATTGCTTGTTATTTCCTTAAATTTTCCAATACTTATACTTTTTCTCAAATTTGTTATTCATTTTTTTTTGTCCTGGACATGCAAAGAGAATGGAATGCGCCACATAGCAACCAGCGTTAAAATATTTGACTATCGCTTAAAACCTAGCATATTCCCCTTGCATCTACAAGAAAATTACCAATAAGATTGACATCTCGATATCTCGATTAACATGAAGGATATGGAGAATAGGCGTTTGTAAAAATAGATTGTACAAGAGTAGAGAAAGTCATGTGAGTGTAACACATCAGATTTTTTTCCATACTATAGGGAAAATACCTTTTGTTAGACAACTGTTACAGATAGTATTCATGTATTTCAGAAAAATATCAAATGCTTTAAGTAACATTTTACTTGTAATTGCATCTTCTCCTGGAGCTTTACTTGCATCAATTCTTGTTAAGGTATCTTTTATTTCTGTGTAAATTTTAATTATCCTGCATTTGTATTGGACTGTTAATTAAATTTCCTAATATTTTTGTGACATTTAGTGTTGTCTTCACCTTTGTCTTCTGGTATGAAGTGGTCCAACATATATATTCTAACTAGTGCTGTTGATCAATTAAAAGTTTTGATCGATGCCTTTAATTGTGTTCACACAGTATAATTAAGAGAAAAACACGTTGCATTTTATATAAATTATTTCATATGTTATAAACAAGAAATGTTTATAACATAAATTGTGTAACTTATAATTGTATTTGATGGCTTGCAAGTAATAATGAGAAATAAAAAGCAACTAAGTTCATATTTTTAATATTGTTAAATATTAACAATTTAATGACACAAAAAATTGAAAGTGTGAAGTTGACAGTCACACCTCTTTGCTCCAAGACTTCAGATATGTTAGTATGTTTACATGTTCAGAACTAAGGGCAGCCCCTTCCAGCATCACTGAACACTCACTCACAAGGAACTGAATCTACTTTCCACCATTGCAGAGGGTCTGAGAAGTCATCTTGTATACTACATCATAAGTGGTGTCGAACTCATGACCAGAGTGCTGCCTGCCTGGTTTTACTGGAACTTGTACTCCACCCATGTCTCTCTTGTCCACATAGATTCCCAGATGTTTTCAACCTCAGAGCAGATAGTTGAACACTACCTGTCACACATTTGCTAGCACCAAGAATGGGTATGTCTATAATACCCCTTTTAGCTTTCATAAGGCTCTTGAACATGAACTATATGCTGTTTTAATTTACATACTTTGTCTTTTAAACCCATTCACGAAGTATAACATGTTTAACTTGTAATGTTGAATTAATACAGTGAGCAGTAACAGCTAGATATGGAAGACCAAAAATACCTCATAAGACTAACAAATTGAGTTCATCTAATAACTTTGACTTTTCTACATCATACAACTTGTCAATTTTTTTTTTTGGGGGGGGGTTAGCAGGTTTCTAGAGGAAGTGCAAGAATTGAGAGCTTCCTATAAAACCTGTTCAAGACCACGATCAGAGACTATTGAAAAAATAAATTGAGTTTTATTTATGGACACTCTTTAACTGCTGTGGTCCTTAGTGTCCCATTCTATATTGGGCACGAAAGACCAGGAATTTTGCTCAGAGACCTTTTAATCAGGCTTGAGGCTCTTTTACATGCCGTAAATCTGTGACACAGGACCACTGCTTTACTTCCCTTCCAAAGGAAGCCATGCTAAGGATTTTTATGCCTGAAAAAATGCATTGACCCTGGTAACTAGAGGCTAACATGGTAATCACTACACCAGTCTTGTCATCATTGACAAGATGACACTTTAAAAAGGACAAAGACTTCTACTATACTTCCCTTACCATAGTCGTTTAGTTCAACTAAATATGAGAGGTTTGAGTTGTCACTTGTTCCACTGGTATTTCTAGCAATTGGTACCTACCTGTCCATTCGTACATTACCTGGAAATTTCTTAATGACATTCATTTCAAGAACCTTCCCCACTGTGACTGACTGAAATAATAGACTGTCCAGTATTTCCTTTCCTATAGTTTGTAAAGCAAATAAATAACTTTCTGAAAGAAAGACATTACTTTAATGACGTTTCACATATACACCACTAAGTTGGTAAACCAAATGGAAAATAACAATGCAATGCAACACACAGGTTTTGTACTGCGCAGACCAGTTATTACTTCTTCACTACATATAGTAAGTAGGGGAAGCATTGCATTCCACCCAAAAATTCGATATCAAGATTTCACTGGAAATACCTGTTTTGAGGCCTCCTGAATCCAAAAAAAAGTATTTTTGGAAATATGTCCATGTGTGTGTCTGTCTGTGAACAGCATAAATCAGAAATGAACAGTCGGATAAACACCAAACTGGTATTTAGGTTCAGTATCTTCCAGAGATACAACACAAAGGTTTTCAAGAAAATCCCCCACCCCAAATTACTCTTTACATGGAACATTTTTCAAAAATTTTAATTTTCTCAAAAATGGCTCTAACAATTTTGATTAAAATATCATATATTTAAGATACTTTCATGACAAATAAAGTATATATCTTGAATTTTCTGGGAATGTCTCCAAAAGTATTCTTCATAGTGAACGACTTTTGCATACCTGGTAAACCATAAGAGATAGACAAAATTTTACTACACAAAAAATGTAGATCACGTTAAAATACACAATTTATGTCATATACATTTTTTGTTGTTCAGTGAACCATTTTTGAGATATTGCGTGTTATTCCCTTAAATTTTCCAATACTTATACTTTTTCTCAAATGGGAATTCATTATTATTTTTTTTTCTTTTCTTTTCATTTGTCTTGGTAATGCAAAGAGAATGGAATACTCCACATAGCAACCAGCTCTTAAAACATTTGACTATCGCTTAAAGCCTAGCAATTCCCCTAGCACCTACAAAAAATTAGCAATAAAATTAACATCTCGATTAACATGAAGCATATGGACAATAAGCATTGTAAAATAGTTTGTACAAGAGTAGAGAAAGCCATGTGAGTGTAACACATCAGAAATTTTTTCCTCTACCACACTACAATTTTAATTGGTTCAATAAATCAATTAAAGCATATTGCTTGGTTAATCAGGGATTTAGATTAATCAATTAAATCAATATCTTTTGAAGATTTCCCATAGCTGAGCCTTCGTGTTTTGTCTTATTTTGACAGTAGCTAGTTGATATACTGCATTTTCCAGTGATTGTTTGATGGAGTTAGGCTGCAATATGATTCCATCTTCTTTTTTCTTAGGTTCTTTCATATTCCTTCTTTTGCTTCATATACACTGTTTTTCGCTCTTCTCTTGTTTTGTCTTTTGATATTGTTTTCTTAGCACATTAACTCTTTTCCTCATAATAGTCCTTTATTAGTGCACTGAAGGATGAATGTAAGGATTGCATTTTCTAAAGCATTTTTTGCATGCCATGATTAGGTTTTCTTCAAAACATTTTACTATTTTGTTAACATCTCCTTCCTGCTAAGTTTGTTGTCTGCATCTTCTACCCGACTTCCTGTGTTAGCTAAATTTTGAAAAAATTCTGCTTTTAATACATTGCCAAATTCTCCTAATCTATTGTCATTAACTATGTGTTTTGTGACCTGAATTCAAATTCTATTTTATGATATCCTCTTTGACTCATATTTAGGGCTTTTGTCTGTGCCACATTCCCATTCGATGATGATGATGATGATGATGATGATGATACACTGCTGGAGATAGTCAGGTCAGCGTTGATGTTTTCACTTTCTTTGTTTATAATGCAAAATTGTTTTGAAGTTAAATATTCCTCCTCTGGTGTTTGTAATCACATCGTGCCACGTTATTGAGCATCTGGCATCCATGGTGATTAACAGTCCTGATCCTTTTGTAAATGATGTGTACATCAACATTAATGTCCAGATACATGTTGGTTATGTAAAACTTAAAGACTTGCTACTATGGCATCGCCACCAGATAACTGAGTTATAAGGGTAGCGCCAATCTGTCTGTTGACGACTAAAATAGCAGTTCTAGTTTTATTGTCCCCATATCTGAACCTTTGTTCTGTATAATATGTGGTTCCTGGATGAGAACGATATCCATCTTATTCTGGTTATTACTTGTATTAAATTATCATTAGGAATTGCGGAGTGCTGGTTATTACACTCTCAGAATTTTTGTTATTAATCCATCTGCTATTTTGTGCTTTAAGAGTAGCCATTTTGGTATTCTGTGTTCTTTCTGATTTTACCTTGTAAGCATAGACAGTTTTTTATCCAAAGATGAGTGATATTTTATTTAGTTCCAGATTTTTGTTATGAGTTATACAGTTGATACATTTCTGTTCCTATTCTGGTGTTTTAATTTATGGTTTCCCACATAAAGAGGACATATTTCTTCTCCATGGGATTTGAAACATCATGTAATCCTCTACTCTACCTATCTTCAGCTTTCTCTTAACTAATGCTCTCCATGTCAGGGTTTAGCAACAAAGTCATTTCCCAAAATGTTGAGGTCAAGTCTGGATATGTTTAAACAGATTAATAAATGGTGCACATTCATTTCTTGCAATTTGTGTAGGCAGTCTTCAACATGGCAATGACTGTTTTTTCAAGGTACTTCATGTTTCAAGCTTTTTATAAAATTTTCTTTTGTAGTTAATTTAAAGTTATAACCATTATATGTTTAACTGATTCCAGTGGTACTTTGATTCCCTTTATGTTCTTTTTTAAATTTTGTATCTGTTTAACCAAACAGTGGATTTCTCTTATTTTTTCTATTTTTGGATCCTGAGTTAATGCTAGCAATAGCAGAGATTTCACCTCTAGAATTTGATAAAATAATGTTTCTGCATTTTTGTAGCCAAACAAACAAATATGTATTTAAAAGCAGTATGGATTGCATTAATTTCTCCATCATTAAACATTCATGTACCACCACCAACAAAGCGTCCATTCTTCTTCAGGGTATTTAATTTGCACTGTTTTCAATGCTATCATTTTGCAATATTTAAACTTATTGTTTGTTTCTTAAAGATTTCACTTCTTCTATTTTCTATATTTCTTTGACCCGTTCTGGATGTGCCACAGAACAATAATGAACTCACAAATGGCAAATGCAGGAAAAGGCCAGCAGTTAAGAAGTTAAACCCCAAGGGACCCGATGACCAATGCTTTATGCTTAATGAAGGTTGGTAAAGGATGAAGCAATCACCATATCATGCTATTAGTTCAAATAAAAACTGAATCTCATTTCTCTGTGTATGGCAGTTGAAATTGTGTATGAGGAATGAAACAGCTACTCTGGACTTGTAACTATACTTTCCAAACATGACTTTGTCTTCCCATTTGGCCTGTTTGTTGCGAGCATCCAGCTAGTTTGGTGCTGTGAGGTTTCTTCTATCAGATTGTAGCACTATAGAACCCTTCTTAACTTTGGATATTCTCCATGAGAGGGATATTACCAGCCTTGGTTCAATAGGTTTGTGAGTGCTGAGATTATGTCTTGTTCTTCAATGATTGTATTGTCTTATGGACCTCAGCTATAGTTGTGTCATATGCCACTGTGGTGTAGGATGCTGCTGTTTGGGTTTCACTGTGATATATGGTTTCCTCAACTGTTGTGGCTACTGTTTTTGCATCATGAGATGTTTATATTCCTTTCTTAGGCTATTGTATGCTCTTAGGTCTTTTTGGTTGTTTTTGTTTCTCGCTCCCTGTGGGGCTTGAAGCATTCCTCTCCATAAACCACACTTGTGGTCTTCTTTACTGCTTTTGGAGGGGGGATTGCCATTTTTATGGCTCCTGCTATGTTTGGGCATAAGAGTGTATTCCTGCAGTAATGTGTGCCGATACGTTGATATCTGCTGGATGGATTTTGTGTCCTCTCTTCAGTTTTCAATATGAAGCCTGCTTCTGTGTACCCAGTCCCTTGAAAAAGATCGCATGTATGGTACTGCTTCCATTAAATCCTTGTTAACCAGTACAAAACTAGTATTATGTTTCTTCCTGGGGTCACCTGTGCTAGTGCTGTCATTATGCAGGGGCGAATCCTCAGATTGTCTGTGTTTATCACTAATTATATGTGCAGTTGTTACTTTCCCTATCGACGGTTTGAAAAAACACATAGGTCTTCCTCTTAGTCCTTGAGTTGCTGGTATGTGTTCCGGTTATGATAATATTTTTATGGCTTCAATTTGTCCCACAACTTTTTGCCTTTGTAGCATTAATTCATTACATTCTATCACACAATTCACAGATTCCTTTTTCACTGCCACTTAAGAACATTGACCTGAATCTCATCCTTGCTTTTCCTGCCTGTTTACAATGGCCAACATATCCTTCTCTTTTTATTGTTCTCTACAAAGTTAATGATTTCTTATTTTATGAGCTTCCCCGTGTCTCTTTTCTTTCTATTCTACACGTTATTAATTTTCCAACATCATTGTTGTTTCTTCTTTCTAGTTTCCATTCCTATTCTCTCCATAGTTTTCTCTATCCCTGCCCACCAATTTCTCTTGCTGACTCCCTCTTTTTTTATCAAACATATGAACCAACATTTTATGATTCTTCTTCTTCTTCTTCTTCCTAGCAGTACTAAATCTACCTCCCTTGGTGCTGATCTTGTTAATCTAAAATTTAAAAAGGGGGCAAAAAATGACCTGAATAACTACAGACCAATTTCAATGCTGCCAGAAATGTCCAAAATTGTTGAGCGGATTATTCATAACCATACAACAAAATATTTAGAGAAGTTTAATCTGATCCCTAAGCATCCAAATGGCTTTGTGAGAAATCAATGCAGCATAAGTGCCTTATCCGACCTTGTTGATTCAGATAAATACACTGCAGTGGTTCTACTAGATCTTACAAAAGCTTTTGACTGCGTTGATACAAACAATTATTGGTTCAACATTAGAGGTACAGCAAACAGGCTAATAAAATCATTTATGACAAATAAACATCATTCACAGATGCAGGATTCTATATTAGGATCTTTATGATATAAATAAAATTGTGCCTGAAAATACTAGATTAGTACAATATGCTGATGAGATAATGATTTCAGTCAGCAACAAAAATTTGTGTGCACTAGGTAGATGTATCAAACCACAATTCAATGAATAGCATAAATTCTTTAAGTCTTGTAGGATTTAATGTAGATAAATCAATCAGCCATGCGGACATATACAGAAACTAGGATCAATAATCAGCAAAAACTATTTGTTGGGAAATATTTACTAAACTATGTACCAACTGAAGCTGCAAGAGCTATTCTCCTATATTGCATATGGAATTGAACTAAGGGGCACTGCATCTAATATAAATTATGGCAAAATATTTATTCTACAAAAAAGGGCAATTCGATACTTGGAAAAGTTAAAATTTAATGATCCATGCAGAAATACCTTTAGACAACTAAATATATTCACTTTACCTAGTTTACATATCTACAAAACCATTGTACATTTTATAAAGTATAATTCCACATTACAAACCAACTTATGTCCACAATACAATACAAGACATAAAAATGATTATGCAATCCTTAGCCACAGACTACACTTATATGAAAAGATGCCAAGTTTTACTAGAATAAAACTTTATAATGCTCTACCGGAAGAATTAAAGAAACATCATAATAATTGTAATAAACCAGTTTTTCATTAGTAAATCTTTCTACAGTATCAATGAATACCTATATAAATAATTCTGTAAATAGTAAATTAGCTGTAATTTTTAAATTCCTTTTACTGGACTACTTAGTGATTTTGTATTCTGAAAATGAATAAATTAAATTATAAATTGTCTCACTTATTGTTAAGAGTTCATTGTATATATTACTGCATTACTTTTAAACAATTCTTTATATATATATATATATTGTCGTGACCTCTAAACACACTAGCTCAATGGGGGGTAGAGCAACTCGCAACTCGGGTACCGAAGAATCTGAAAGTTAATAATTTACATTATGCGAGGTCACGACAAGGGACGCAGCTAAGAGAAATGTGAAAAATATTAGGAAATACCTAGTAAAAGGATTACTACATGGTGCAGATGAGAGAAGGGATCTATCTACTATGATAAATTAAACTGAATAGAAGTGGATGGCAAGGGGGTTTATTAATAAAAGGGGATACAGTACCTTCTTGTTTCCATGTCTGTTAGTGAGGACGCCATACTGTTTGTATGGGTAGCGCGCACACACACAACCTGCCTCTTCCAGTAACTAGCCACGACTCAACTCAACCCACGCTAACTTGGCGTGGGACGCTATCTAAAACTCGTTTATCCCCACCACTCTCTTATGCAATACCCTATCCGGGCAGCCAGGTCACATATGTAACAATGCTCATACGTCACATCTCCCCCTGGCCACCCAGATCGACGTCCTCGTCGACACAAGGAGGATTTTTTGTGTGGGCAAAGAATTACAAGAAAGAAGAGAAAAAAAATATGACATACTTTACAATGAATAGTTTAGACAATTGGACTACAGCAAACGATATCTGGGTAATATGGAGCATAAATATCTCAGAGAAGAAGTTAAAGGTTTACTAAAACATATGTTGGCTGATTTAAACATTTTGGAGTCTCAAGTGCCACTGACGATTTAGTTTAAGACATATTGCCTAAATATGAGTACCCCGCACACGCACACCGTACTGCCACTGTTACATACACACTACACTGCATCTGGTTGTTCCGATGTAACTGTTTGTGGGTGGAATTTCCACATCACCCACAATGGCGAACTTTCAGCCGTAAAGTGTTTCTGATGTTGCAAGTCGCTGAAGATGTGGGGGGAGCAATCGCTAGCTTGGACTGCCCCCCAAAATAGTGGCTCCTTATGCCACTGCAGTGTAGTGGATGAAAGACAGCTCTCCTCTGGCGTGTCTGTAGAGCGGGGTTACTCCTCTGGACACCCGAGCTCCAGAATCAGCAAAATCACTATAACATAAATCACAGAAGGGTAGAAATTGTGCTCCAGAAGATCATCATACATAAAAAAAACAAGTAGTATGTCATTTACAGTAATAAGATTTGAAAATGCCAAAAAAGTTTACAATCAATCAATTCTTTTAGTATGGGCAAAGAGAAAAAAAAAATGACTACACGTTGACATAAAAACTGAATGTTACAAGGGGTTACCATCCAAAATTTAACAAAGACTGCTTTAAAATCCAAATACAGAGACATAAAAGGACAATACATAAACATTATATCACTTACATTCATTGTTTACATACAATAACACAACACAAATATAGTAACTTATTTGGGATCCCAATATTATTTTTAACCAGCTGGTACTACTAATACAGAAAAGAAATGGATAAGTGCACTTATAATACATTCATACATGACAATGAAATGGAATCATTCATACTGAGCATGGCCCAAATAATACACAACACTCACTGGAAGAACTAACCAAAACTACTGTGTGCATTGCTACAGACTTAAAAAATAAACCCACATTACATACATCAAACTACACCTCATTACATATTCTCAACTACAATACTCATGCTTTACTGTCAAATATAAATTCTCCTCTACATTACTATCTCATCCATCTCATTATTATCATCATCATCATCATCATCATCATCTTAGTTCTCAACTTTCTCGTATACAGTAATTACTAAGAAAATAACATATCTTCACTGACATGTCTCATTCAACTGGCTGCAAAGTCAAAAATACCTGACATAGGCATAAACTTAAAGAAATCACATTAATATTTCAGGAATGACACAAATAACATAGCATTATACTGTTGCATCCACATCCTCCGAATCAAAATTAAGCTGGAAAATAGATGGTATTAAAACTCGCTATATAAGATGGTACTAAACTTGTTGCATAAACACAAAAAAAATTATTCTCATTGCATTCAATTCATTACATTTACACTCTCATGTGAATACATCATGCATGCTATACTGGGCACGTTTCAGCAACACCAATAAGCAAAAGTCTTTCAAATCATCACATCAAATCGAATTTCCAGGTACATATAGCCCTCCTGAAAAATCAAACATTTACACTTCAACCATCGGGGTTACACTTTGGCACTTCCACCGAAGCTGACATCAACTCATCTCATCTCTCACATTACCACCATCGGGGTTACTCTTAGCCACTTCCACCGAGGCAAATATTAACTCATCTCTCACACTACACCGTCGGGGTTACTCTTAGGCACTTCCACCGAGGCAAATATCACATATACTACCACATAACCTCACAAACATACACCCACACACATACTATTCATGCAACAATTTTCTGCAAAGAAAAGGATCACAGCATCATAATGAAACCCAAAATCACCCAAATCAAATGAATGCAACAAAACAAAGCACATCATTACCAAAACAATACTGTCACATAACATTCCTGAAAATCAAAGCTTAATTAAGCACACAGTACACATCAAACACATTCACTGCAGCGTAACATGACAACCAAATAATTTGCAATGCCCAAAACAGAATTCAAAATTTAAGTTACACAAAGTGGTGATAAACATTCAATTTAGCAGAGACATACATAGCACACATTATTCCTGAAAAGCAAAGCTTAATTAAGCATCAGTCAGTGAAATAATAAAAATTTAGCATATCTGTCTGATTTGTGCAACTTTTCAATCATTCAAACTTTAGCACACACAATGTTCACATACTTACAGGTTTGTTTTTCTTTTTCCAAAATCTGGTAACACACATATAGCTGATCCAACAACATCCAAGTCCTACTGTCCATATTGGTGAAGATACTGGCACAGCTGGTGATAGCTGAAACTTTTACTTAAATTAGTCATTGTGAAATATTTTCCCCCAAAAATATTCATTGCGTAACTAAATAAACCAAACATGGCAACGGTGAAGCAAAATTATCATCATTATTGTTACCACTATGCGTACCGCGAGCGTACAATGCACAAATATGAAATTTCAATATATATATATATTCTTGACTTCTTTCGTTTTATTATTTTATTATTTCAAACAGATGCACCGCTCTTTTTATACACACGCAAGTTTAAACACGCAGATTGTAAAATATTTGCTTCACATTCGAGTCGTTAACAAATCACAAGATGACGCAACCAATAACACAATGTTACGTAGACCAGCTAACACACGCAACTATATTATGAAAGTTACAAAAACACATTTTACAGAATTCACAAAAATAATTAATTTGGAATGCACAGTACAAACAATTTATCACCGAAACAGAATTTAGCAGAA
>CM060987.1:217865324-218037824 GCA_030765065.1 Deroplatys truncata
AAAGGACGCGTTTCCCTTTTGTCAGTATTACAACGAGCTTGCTGACACGGACTATAACAATATAATATGTTCAAAAGTTACATAAATCCATTGACTGATGCTGACATTAGTGGTAAAGATTCCATTCTCTCGTCTGTGAGTATTACAATGAGCTTGCTGACAAGGAATATAACAATATATTATGTTCAAAAGTTACATAAATCCATTGACTGATGCTGACTTTACCAGTAAATGATCCAGTCTCTCTTCTGTCAGTATTGCAACCAGCTTGCTGACAAGGACTATTAAAATATATTATGTTCAAAAGTTACATAAAACAATTGACTGATGCTGATATTCCTGGTAAAGGATCCAGTCTCTCTTCTGTGAGTATTCCAACGAGCTTGCTGACAACGACTATAAAAATATATTATGTTAAAAAGTTACATAAATACATTGACTGATCCTGACATTACCGGTAAAGAATTCAGTCTCTCTTCTGTCAGTATTGCAATGAGCTTGCTGACAAGGACTATAACAATATATTATGTTCAAAAGTTAAATAAATCCATTGACTGATGCTGACATTAGTGGTAAAGGATCCAGTCTCTCTTCTTTCAGTATTACAATGAGCTTGCTGGCAAGGACTATAGCAATATATTATGTTCAAAAGTTACATAAATCCATTGACTGATGCTGACATTACTGGTAAAGGATGAGTCTCTCTTCTTTGAGTATTACAAGGAGCTTGCTGACAAGGACTATAACAATATATTATGTTGAAAAGTTACACAAATCCATTGACTGATGCTGACATTACAGGTTAAGGATCCAGTCTCTCTTCTGTCAGTATTACAATGAGCTTGCTAACAACGACTATAAGAATATATTATGTTCAAAAGTTACATAAATCCATTGAATGATGCTGACATTACTCGTAAAAAATCCTGTCCCTCTTCTGTGAGTATTCCAATGAGCTTGCTGACAAGGACTATAAAAATATATTATGTTCAAAAGTTACATAAATCCATTGACTGATGCTGACATTACCGGTAAAGAATCCAGTCTCTTTTCTGTCAGTATTGCAACGAGCTTGTTGACAAGGACAATAACAATATATTATGTTCAAAAGTCATAAAAATCCATTGACTGATGCTGACATAACTGGTAAAGAATCCAGTCTCTCTCTTGTGAGTATTACAATGAGCTTGCTGACAAGGACTATAAGAATATATTATTATTAAAAAGTACATAAATCCATTGACTGATGCTTACATTACTGGTAAAGGATCCAGTCTCTCTTCTGTGAGTATTATATCGAGATTGCTGACAAGGACTATAACAATATATTATGTTCAAAAGTTACATAAATCCAGTGACTGATGCTGACATTGCCGGTAAATGATCCAGTCTCTCTTTTGTCAGTATTACAACGAGTGTGCTGACAAGGGCTATAAGAATATATTATGTTCAAAAGTTATATAAATCCATTGACTGATACTGACATTACCGGTAAAGGATCCAGTCTCTCTTCTGTCGGAATTACAACGAGCTTGCTGACAAGGACTATAACAATATATTATGTTCAAAAGTTACATAAATACATTGACTGATGCTAACATTACTGGTAAAGGATCCAGTCTCTCTTCTGTGAGTATTATAATGATCTTGCTGTGAAGGACTATAACAATATATTATGTTCAAAAGTTACATAAATCCATTGACTGATGCTGACATAACTGTTAAAGGATCCAGTCTCTCTTCTGTGAGTATTACAATGAGCTTCCTCACAAGGACTATAACAATATATTATGTTGAAATGTTACATAAATCCATTGACTGATGCTGACATTAATGGTAAACGATCCAGTCTCTCTTCTGTGAGTATTACAATTAGCTTGCTGACAAGGACTATAACAATATATTTTGTTCAAAAGCTATATAAATCCATTGACTGATGCTGACATAACTGGTAGACGATCCAGTCTCTCTTCTGTGAGTATTACAATTAGCATGCTTACAAGGACTATAGCAATATATTATGTTCAAAAGTTACATAAATCCATTGACTGTTGCTGACATTACTGGTAAAGCATCCAGTCTCCCTTCTGTCAGTATTACAATGAGCTTGCTGTTAAGGACTAAAACAGTATATTATGTTCAAAAGTTACTTAAATCCATTGACTGATGCTGCCATAACCGGTAAAAGATCCAGTCTCTCTTCTGTCAGTATTACAACGAGCTTGCTGACAAGGACTATAACAATATATTATGACCAAAAGATACATAAATCCATTGACTGATGCTGACATTACTGGTAAAGGATCCAGTCTCTCTTCTTTTAGTATTACAATGATCTTGCTGACAAGGAGTATAACAATATATTATCTTCAAAAGTTACATAAATACATTGAATGATGGTGACATTAATGGTAAAGGATCCAGTTTCTCTTCTTTTAGTATTACAATGATCTTGCTGACAAGGACTATAACAATATATTATGTTCAAAAGTTACATAAATCCATTGACTGATGCTGACATTAATGGTAAACGATCCAGCCTCTCTTCTGTGAGTATTACAATTACCTTGCTGACAAGGACTATAACAATATATTATGTTCAAAAGTTACATAAATCCATTGACTGATGCTGACATTACCGGTAAAGAAATCAGTCTCTCTTCTGTCAGTATTGCAACGAGCTTGCTGACAAGGACTATAACAATATATTATGTTCAAAAGTTACATAAATCCAATGACCGATGCTGACATAACTGGTAAAGGATCCAGTCTCTCTTCTGTCAGTATTACAACGAGCTTGCTGACAAGGACTATTAGAATATATTATGTTTAAAAGTTACATAAATCCATTGACTGATGCTGACATTACTGGTAAAGGATCCAGTCTCACTTCTGTGAGTATTACAACGAGCTTGCTGGCAAGGACTATAAGAATATACTATGTTCAAAAGTTACATAAATCCATCGACTGATACTGACATTACTGGTAAACGATCCAGTCTCTCTTCTGTGAGTACTCCAATGAGCTTCCTGACAAGGACTATAACAATATATTATGTTCAAAAGTTACATAAATCCATTGACTGATGCTGACATTACCGGTAAAGAATCCAGTCTCTCTTCTGTCAGTATTGCAACGAGCTTGTTGACAAGGACTATAACAATATTTTATGTTCAGAAGTTACATAAATCCATTGACTGATGCTGACGTTACTGGTAAAGAATCAGTCTCTCTTCTGTAAGTATTACAACGAGATAGCTGACAAGGATTATAACAATATTTTATGTTCCAAAGTTACACAAATCCATTGACTGATACTGACATTAGTGGTAAAGGATCCAGTCTCTCTTCTGTCAGTATTCCATCGAGCTTGTTGACAAGGACTATAACAATATATTATGTTCAAAAGTTATATAAAGCCATTGACTTATGCTGACATTACCGGTAAAGGATCCAGTCTCTCATCTGTGAGTCTTCCAACTAGCTTGCTGACAAGGACTATAACAATATATTGTGTTCAAAAGTTACATAAATGCCTTGACTGATGCTGACATTACCAGTAAATGATCCAGTCTCTCTTCTGTGAGTATTACGAGCTTGCTGACAAGGACTAGAAAATATATTATGTTCAAAAGTTACATAAATCCAGTGACTGATGCTGACATTGCCGGTAAATGAGCCAGTCTCTCTTCTGTGATTATTACATCGAGTGTGCTGACAAGGACTATAACAATATATTATATTCAAAAGTTATATAAATCCATTGACTGATGCTGACATTACTGGTAAAGGATCCAGTCTCTCTTCTGCGAGTATTACAACGAGCCAGCTGACTAGGACTATAACAATATATTATGTTCAAAAGTTACATAAATCCATTGACTGATGCTGACATTACTGGTAAAGGATCCAGTCTCTCTTCTGTGATTATTACAACGAGCGTGCTGACAAGGACTATAACAATATATTATGTTCAAAAGTTATATAAATCCATTGACTGTTGCTGACATTACCAGTAAATGATCCAGTCTCTCTTCTGACAGTATTAAAACGAGCTTGCTGACAAGGACAATAGCAATATATTATGTTCAAAAGTTACATAAATCCATTGACTGTTGCTGACATTACTGGTAAAGCATCCAGTCTCCCTTCTGTCAGTATTACAATTAGCTTGCTGAAAAAAACTAAAACAATATATTATGTTCAAAAGTTACTTAAATCCATTGACTGATGCTGACATAACCGGTAAAAGATCCAGTCTCTCTTCTGTCAGTATTACAACGAGCTTGCTGACAAGGCCTATAACAATATATTATGACCAAAAGATACATAAATCCATTGACTGATGCTGACATTACTGGTAAAGGATCCATTCTCTTCTTTTAGTATTACAATGAGCTTGCTGACAAGGACTATAACAATATATTATGTTCAAAGTTACCTAAATACATTGACTGATTCTTACATAACTGGTAAACGATCCAGTCTCTCTTCTGTGAGTATTACAATGAGCTTGCTGACAAGGACTATAACAATATATTATGTTCAAAAGTTACATAAATCCATTGACTGATGCTGACATTACTGTTAAAGGATCCAGACTCACTTCTGTGAGTATTACAACGAGCTTGCTGGCAAGGACTATAAGAATATGCTATGTTCAAAAGTTACATAAATCCAATGACTGATGCTGACATTACTGGTAAACGATCCAGTCTCTCTTCTGTAAGTATTACAACGAGCTTGCTGACAAGGATTATAAGAATATATTATGTAAAAAAGTTATATAAATTCATTGACTGATGCTGACATTACGAGTAAATGATCCAGTCTCTCTTCTGCAGTATTACAACGAGCTTGCTGACAAGGACTATTACAATATATTATGTTCAAAAGTTATATAAATCCATTGACTGATGCTGACATTACTGGTAAAGGATCCAGTCTCTCTTCTGCGAGTATTACAACGAGCTTGCTGAAAAGGAGTATAAGAATATATTATGTTCAAAGTTATATAAATCCATTGAGTGATACTGACATTACCAGTAAATCATCCAGTCTCTCTTCTGTCAGTATTACAACGAGCTTGCTGACAAGGACAATAACGATATACTATGTTCAAAGCTTACATATATCCATTGGCTGCTGCTGACATTACTGGTAAAGCATCCAGTCTCCCTTCTGTCAGTATTACAATGAGCTTGCTGAAAAGGACTAAAACAATATATTATGTTCAAAAGTTACTTAAATCCATTGATTGATGCTGAAATAACCGGTAAACGATCCAGTCTCTCTTCTGTCAGTATTACAACGAGCTTGCTGACAAGGCCTATAACAATATCTTATGACCAAAAGTTACATAAATCCATTGACTGATGCTGACATTACTGGTAAGGGATCCAGTCTCTCTTCTTTTAGTATTACAATGAGCTTGCTGACAAGGACTATACCAATATATTATGTTCAAAAGTTACATAAATCCATTGACTGATGCTGACATTAATGGTAAACGATCCAGTCTCTCTTCTGTGAGTATTACAATTAGCTTGCTGACAAGGACTATAACAATATATTATGTTCAAAAGTTACATAAATCCATTGACTGCTGCCTACATAACTGGTAAACGATCCAGTCTCTCTTCTTTTAGTATTACAATGAGCTTGCTGACAAGGACTATAACAATATATTATGTTCAAAAGTTACATAAATCCATTGACTGATGCTGACATTAATGGTAAACGATCCAGTCTCTCTTCTGTGAGTATTACAATTAGCTTGCTGACAAGGACTATAACAATATATTTTGTTCAAAAGCTATATAAATCCATTGACTGATGCTGACATAACTGGTAGACAATCCAGTCTCTCTTCTGTGAGTATTACAATTAGCTTGCTTACAAGGACTATAACAATATATTCTGTTCAAAAGTTACATAAATCCATTGACTGATGCTGACATTAATGGTAAAGGATCCATTCTCTCTTCTGTCAGTATTACAATGAGCTTGCTGACAAGGACTATAACAATATATTATGTTCAAAAGTTACATAAATCCATTGACTGTTGCTGACATTAATATTAAGGATACAGTCTCTCTTCTGTGAGTATTACAATGAGCTTGCTGACAAGGACTATAAGAATATATTATTATTAAAAGTTACATAAATCCATTGACTGATGCTGACATTACTGTTAAAGGATCCAGTCTCTCTTCTGTGAGTATTATAACGAGATTGCTGACAAGGACTACAAAAATATATTATGTTCAAAGTTACATAAATCCATTGAATTATGCTGATATTACTGGTAAAGAATCCAGTCCCTCTTCTGTGAGTATTACAAGTAGCTTGCTGTTAAGGACTATAAAATATATTATGTTCAAAAGTTACATAAATCCAGTGACTGATGCAGACATTGCCGGTAAATGATCCAGTCTCTCTTCTGTGATTATTACAACGAGCATGCTGACAAGGACTATAACAATATATTATGTTCAAAAGTTATATAAATCCATTGACTGATACTGACATTACCGGTAAAGGATCCGGTCTCTCTTCTGTCAGTATTACAACGAGCTTGCTGACAAGGACTATAACAAATATATTATGTTCAAAAGTTACATAAATACATTGACTGATGCTGACATTACTGGTAAAGGATCCAGTCTCTCTTCTGCGAGTATTATAATGATCTTGCTGAGAAGGACTATAACAATATATTATGTTCAAAGTTACATAAATCCATTGACTGATGCTGACATAACTGGTAAAGGATCCAGTCTCTCTTCTGTGAGTATTACAATGAGCTTGCTCACAAGGACTATAACAATATATTATGTTGAAATGTTACATAAATCCATTGACTGATGCTGACATTAATGGTAAAGGATCCAGTCTCTCTTCTGTCAGTATTACAATGAGCTTGCTGACAAGGACTATAACAATATATTATGTTGAAATGTTACATAAATCCATTGACTGATGCTGACATTAATGGTAAAGGATCCAGTCTCTCTTCTGTCAGTATTACAATGAGCTTGCTGACAAGGACTATAACAATATATTATGTTGAAATGTTACATAAATCCATTGACTGATGCTGACATTAATGGTAAAGGATCCAGTCTCTCTTCTGTCAGTATTACAATGAGCTTGCTCACAAGGACTATAACAATATATTATGTTGAAATGTTACATAAATCCATTGACTGATACTGACATTACTGTTAAAGGATCCAGTTTCTCTTCCGTCGGTATTACAATGAGCTTGCTTACAAGGACTATAACAATATATTATGTTGAAATGTTACATAAATCCATTGACTGATGCTGACATTAATGGTGAAGGATCCAGTCTCTCTTCTATGAGTATTACAATGAGCTTGCTCACAACGACTATAACAATATATTATGTTGAAATGTTATATAAATCCATTGACTGATGCTGACATTAATGGTAAAGGATCCAGTTTCTCTTCTGTCAGTATTACAATGAGCTTGCTGACAAGGACTATAAAAATATATTATATTCAAAAGTTACATAAATCCATTGACTGATACTGACATTAATGGTAAAGGACCAAACCTCTCTTTTGTCAGTATTACAATGAGCCTGCTGACAAGGACTATAACAATATATTATGTTCAAAAGTTACGTAAATCCATTGACTGATGCTGACATTACTGTTAAAGGATCCAATCTCTCTTCTGTCAGTATTACAATGAGCTTGCTGCCAAGGGATATAACAATATATTATGTTCAAAAGTTATATAAATCCATTGACTGATGCTGACATTACCGGTAAATGTTCCAGTCTCTCTTCTGTGATTATTACAACGAGCTTGCTGACAAGGACTATAACAATA
Organism: Deroplatys truncata; assembly: GCA_030765065.1. Classification (NCBI taxonomy): domain Eukaryota; kingdom Metazoa; phylum Arthropoda; class Insecta; order Mantodea; family Mantidae; genus Deroplatys; species Deroplatys truncata. The sequence continues at coordinate 217,873,193 of CM060987.1, forward strand.
TATTATGTTTAAAAATTATATAAATCCATTTACTGATGCTGACATTACTGGTAAAGGATCCAGTCTCTTTTCTGTCAGTATTACAATGAGCTTGCTGACAAGGACTATAACAATATATATTATCTTCAAAAGTTGCATAAATCCAATGACTGATGCTGACATTACTGGTAAAGGATCCAGTCTCTCTTCAGTGAGTATTACAATGAGCTTGCTGACAAGGACTATAACAATATATTATGTTCAAAAGTTACATAAATCCATTGACTGATACTGACCTTACTCGTAGAGGATCCAGTCTCATCTCTGTCATTAATACAATTAACTTGCCGACAAGGACTATAACAATATATTATGTTTAAAAGTTACATAAAACCATTGACTGGTGCTGGCATTACTGGAAAAGGATCCATTCTCTCTTCCGTCAGTATTACAACGAGCTTGCTGACAAGGTCTATAACAATATAATATGTTCAAAAGTTACATAAATCCATTGACTGATGCTGAGATTACTGGTAAAGAATCCAGTCTCTCGTCTATGAGTATTACAATGAGCTTGCTGACAAGGACTATAACAATATATTATGTTCAAAAGTTACATAGATCCATTGACTGATGCTGACATTACTGGTAAAGGATCCAGTCTCTCTTCTGTAAGTATTACAACAAGACAGCTGACAAGGACTATAACAATATATTATGTTCAAAAGTTACATAAATCCATTCACTGATGCTGACATCACTGGTAAAGGATCCAGTCTCTCTTCTGTGATTATTACAACGAGCTTGCTGACAAGGACTATAACAATATATTATGTTCAAAAGTTACATAAATCCATTGACTGATGCTGACATTACTGGTAAAGGATCCAGTCTCTCTTCTTTCAGTATTATAATAGGCTTGCTGGCAAGGACTATAACATTATATTATGTTCAAAACTTACATAAATCCATTGACTGATGCTGACATTACTGGTAAAGGATCCAGTCTCTCTTCTGTATGTATTACAACGAGATAGCTGACAAGGACTATAACAATATTTTATGTTCAGAAGTTACAAAAATCCATTGACTGATGCTGACGTTACTGGTAAAGGATCAGTCTCTCTTCTGTAAGTATTACAACGAGCTTGCTGACAAGGTCTATAACTATATATTATCTTCAATAGTTACTCAAATCCATTGACTGATGCTGACATTACTGGTAAAGGATCCAGTCTCTCTTCTGTCAGTATTCCAACGAGCTTGGTGACAAGGACTATAACAATATATTATGTTCAAAAGTTATATAAAGCCATTGACTGATGCTGACTTTACTGGTAAAGGATCCAGTCTCTCTTTTGTGAGTATTACAACGAGCTTGCTGTCAAGGACTAAAACAAAATATTATGTTCAAAAGTTACTCAAATCAATTGACTGATGCTGCCATTAGCAGTAAATGATCCAGCCTCTCTTCTGTGAGTATTACGAGCTTGCTGACAAGGACTAAAACAAAATACTATGTGCAAAAGTTACTCAAATCCATTGACTGATGCTGACATTACTGGTAAAGGATCCAGTCTCTCTTTTGTGAGTATTACAACGAGCTCGCTGACAAGGACTATGAGAATATATTTTGTTAAAAGTTACATAAATCCATTCACTGATGTTGACATTACTGGTAAGGGATCCAGTCTCTCTTCTGCGAATATTATAACGAGCTTGCTGAAAAGGACTATAAGAATATATTACGCACAAAAGTTATATAAATCCATTGACTGATGCTGACATTACCAGTAAATGATCCAGTCTCTCTTCTGTCAGTATTACAACGAGCTTGCTGACAAGGACTATAACAATATATTATGTTCAAAAGTTATATAAATCCATTGACTGATGCTGACATTACTGGTAAAGGATCCAGTCTCTCTTCAGTGAGTATACCAACGAACTTGCAGACAAGGACTATAAAAATATATTATGTTCAAAAGTTACATAAAACCATTGACTGATGCTGACATTACCGGTAAAGAATCCAGTCTCACTTCTGTCAGTATTGCAACGAGCTTGTTGACAACGACTATAACAATATATTATGTTCAAAAGTTACATAAATCCATTCACTGATGCTGACATTAATGGTAAAGGATCCAGTCTCGCTTCTTTCAGTATTACAATGAGCTTGCTGGCAAGGACTATAACAATATATTATGTTCAAAAGTTACAGAAATTCATTGACTGATGCTGACATTACTCGTAAAGAATCCAGTCTCTCTTTTGTGAGTATTCCGAAGCGCTTGCTGACAAGGACTATAAAAATACATTATGTTTAAAAGTTACATAAACCCATTGACTGATGCCGACATTACTGGTAAAGGATCCAGTCTCTCTTCTGTAAGTATTACAACAAGATTTCTGACAAGGTCTATAACAATATTTTATGTTCAGAACTTACATAAATCCATTGACTGATGCTGACGTTAATGGTAAAGGATCAGTCTCACTTCTGTAAGTAAACAACGAGCTTGCTGACAAGGTCTATAACAATATATTATGTTCAAAACTTGCACAAATCCATTGACTGATACTGACATTACTGGTAAAGGATCCAGTCTATCTTCTGTCAGTATTACAATGAGCTTGCTAACAACGACTATAAGAATATAATATGATCAAAAGTTACATAAATCCATTGACTGATGCTGACATTACTCGTAAGGAATCCAGTCTCTCTTCTGTGAGTATTCCAATGAGCTTGCTGACAAGGACCATAAAAATATATTATGTTCAAAAGTCACATAAATCCATTGACTGATGCTGACATTACTGGAAAAGGATCCAGTCTCTCTTCTGTGAGTATTCCAACGAGCTTTCTGACAAGGAATATAACAATATATTATGTTCAAAAGTTACATAAATCCATTAACTGATGCTGACATTACCGGTAAAGAAATCAGTCTCTCTTCTGTCGGTATTGCAACGAGCTTGCTGACAAGGACTACAACAATATATTATGATCAAAAGTTACATAAATCCATTGACTGATGCTGACATAACTGGTAAATGATCCAGTCTCTCTTCTTTCAGTATTACAATGTGCTTGCTGACAAGGACTATAACAATATATTATGTTCAAAAGTTATATAAAGCCATTGACTGATGCTGACATTACCGGTAAAGGATCCAGTCTCTCATCTGTGAGTCTTCCAACTAGCTTGCTGACAAGGACTATAACAATATATTGTGTTCAAAAGTTATATAAAGCCATTGATTGATGCTGACATTAACAGTAAATGATCCAGTCTCTCTTCTGTGAGTATTACGAGCTTGCTGACAAGGACTAAAACAATATATTATGTTCAAAAGTTACTCAAATCCATTGACTGATGCTGACATTACTGGTAAAGGATCCAGTCTCTCTTTTTTGTAAGTATTACAACGAGCTTGCTGACAAGGACTATAAGAATATATTTTGTTTAAAAGTTACATAAATCCATTGACTGCTGTTGACATTACTGGTAAAGGATCCAGTCTCTCTTCTGTCAGTATTGCAACGCGCTTGCTGACAAGAAGTATAACAATATATTATGTTCAAAAGTTACATAAATCCATTGACTGATGCTGACATTACTGGTAAAGGATCCAGTCTCTCTTCTGTGAGTATTACAACGAGCTTGCTGACAAGGACTATAAGAATATATTTTTTCAAAAGTTACATAAATCCATTGACTGATGCTGACATTACTGGTAAAGGATCCAGTCTCTCTTCTGTGAGTATTACAACGAGCTTGCTGACAAGGACTATAAGAATATATTTTGTTTAAAAGTTACATAAATCCATTGACTGATGCTGACATTACTGGTAAAGGATCCAGTCTCTCTTCTGTGAGTATTACAACGAGCTTGCTGACAAGGACTATAAGAATATATTATGTTCAAAAGTTACATAAATCCAATGACTGATGCTGACATTACTGGTAAAGGATCCAGTCTCTCTTCTGCGAGTATTACAACAAGCTTGCTGACAAGGACTATAAGAATATATTATGTACAAAAGTTATATAAATCCATTGACTGATGCTGACATTACCAGTAAATGATCCAGTCTCTCTTCTGTCAGTATTACAACGAGCTTGCTGACAAGGACAATAACAATATATTATGTTCAAAAGTTACATATATCCATTGACTGTTGCTGACATTACTGGTAAAGCATCCAGTCTCGCTTCTGTCAGTATTACAATGAGCTTGCTGACAAGGACTATAACAATATATTATGATCAAAAGTTACATAAATCCATTGACTGATGCTGACATTACTGGTAAAGGATCCAGTCTCTCTTCTTTTAGTATTACAATGAGCTTGCTGACAAGGACTATAACAATATATTATGTTCAAAAGTTACATAAATACATTGTCTGATGCTGACATAACTGTTAAACGATCCAGTCTCTCTTCTGTGAGTATTACAATTAGCTTGCTGACAAGGACTATAACAATATATTATGTTCAAAAGTTACATAAATCCATTGACTGATGCTGAGATTAGTGGTAAAGAATCCAGTCTCTCGTCTATGAGTATTACAATGAGCTTGCTGACAAGGACTATAACAATATATTATGTTCAAAAGTTACATAAATCCATTGACTGATGCTGACATTACTGGTAAAGGATCCAGTCTCTCTTCTGTAAGTATTACAACAAGACAGCTGACAAGGACTATAACAATATATTATGTTCAAAAGTTACATAAATCCATTGACTGATGCTGACATTACTGGTAAAGGATCCAGTCTCTCTTCTTTTAGTATTACAATGAGCTTGCTGACAAGGACTATAACAATATATTATGTTCAAAAGTTACATAAATACATTGACTGGTGCTGGCATTACTGGAAAAGGATCCATTCTCTCTTCCGTCAGTATTACAACGAGCTTGCTGACAAGGTCTATAACAATATAATATGTTCAAAAGTTACATAAATCCATTGACTGATGCTGAGATTAGTGGTAAAGAATCCAGTCTCTCGTCTATGAGTATTACAATGAGCTTGCTGACAAGGACTATAACAATATATTATGTTCAAAAGTTACATAAATCCATTGACTGATGCTGACATTACTGGTAAAGGATCCAGTCTCTCTTCTGTAAGTATTACAACAAGACAGCTGACAAGGACTATAACAATATATTATGTTCAAAAGTTACATAAATCCATTCACTGATGCTGACATCACTGGTAAAGGATCCAGTCTCTCTTCTGTGATTATTACAACGAGCTTGCTGACAAGGACTATAACAATATATTATGTTCAAAAGTTACATAAATCCATTGACTGATGCTGACATTACTGGTAAAGGATCCAGTCTCTCTTCTTTCAGTATTATAATAGGCTTGCTGGCAAGGACTATAACATTATATTATGTTCAAAACTTACATAAATCCATTGACTGATGCTGACATTACTGGTAAAGGATCCAGTCTCTCTTCTGTATGTATTACAACGAGATAGCTGACAAGGACTATAACAATATTTTATGTTCAGAAGTTACAAAAATCCATTGACTGATGCTGACGTTACTGGTAAAGGATCAGTCTCTCTTCTGTAAGTATTACAACGAGCTTGCTGACAAGGTCTATAACTATATATTATCTTCAATAGTTACTCAAATCCATTGACTGATGCTGACATTACTGGTAAAGGATCCAGTCTCTCTTCTGTCAGTATTCCAACGAGCTTGGTGACAAGGACTATAACAATATATTATGTTCAAAAGTTATATAAAGCCATTGACTGATGCTGACTTTACTGGTAAAGGATCCAGTCTCTCTTTTGTGAGTATTACAACGAGCTTGCTGACAAGGACTAAAACAAAATATTATGTTCAAAAGTTACTCAAATCAATTGACTGATGCTGCCATTAGCAGTAAATGATCCAGCCTCTCTTCTGTGAGTATTACGAGCTTGCTGACAAGGACTAAAACAAAATACTATGTGCAAAAGTTACTCAAATCCATTGACTGATGCTGACATTACTGGTAAAGGATCCAGTCTCTCTTTTGTGAGTATTACAACGAGCTCGCTGACAAGGACTATGAGAATATATTTTGTTAAAAGTTACATAAATCCATTCACTGATGTTGACATTACTGGTAAGGGATCCAGTCTCTCTTCTGCGAATATTATAACGAGCTTGCTGAAAAGGACTATAAGAATATATTACGCACAAAAGTTATATAAATCCATTGACTGATGCTGACATTACCCGTAAATGATCCAGTCTCTCTTCTGTCAGTATTACAACGAGCTTGCTGACAAGGACTATAACAATATATTATGTTCAAAAGTTATATAAATCCATTGACTGATGCTGACATTACTGGTAAAGGATCCAGTCTCTCTTCAGTGAGTATACCAACGAACTTGCAGACAAGGACTATAAAAATATATTATGTTCAAAAGTTACATAAAACCATTGACTGATGCTGACATTACCGGTAAAGAATCCAGTCTCACTTCTGTCAGTATTGCAACGAGCTTGTTGACAACGACTATAACAATATATTATGTTCAAAAGTTACATAAATCCATTCACTGATGCTGACATTAATGGTAAAGGATCCAGTCTCGCTTCTTTCAGTATTACAATGAGCTTGCTGGCAAGGACTATAACAATATATTATGTTCAAAAGTTACAGAAATTCATTGACTGATGCTGACATTACTCGTAAAGAATCCAGTCTCTCTTTTGTGAGTATTCCGAAGCGCTTGCTGACAAGGACTATAAAAATACATTATGTTTAAAAGTTACATAAACCCATTGACTGATGCCGACATTACTGGTAAAGGATCCAGTCTCTCTTCTGTAAGTATTACAACAAGATTTCTGACAAGGTCTATAACAATATTTTATGTTCAGAACTTACATAAATCCATTGACTGATGCTGACGTTAATGGTAAAGGATCAGTCTCACTTCTGTAAGTAAACAACGAGCTTGCTGACAAGGTCTATAACAATATATTATGTTCAAAACTTGCACAAATCCATTGACTGATACTGACATTACTGGTAAAGGATCCAGTCTATCTTCTGTCAGTATTACAATGAGCTTGCTAACAACGACTATAAGAATATAATATGATCAAAAGTTACATAAATCCATTGACTGATGCTGACATTACTCGTAAGGAATCCAGTCTCTCTTCTGTGAGTATTCCAATGAGCTTGCTGACAAGGACCATAAAAATATATTATGTTCAAAAGTTACATAAATCCATTGACTGATGCTGACATTACTGGAAAAGGATCCAGTCTCTCTTCTGTGAGTATTCCAACGAGCTTTCTGACAAGGAATATAACAATATATTATGTTCAAAAGTTACATAAATCCATTAACTGATGCTGACATTACCGGTAAAGAAATCAGTCTCTCTTCTCTCGGTATTGCAACGAGCTTGCTGACAAGGACTACAACAATATATTATGATCAAAAGTTACATAAATCCATTGACTGATGCTGACATAACTGGTAAATGATCCAGTCTCTCTTCTTTCAGTATTACAATGTGCTTGCTGACAAGGACTATAACAATATATTATGTTCAAAAGTTACATATATCCATTGACTGTTGCTGACATTACTGGTAAAGCATCCAGTCTCGCTTCTGTCAGTATTACAATGAGCTTGCTGACAAGGACTATAACAATATATTATGATCAAAAGTTACATAAATCCATTGACTGATGCTGACATTACTGGTAAAGGATCCAGTCTCTCTTCTTTTAGTATTACAATGAGCTTGCTGACAAGGACTATAACAATATATTATGTTCAAAAGTTACATAAATACATTGACTGATGCTGACATAACTGTTAAACGATCCAGTCTCTCTTCTGTGAGTATTACAATTAGCTTGCTGACAAGGACTATAACAATATATTATGTTCAAAAGTTACATAAATCCATTGACTGCTGCCTACATAACTGGTAAACGATCCAGTCTCTCTTCTTTTAGTATTACAATGAGCTTGCTGACAAGGACTATAACAATATATTATGTTCAAAAGTTACATAAATCCATTGACTGATGCTGACATTAACGGTAAAGGATCCAGTCTCTCTTCTGTGAGTATTACAATGAGCTTGCTCACAAGGATTATAACAATATATTCTGTTGAAATGTTACATAAAACCATTGATTGAAACTGACATTAATGGTAAAGGATCCACTCTCTTCTGTCAGTATTACAATGAGCTTAATGACAAGGACTATAACAATATATTATGTTCAAAAGTTACATAAATCCGTTGACTGATACTGACATTACTAGTAAAGGACGCGTTTCCCTTTTGTCAGTATTACATTGAGCTTGCTGACAAGGACTATAACAATATATTATGTTCAAAAGTTACATAAAACCATTGACTGATGCTGATATAACTGGTAATGGATCCAGTCTCTCTTCTATCAGTATTACAACGAGCTTGCTGACAAGGACTATAACAATATAATATGTTCAAAAGTTACATAAATCCATTGACTGATGCTGACATTAGTGGTAAAGATTCCATTCTCTCGTCTGTGAGTATTACAATGAGCTTGCTGACAAGGAATATAACAATATATTATGTTCAAAAGTTACATAAATCCATTGACTGATGCTGACTTTACCAGTAAATGATCCAGTCTCTCTTCTGTCAGTATTGCAACCAGCTTGCTGACAAGGACTATTAAAATATATTATGTTCAAAAGTTACATAAAACAATTGACTGATGCTGATATTCCTGGTAAAGGATCCAGTCTCTCTTCTGTGAGTATTCCAACGAGCTTGCTGACAACGACTATAAAAATATATTATGTTAAAAAGTTACATAAATACATTGACTGATCCTGACATTACCGGTAAAGAATTCAGTCTCTCTTCTGTCAGTATTGCAATGAGCTTGCTGACAAGGACTATAACAATATATTATGTTCAAAAGTTAAATAAATCCATTGACTGATGCTGACATTAGTGGTAAAGGATCCAGTCTCTCTTCTTTCAGTATTACAATGAGCTTGCTGGCAAGGACTATAGCAATATATTATGTTCAAAAGTTACATAAATCCATTGACTGATGCTGACATTACTGGTAAAGGATGAGTCTCTCTTCTTTGAGTATTACAAGGAGCTTGCTGACAAGGACTATAACAATATATTATGTTGAAAAGTTACACAAATCCATTGACTGATGCTGACATTACAGGTTAAGGATCCAGTCTCTCTTCTGTCAGTATTACAATGAGCTTGCTAACAACGACTATAAGAATATATTATGTTCAAAAGTTACATAAATCCATTGACTGATGCTGACATTACTCGTAAAAAATCCTGTCCCTCTTCTGTGAGTATTCCAATGAGCTTGCTGACAAGGACTATAAAAATATATTATGTTCAAAAGTTACATAAATCCATTGACTGATGCTGACATTACCGGTAAAGAATCCAGTCTCTTTTCTGTCAGTATTGCAACGAGCTTGTTGACAAGGACAATAACAATATATTATGTTCAAAAGTCATAAAAATCCATTGACTGATGCTGACATAACTGGTAAAGAATCCAGTCTCTCTCTTGTGAGTATTACAATGAGCTTGCTGACAAGGACTATAAGAATATATTATTATTAAAAAGTACATAAATCCATTGACTGATGCTTACATTACTGGTAAAGGATCCAGTCTCTCTTCTGTGAGTATTATATCGAGATTGCTGACAAGGACTATAACAATATATTATGTTCAAAAGTTACATAAATCCAGTGACTGATGCTGACATTGCCGGTAAATGATCCAGTCTCTCTTCTGTCAGTATTACAACGAGTGTGCTGACAAGGGCTATAGGAATATATTATGTTCAAAAGTTATATAAATCCATTGACTGATACTGACATTACCGGTAAAGGATCCAGTCTCTCTTCTGTCGGAATTACAACGAGCTTGCTGACAAGGACTATAACAATATATTATGTTCAAAAGTTACATAAATACATTGACTGATGCTAACATTACTGGTAAAGGATCCAGTCTCTCTTCTGTGAGTATTATAATGATCTTGCTGTGAAGGACTATAACAATATATTATGTTCAAAAGTTACATAAATCCATTGACTGATGCTGACATAACTGTTAAAGGATCCAGTCTCTCTTCTGTGAGTATTACAATGAGCTTCCTCACAAGGACTATAACAATATATTATGTTGAAATGTTACATAAATCCATTGACTGATGCTGACATTAATGGTAAAGGATCCAGTCTCTCTTCTCTCAGTATTACAATGAGCTTGCTGACAAGGACTATAACAATATATTATGTTCAAAAGTTACATAAATCCATTGACTGATACTGACATTACGGGTAAAGGACGCAGTCTCTCTTTTGTCAGTATTACAATGAGCTTGCTGACAAGGACTATAACAATATATTATGTTCAAAAGTCACGTAAATCCATTGACTGATGCTGACATTGCTGGTAAAGTATCCAGTCTCTCTTTTGTCAGTATTTCAATGAGCTTGCTGCCAAAGTCTATAACAATATATTATGTTCAAAAGTTATATAAATCTATTGACTGATGCTGACATTACCGTTAAATGAACCAGTCCCTCTTCTGTGATTATTACATCGAGCTTGCTGACAAGGACTATAACAATATATTATGTTTAAAAATTATATAAATCCATTGACTGATGCTGACATTACTGGTAAAGGATCCAGTCTCTCTTCTGTGAGTATTCCAGCAAGCTTGCTGACAAGGACTATAACAATATATTATATTCAAAAGTTGCATAAATCCAATGCCTGATGCTGACATTACTGGTAAAGCATCCAGTCTCTCTTCTGTGAGTATTACAATGAGCTTGCTGACTAGGACAATAAAAATATATTATCTTCAAAAGTTACATAAATCCATTGACTGATGCTGACATTACTGGAAAAGGATCCAGTCTCTCTTCTGTGAGTATTCCAGCGAGCTTGCTGACAAGGACTATAACAATATAATATGTTCAAAAGTTACATAAATCCATTGACTGATGCTGACATTACTGGTAAAGGATCCAGTCTCTCTTCTGTAAGTATTACAACGAGATTGCTGACAAAGACTATAACAGTATTTTATGTTCAGAAGTTACATAAATCCATTGACTGATGCTGACATTAGTGTTAAACGATCCAGTCTCTCGTCTGTCAGTATTACAATGAGCTTGCTGACAAGGACAAAACAATATATTATGTTCAAAAGTTACGTAAATCCATTGACTGATGCTGACATTACTGGTAAAGGATCCACTCTCTTCTGTCAGTATTACAATGAGCTTGCTGACAAGGACTATAACAATATATTATGTTTAAAAATTACATAAATCCATTGACTGATACTGACATTAATGGTAAAGGATCCACTCTCTTCTGTCAGTATTACAATGAGCTTGCTGACAAGGACTATAACAATATATTATGTTCAAAAGTTACATAAATCCAATGACTGATGCTGACATTACTCATAGAGGATCCAGTCTCATCTCTGTCAGTATTACAATGAACTTGCCGACAAGGACTATAACAATATATTATGTTCAAAAGTTACATAAAACAATTGACTGATGCTGATATTCCTGGTAAAGAATCCAGTCTCTTTTCTGTGAGTATTCCAACGAGGTTGCTGACAAGGACTATAAATATATATTATGTTCAAAAGTTACATAAATCCATTGACTGATGCTGACATTAATGGTAAAGGATCCAGTCTCTCTTCTTTCAGTATTACAATGAGCTTGCTGGCAAGGACTATAACAATATATTATGTTCAAAAGTTACATAAATCCATTGACTGATGCTGACATTACTGGTAAAGGATCCAGTCTCTCTTCTGTAAGTATTACAACGAAATTGCTGACAAGGACTATAACAGTATTTTATGTTCAGAAGTTACATAAATCCATTGACTGATGCTGACATTACTGGTAAAGGATCCAGTCTCTCTGCTGTCAGTATTACAATGAGCTTGCTAACAACGACTATAAGAATATATTATGTTCAAAAGTTACATAAATCCATTGACTGATGCTGACATTACTCGTAAAGAATCCAGTCTCTCTTCTGTGAGTATTCCAATGAGCTTGCTGACTAGGACAATAAAAATATATTATGTTCAAAAGTTACATAAATCCATTGACTGATGCTGACATTACTGGAAAAGGATCCAGTCTCTCTTCTGTGAGTATTCCATCGAGCTTGCTGACATGGACTATAACAATATAATATGTTCAAAAGTTACATAAATCCATTGACTGATGCTGACATTAGTGTTAAACGACCCAGTCTCTCTTCTGTCAGTATTACAATGAGCTTGCTGACAAGGCCAAAACAATATATTATGTTGAAAAGTTACATAAATCCATTGACTGATGCTGACATAACTGGTAAAGGATCCAGTCTCTCTTCTGTCAGTATTACAACGTGCTTGCTGACAAGGACTATTACAATATATTATGTTTAAAAGTTACATAAATCCATTGACTGATGCAGACATTACTGGTAAAGGATCCAGTCTCACTTCTGTGAGTTTTACAACGAGCTTGCTGGCAAGGACTATAAGAATATAGTATGTTCAAAAGTTACATAAATCCATCGACTGATGGTGACATTACTGGTTAACGATCCAGTCTCTCTTCTGTGAGTATTCCAGTGAGCTTCCTGACAAGGACTATAACAATATATTATGTTCAAAAGTTACATAAATCCATTGACTGATGCTGACATTACCAGTAAATGATCCAGTCTCTCTTCTGTCAGTATTACAACGAGCTTGCTGACAAGGACTATAACAATATATTGTGTTCAAAAGTTATATAAATCCATTGACTGATGCTGACATTACCGGTAAATGATCCAGTCTCTCTTCTGTGATTATTACAACGAGCTTGCTGACAAGGACTATAACAATATATTACCTTCAAAAGTTGCATAATTCCAATGACTGATGCTGACATAACTGGTAAAGCATCCAGTTTCTCTTCTGTGAGTATTACAATGAGCTTGCTGACAAGGACTATAACAATATATTATGTTCAAAAGTTACATAAATCCATTGACTGATGCTGACATTACTCGTAGAGGATACAGTCTCATCTCTGTCAGTAATACAATGAACTTGCTGACAAGGACTATAACAATATATTATGTTCAAAAGTTACATAAATCCATTGACTGATGCTGACATTACCAGTAAATGATCCAGTCTCTCTTCTGTCAGTATTACAACGAGCTTGCTGACAAGGACTATAACAATATATTGTGTTCAAAAGTTATGTAAATCCATTGACTGATGCTGACATTACCGGTAAATGATCCAGTATCTCTTCTGTGATTATTACAACGAGCTTGCTGACAAGGGCTATAACAATATATTATGTTTAAAAATTATATAAATCCATTGACTGATGCTGACATTACTGGTAAAGGATCCAGTCTCTCTTCTGTCAGTATTAAATGAGCTTGCTGACAAGGACTATAACAATATATTATCTTCAATAGTTGCATAAGTCCAATTACTGATGCTGACATAACCGATAAAGGATCCAGTCTCTCTTCTGTCATTATTACACGAGCTTGCTGACAAGGACTATAACTATATATTATGTTTAAAAGTTACATAAATCCATTGACTGATGCGGACATTACTGGTGAAGAATCCAGTCTCTCTTCTCTGTATATTACAACGAGATTGCTGACAAGGACTATAAGAATGTATTATGTTCAAAAGTTATATAAATCCATTGACTCATGCTGACATTACCGGTAAAGGATCCAGTCTCTCTTCTGTCAGTATTCCAATGAGCTTGCCAATGAGAATTATCAGAAAGCCTACAAATGTCATTGTGTATACTATTGAGTGCATAAACTTCTGTCCACCATCAGGCTGTAGAACATGTAGTCCTAGACACAGAAGTGTGATAATCTGCAATGTGATAAGAGAACCTGGTTAATGATATCTCATCACATAGGCTTTGCTAATGTTCCAGATTATGAAAATGCATATTTATTAAATTAGATTGATTTGCATTCTGTGAGTTCACTAACAGCCATAAAGGCCTGTGAACATAGAACTTGTCAAGGAAATGTACAAAAATTACATATAAGCATAAATATTACACAGAATATAGAACATTTGAAATAAAATAGACACATAATATATGCTTGTCAAGGTCAAGGAAATGTACAATATAGTTACATATATACATAAATATTACATAGAATACAGAACATTTAAAATGAAATAAAGACATATTATATACAAAATGAAATAAATCAGGTGTAATTTTGTACAGAGTCGAATACCTCCCTACCGTTATAAGGCTATCATTATATTTATAGACAAGAACAGTTATTTTAACATTCACTAGGCTTGCACCATTGTTCGTCTCATCATTTTGTTCTATTTGATTTGTAATGCATAGCATTTACTGTCAGTTCTTAATGTACATACATTTAAATAGCTTCATTAATTCTAGAGCAGGCAATTGTCATTAATATTTACTAATGTTACTTAGGGAGCTATATATATATTATCATCAGGATAATTTGTCATTTAGATAATCTTGTACAGAATAATATGCTTTTGAGCATAGGTACTCTTTAACAGCAGTTTTAAAGACGTTGAAATTGTCAACTTTTCCGTTAAGATCATTAGGGAGAGTATTAAATATTTTTATGGTCTCATAATATACACCTTTCTGGAAGCAAGAAAGCTTTGCACTGGGATGATGGATGTTACCCTTTTGTCTAGTGTTTATCTCATGAATTTCCATGTTTGTAATAAATGTGGTTCAATTGCATACATAGAATTTTAAGATTGAAAATATATACATGCAAGGTAGGTTTAATATCTTCAGTCTTCTAAAATGATGTTTGCAAGAGTGTCTGCTATGGGTGCTGGAAATGATTCTTATAACCTTCTTTTGCATGAGGAATATTCGTTTACTTTCTACCAAGTTTCCCCAAATTAATATTCCATATTCCATGACAGAGTTAAAATATGATAGTATACTAATTTAAGTGTATCTATAGAACTGACATTTACCAGTGTTCGGATAGCATAACAGGCAGAACTGAGTTTGGGTAAGATATACGCAATGTGAACTTTCCAACCTAAATATCTGTCTACTTGGAGGCCCAGAAGTTTAATGTTCTCTATTTGTTCTAGTGACATGTCATTAATTCCAATTTCCATTGGAGTGTGTGGTGATCGATGGGTTATAAATTTAACAACTTTTGTTTTGTCTAGATTTACAGATAATTTGTTAGCTTTAAACCAGTATGACATACAGTTCAAAACATAATGCAATTTAATTACATACTCATTCAAATTTTTACTAGTCACCAGAACGCTCGTGTCACCAGCAAACAGAATGATGCTTGCAATATCCTTTATATAAAATGATAGGTCATTTATATACATAAAAAATAGTAAATGTCCTAGGACTGAACCTTGGGGCGCCTCATGTGTTACTGTTTTCCATTTTGATGTATGTTTTCTAAATCCAATATTGTTGACTGTGATGCGGTATTAGCTTACGTATTCTGTTTTACGTAAATTATTATATCTTGAAGATCTTATAGTTAGCCCCACGTTGTGGTGCCAATTTGCGACGGTATTAGTGTTGTATTTGTGTAATTGTAGTACCACGTTGTGGAAGCCAATTTACGAGAGCAAATATGTGTTTACTTCACGCGAAACCATCTTGTGTGACGTCATACGTTGGTTGGTTCATTTGTTCTGTTTGTAGATTCCTCTGGCGTAGCAATTTGTATCAGTTTTAAATGTCCACCGGCTAGCTATTATCTGATCTAGGTAGGCATGTTTTTCTTACAGGTTGTGAAGCGGAAAAGGAATCTTTTATCCAAAAACTACTAGGGAAGAATTGTGTTTTATAATGTTTTATTTTCTAACACGTGCACTAACACTTTCACAGATTTATCTAGATAATCGCCATACTGAAACTGTTTATAATAACTTCTTATCACTTTTAACTCACGTACTTCAACTTTGTATATTTAACTTTAGAATATTTTATAAGATTTCTCGTGTAACTTAACGAAATGAAGGACTGATTGGCGACATCTTGTTGAACTGCGGAATCGACGTGGAGTGTACGGAGAATTTTGTATAACTGCGGGGCGATCGACTTCGAGCATGGCTATTTATAGGCTTGCCTTAAGATACACCTAAAGATTATAAATGAACTGCTATTGGCTAATAAAACGCGCCAACATTAGCATCTATTTTACTATCCAATGAAAACCACTAATACATATTACTTTTAGAGAATGTTCTAGAAGCTTTTTTACCGAAAAGGCGCGAAACATTACGTAACTTCCTGGTTCCCGGTAACGATAAACAACTCATTCCTTGCTGCAGTATTGTGTTATTGTTAACAGTTTCAGTAGAGCCGTATATTATTATTTACCAATAATAATTACAATTATTAAACCTCTGAAATCAATGTTACACAAAAATACATATTCATATTAAAATAATTATTTACATTAAAGTAATTTGTGATACAAATTACCGTATCAACTGCTTCAACACTTTGTTTTCTTTCATTTAGATATGATACAACCAACGTAGAGTTTCATTTTTTAGTCCATAGAATTTCAATTTTGCTATCAGAATAGCATGATTAACACAGTCAAATGCCTTTGCTAAGTCACAGAAAATCCCACCTACATGCTTTTTTGTTTAATGCGGTTAACACTTCATGAGTAAGTTTATAAGTTGCATTATTGGTCAACATTCCTTTTCTGAACCTGAACTGATCCCTGACAAGTATGTTGTTATATTCAAGGTATTTATAAAGTGTATTAAACATCACCTTTCAAGAACTTTTGAAAAAATCTGATGTGTTATACTTACATGGCTTTCTCTACTCTTGTACAAACTATTTTTACAAACTCTTATTCTCCATATGCTTCATGTTAATCGAGATATCGAGATGTTAATCTTATTGCTAATTTTCTTGTAGATGCAAGGGGAATTGGTAGGCTGTAACCGATAGTCAAATATTTCAAGAGCTGGTTGCTATGTGGAGTATTCCATTCTCTTTGCATTACCAGGACAAAAAAATGAATAACAAATTCCTATTTGAGAAAAAGAATAAGTATTGGAAAATTTAAGGGAATAACAAGCAATATCTTGAAAATGGTTCACTCAACAAAAAATGTATATGACATAAATTGTGTATTTTAATGCGATCTACATTTTTTGTGTAGTAAGATTTTTTCTATCTCTTATGGTTTACCAGTTATGCAAACGTCATTCACAACGAAGAACACTTTTGGAGACATTCCCAGAAAATTCAAGATATACATTTCATTTGTCATGAAAGTACCTTAAATATATGATATTTTAATAAAAATCATTAAAGCCATAAGAAAATTAAAATTTTCGAAAAATCTTCCATGTAAAGGGTAATCTGGGGTGGGGGGATTTTCTTGAAAACCTTCGTGTCGCATCTCTGGAAGATACTGAACCTAAATACCAATTTTGGTGTTTATCCAACTGTTCATTTCTGAGCTATGCTGTTCACAGACACACACACACACACACACACACACACACACACACACACACACACACACACACACGGACTTGTTTCCAAAAATACCTTTTTTGGATTCAGGAGGCCTCAAAACATATATTTCCTGTGAAATCTCAGTATCGAATTTTTGGGTGGAATGCAATACTTCCCCTACTCACTATATGTAATAGAGAAAGAAAAAATTGGCAAGAGAGATATTGGTCTATAATTTGAAACATTATTGTGTTCGCCTTTTTTGAAAAGTGGTTTATCAATGGAAAATTTGATTCTGTCAGGGAAAATTCCTGACCTTAGTGACTCGTTGCACAAATACCTAAGGGGAGCAGAAATTTGAGATGAGCATGATTTTAAGATTTTTATTATTTCATCATAACCAGAGGAATTTTTTGTTTTGAAGGAGTTAATAATTTTGTTTATTTCAGAAGGCATTGTCAGGTTAAGTTTAAATTCAGGCACTTCATTACTGAAATTTGATCTTCGAAATTCCAAAGCTGGCTCTTTACTTCCAAAATTACTGCTCAGTTTGTTTGTTACATCCAAAAAATTTTTTTAAAAATTTCTGCAACTTCATGAGATTTACTAATTTCTTGATTATCAATGTTTAGTGTTATTAAGTCATTTTGTAATGAGGATTTACCCGCTTCCCTTTTTATTATATTCCAAGTAGTTTTTATTTTATTGTCAGAGAGTTTAATCTGTTTATTATAATGCAATATATTAGCCACTTTAATTACCTTCTTTAGAAGCTTACAATATTTTTTGAAGTAGTGTTTTAAATATATGTTATTACTACTGCTTACTTGCTCATATAATTCTCTTTTACATCTGCATGACGTCCTAATTCCTAAAGTGATCCAGGCATTCTCTCTTTTGAAGTTAGATATTTTGTTTAACTTGACTGGGAAGCAAGCGTCAAAGTGGGTTTTGAAACATTGAAGAAAGCTGTTATATTTATTGTTGGTTCCATTCGTTTGGTAAGTTTGATTCCATGATTCAAGTTTAAGTTTTTTTACTAAACTCACTAAGAGTATTTTCATTTATTTCCCTAGATTTCTGATAAGTATATTTAGCTTTGGATTTTAAATTTAACCTTTTAATGTGTAGAACTTGTGCATCGTGATCCGACAGGCCATTAGTTTTTGATGAGACATTTAAAAAATTAATGCTATCTGAGTTTACAAACATATTATCTATAGCTATAGAGGAGCGGTTTTGGATTCTTGTTGGAAAGTTTTGGTGTGTGTCATGTGGTATGTTGTAAGTAAAGTGCTGAGTTGTTCCCTTTGAGGACTAGGTTTCAAATAATCAACATTTATATCACCACATATGATTAATTCTCTTTTTGGTTTGAATAAAATTTTTAGAAGATGTTCAAGTTGCTTTCTGAATATTTCAAAATTGCCTAAGGGAGATCGATAAAGGGCTACCATAGTTAAATTCAATTTACTTTCGTTTAGCTGAAGTGCACAGAGTTCAAGGTTTTGTTCACTACAAAACTTGGATAAATCCAAAACTTTATAAGTCACATCATTTCTAACATATATACAAACCCCACCTTTATGTAAGTTTTTTCTTGAAAACTCTGCTGCTAAAGTGTACCCATGCAATAACATTGGCTGAAATTCCTGTTGTGTTAAGTGATGTTCGGATAAGTGGTGTGGCAGTGAGTTTTCAGTATTAAGACTAATAGTAAGTTCATAGACTTTGTTTCTTAAGCCTCTTATATTTTGATGAAATAAGACAGGCACTTTTTATTTTTATTATTATTATCACTATTTTTGATGTCAGAAGCATTATTTCTATAGTTACTTGTGGATACAGAGGTATTTGGGACGATTATATTGACTATGGGGCATACTTAACCTAAAAAAGACCTTGTACTAGTGACAACAGGAACTTTACCCTTAATTCTGTCAGCAATAAGAAGAGAAAGCTTCTCTTTGCCTCTAGAATTTAGGTGTAGGCCATGAGAGGTATAACCATCCCTGCCTATACCGTCGACATCTATCATACACATGTGAGAGGCAGCAAGGCATGCTCAAGTCTCAGATTCATATCCCTCAGCCTCCAATGAAGCTGAGGCTTGTCATGCCTATGAAAAAGTCCCACTACCTTCACATTAGTATGGCTGCTGGTCTCACAGATTCTTTTCAATAACATAGCTACTATTTCTATCCACGCTGTTCCCTGGCCCACATGATCCCTCTTGGTAAAACCTGCAGGTCTTCAGTGACATCAGCACTGGGTTTAACTATGCCTACTACATTATAATCACACCCCAAGTCCCGTTTGAGCAGGGATGCTATGCCCCTCCCATGACTACTCCCAAGCAACAAGACCTTGCTTTTTGTGTGACTTACAGATTCATCTAAACCTGCTCTTGGGGATTTGTGGCCTGATCAACATTCAGCGTTTCAAGAACACTGAATCTGTTGCTCAGTTGGACAAGATGTTGATCATCTGCAGAGAAACGCCTTTTCCTCCCGAGATTATTCTTAGATACCATCCTGAAGTCCTGAAAGTTATTAGACAAAATCTTTGAAGCCAAAGCAGTGCTTCTAGTATCCTTTTTGAAAACTTCTAGTTCTTTTCTCAGGTTGGAAATGGTTTCCTCGTGTTTTCTGACCAGTGCCGTATACTTGCAAAGTTCACAAAACCACTCCGCACAATTACTCACCTTCTCACTAACAATGTTCGCACATGCCCAATGAAACCTAAACTTACATCCTGCACAGAAAACACCCTGGCTAACCCTCCGGCGACAAGCACCACAATTAACACTAAGATCACATGATTTACCACTCATTAGCACACTACACTGACAAAGACAATAAAGGTAAACTAACACCGTAATAACATTAGTACACTCTGCAAGCACTTATATTACGACTACAACGTTTTTCCAAAATACACCAGCAGTTAGGTTTGTTTACATTCAATGCAAGGGTAGGATGGGTCATATTAAAACGCCACTATTAGGTCATCTGTTTATCATTTTTATGCTGTTTTATATTTTCAAAGCATTTTTTTTTAAATTTTAATCTAGTTAATTTACTTAGAAGCTTTTTAGCAGTGAAGCTGACATTGAATTACTTGAGCCTTAGGAGTTGACACAGTTACTCTCTTATTATACAGGACATCTTCATTCGTGTCTCTGGTAAATGGCGGGATTTCAACTATACAACTACCCTAACACTCTTGGAGGACAGAAACATTACACCCCTACTACACAAAAGGTTCCAAAAGGTGTGGTCAAAGCACAACATAATTCTAGCCCTCAAAATTAAATACAACTTAAAAAAAACTGTTAAGAGCACCTCTGCTACAGGAACGTTAGATTACATAGAAGCATAAATATTCAACCAAAGAACACAGCACTTTTGGATGCCAATCAGGAATTGTTGCCATCCTTTAGAACTAGCGATATGGGAGAAAACTTTCATACATCTACCAGTCTAGCTAAAGCTGAAGCAGCACCTTGTACTTCACATTCCGCTTTTAAGGGTTGATGTAGTGACTTTTGTCCCAAACTGGGGATGAGACAGGTCACTTCTGCATTAATAAGTGTGTTCACTGTGAATTTTCTATAATCTGAGAATTCAAAAGAGTTAATGCTACAGTGTTGGAAGAACTGCTTCAAAAACAATTTTCTTAATTTTATTTTCAGATTCTTTAAATAAGAACATAGAACAAACATATATATATATATATGTATTTTTAATTAACTTTCTAAATTATTTCATCATTAGAACTTGGCGCTAAAAGCTTAAAATGGGCACTACATTGACTAATATAGGCACTATCATTTGTTCATTTACCACTTAAAACACATTTTGAACAGTATAGAAATATCAAACTAAACTCCACTATTCTCTTTATGAACATTATTTCTTTAAATTTAATCTTTTCATTTACTATGTGGTTTTTATGTTAAACTCTATTGTTAATTTTGTGTTGAATACACTCCCATGCTGGTTTCTAATTGTTATTGAGTCTGTTATGATTTATTGTTAAATAGGCTACTGTTGCATTTGCAGCGCCCATGTGGAAAGTAAAAAACCACAAAGTCATTGTATTAATGAACAAAGCGATGAGTTAAGACTAAAATGATTGATCTTCCAGTCATAAGCCATTCAGTGTGTGTTCGTTATTACACAAAACAATGCAACTGCTGACATTAGTGAAACACTTACTTATACTGCCATACAAAGGTTAACATCTAATAACAAAACTTCTCATTAGAAAAAAAGAAGAACAATCCTAATAGGCACACACTGTGAAAAGAGACAATTATAGGCGCTATACAATCAGTACATATAGCTCCAGTAAGAGCAAAGCTCACAATTCTAAACAATGAAACAAAATAGGCAAATGTGGATCTCCACTCATTCTTTTTACCTACTTTTTACTTTCTCTGGTAAGTACGCATTTGGTAGAAGAGGCATTACTTTCCAAAAAATCTATATTGTGACCGCGCGCATGAAGTTATGTACGGACAGACGGTGCTGTATATCCCGACTCGGCTACCTGACCGCTGGGTACAGCTAATGACCGGCTCCTTCAAAATAATAGCCGCGTGACGAACCCATTGTGTGCCGCTTTTTTACTGTTCCAGAACATTCCTTTCGGCATGTTCTAGTATACTTCATTTCTAGAACATTCCTTTTGTATGAGGGTCTATATAAGGGGCTGCTCTTGCCCGGGAATCAGTTAAGAAGCGAGTTGTGATTTGACGGATTAGTTGTGTTGTGTGCCAAGACTGACTCAAGTGTAACGTTTGTGCAGGTATAGATATTCAGGAGGGAGGGGTGCTGTGACGTAACGTAGCTATCCGAACAGTGGCATGCATCAAATGAGAAAACAAAATCAAGTGCTTTATTCATTATTATTTATACAATGAAGGTTTGAAACTGAACAAATAAATATAATATCGTTTATAAACAATAAACATCTTGCTTCACTTGAAACTATCCCAATTTCTCTACCACGCAATTAGAGAAGGATTGCATTCCACCCAAGAATTCGATAGCGAGGTTCCACCGGAAACACAAGAGTTTTAGAAAAATGTCCGTGTGTGTGTGTGTCTTTGAACAACATAACTCAAAAACGAAATCTCGGATAATTACTAAACTTGGTATATTAAGTTGAGTAACTTCCAAAGATGCGACACGGAGATTTTCAAGAAAATCCCCCCACTCCCAACTACCGTTTAGATGGAACATTTTTCGATTCTTTTTATTTTCTAAAGCATGGCTCCAACGATGTTAATTAAAATACTATATATTAAAGATATTCAAATGACAAATAAAATGTGTATCTTGAATTTTGTGGGAATAGCCTGTGAAGTCCTTTTCATTCGGAAGGAATTTTGTATAATGTTGTGTAACTGGTAAACGTTAAGTGATAGACGAAAACGTACCGCACAAAAATGCCGAACTCTTTAAAATACATACTTTATTATATATACCTACACGAGTATATAAACATGCACACTCACTGTGCATTACTGCATATTTGTATGATACAAAATATGAAATAGCCCATTCTTTTCTAAATACCCTACCAATTCTTGTGGAATACACCTAGTATGTGCGTTAAGCAGTGTTCCACCACTGAATAACAAGACTGCGTTTGTTGCAAATAGCTAACGAGGGGCGGAGGTCGCTTGACACGCGGAGCCAAGAATACCCAGTGGCCTAGTAGATTAATAAAGTACAGTAACTTGTATTCAGGTTTGTTAAACTGGTGTCAGCAGTGGGATATAAACGCCACAATGGTGCAATTAATTCGACAATTATTAAGTGAAGTGCAGACCATGAAATTCAGAATGAAGAAGATGGAGAAAAAATTAAATCCGAGTTGGAGAAAATGGAGAAAATGAAAGCTAAATTGGCATCTGATTACAGGAAATGGACAAAATGGTATCCGAGTTGGGGAAAATGGAATCTGGAATGAAGGAGACGGAGAAAAGGAGTCAAACGGGATGGAGGAAATGGAGACAATGCAGACGAGAATTGAATGTAGGATGGAGAAAATGGAGTCAAACATGGAATCTGGGATGGAGAAAATGGAGTCAAACATGGAATCTGGGATGGAGGAGATGGAGAGAATGCAGGCTAGAATGGAAATTGGGATGGAGGAGATGGAGAAAATGGAGTCAAACATGGAATCTGGGATGTGGGAGATGGAGAAAACGGAGTCAAACATGGAATATGGGATGGAGGATTTGGAGAAAATGGAGTCAAATATAGAATCTGGAACGGAGGAGATGGAGAAAATGGAGTCAAATATAGAATCTGGAACGGAGGAGATGGAGAAAATGCAGGCGATAATGGAATCTCGGATGGAGGAGATAAAGAAAAGGGAGTCAAACATGGAATCTGGGATGGAGGAGATGGAGAAAAAAGAGCCAAACATGGAATCTGGGATGGAGGAGATGGAGAAAGTGGAGTCAAACATGGAATCTGGGATGGAGGAGATAGAGAAAATGCAGGCGAAAATGGAGTCTAGGATGGAGGAGATGGAGAAAATGGAGTCAAACATGGAATATGGGCTGAGAAGATGGAGAAAATGCAGGCGAGAATGGAATCTGGGATGGAGGAGATGGAGAAAATGCAGGCAAGAATGGAATCAGGGATGGAGGAGATGGATAAAATGGAGTCAAACATAGAACCTGGGATGGAGGAGATGTAGGAAATGCAGGCAAGAATGGAATCAGAGTTGGAGGAGATGGAGAAAATGGAGTCAAACAAGGAATCTAGGATGGAGGAGATGGAGAAAATGCAGGCGAGAATGGAATATGGGAAGGAGGATATGGAGAAAATGGAGTCAAACATGGAATCTGGGATGGAGGAGATGCAGAAAATGCAGGCAGGAATGGAATCAGGGATGGAGGAGATGGAGAAAATGGAGTCAAACATGGAATCTGGGATGGAGGAGATGGAGAAAATGCAGGCGAGAATGGAATCAGGGATGGAAGAGATGGAGAAAATGGAGTCAAACAAGGAATCTGGGATGGAGGAGATGGAGAAAATGCAGGCGAGAATGGAATGTGGGATGGAGAAGATGGAGAAAATAGAGCCAAACATGGAATCTGGGATGGAGGAGATGGAGAAAATGGAGTCAAACATGGAATCTGGGATGGAGGAGATGGAGAAAATTCAGGCGAGAATGGAATATAGGATGGAGCAGATGGAGAAAATGGAGTCAAACATGGAATCTGGGATGGTGGAGATGGATAAAATGCAAGCGAGAATGGAATCTGGGATGGAGGAGAAGGAGAAAATGGAGTCAAACATGGAATCTGGGATGGTGGAGATGGAGAAAATGCAGGCGAGAATGGAACCTGGGATGGAGGAGTTGGAGAAAATGGAGTCAAACATGGAATCTTGGATGGAGGAGATGGAGAAATTGCAGGCGAAAATGGAATCTAGCATGGAGGAAATGGAGAAACTGGAGTCAAACATGGAATCTGGGATGGAGGAGAAGGAGAAAATGGAGTCAAACATGGAATCTGGGATGGTGGAGATGGAGAAAATGGAGTCAAACATGGAATCTGGGATGGTGGAGATGGAGAAAATGGAGTCAAACATGGAATCTTGGATGGAGGAGAAGGAGAAAATGGAGTCAAACATGGAATCTGGGATGGAGGAGATGGAGAAAATGGAGTCAAACATGGAATCTGGGATGGAGGAGAAGGAGAAAATGGAGTCAAACATGGAATCTTGGATGGAGGAGAAGGAGAAAATGGAGTCAAACATGGAATCTGGGATGGTGGAGATGGAGAAAATGGAGTCAAACATGGAATCTGGGATGGTGGAGATGGAGAAAATGCAGGCGAAAATGGATTCTAGGATGGAGGAGATGGAGAAAATGCAGGTGAGAATGGAATCTGGGATGGAGGAGATGGAGAAAATGGAGTCAAACATGGAATCTTGGATGGAGGAGATGGAGAAATTGCAGGCGAAAATGGAATCTAGCATGGAGGAAATGGAGAAACTGGAGTCAAACATGGAATGTGGGATGGAGGAGATGGAGGAAATGCAGGCGAAAATGGAATCTAGGATGGAGGAGATGGAGAAAATGTAGTCAAACTTGGAATCTGGGATCGAGGAGATGGAGAAAATGCAGGCGAGAATGGAATCTGGGATGGAGGAGATGGAGAACATGGAGTCAAACATGGAATCTAGGATGGTGGAGATGGAGAAAATGCAGGCGAAAATGGATTCTAGGATGGAGGAGATGGAGAAAATGCAGGTGAGAATGGAATCTGGGATGGAGGAGATGGAGAAAATGGAGTCAAACACAAGTCAGGGATGGTGGAGATGGAGAAAATGCAGGCGAGAATGGAATCTGGGATGGAGATGGAGAAAATGGAGTAAAACATGGAATCTGGGATGGAAGAGATAAAGAAAAGGGAGTCAAACATTGAATCTGGGATGGAGGAGATGGCGAAAATGCAGGAGAGAATGGAATCTAGAATGGAGGAGATGGAGAAAATGCAGGCGAGAATGGAATCTGGGATGGAGGAGATGGAGAAAATGGAGTCAAACATGGAGTCTGGGATGGAAAAAATGCAGTCAAACATGGAATCTGGGATGGAGGAGATGGAGAAAATGGAGTCAAATATGGAATCTGGGACGGAGGAGATGGAGAAAGTGGATTCAAACATGGAATGCGGAATGGAGGAGATGGAGAAAATGGAGTCAAACATGGAGTCTGGGAAGGAGGAGATGGAGAAAATGGAGTCAAATATGGAATCTGGGATGGAGGAGATGGAGAAAATGGAGTCAAATATGGAATCTGGGACGGAGGAGATGGAGAAAGTGGATTCAAACATGGAATGTGGAATGGAGGAGATGGAGAAAATGGAGTCAAACATGGAATCTGGGATGGAGGAGATGGAGAAATTGGAGTCAAACATGGAATCTGGGATGGAGGAGATGGAGAAAATGCAGGCGAAAATGGAATCTAGGATAGGAAAGATGGAGAAAATGGAGTCAAACATGGAATCTGGGATGGAAGAGATGTAGAAAATGCAGGCGAGAATGGAATCAGGGTTGGAGGAGATGGAGAAAATGGAGTCAAACAAGGAATCTAGGATGGAGGAGATGGAGAAAATGGAGTCAAACATGGAATCTGGGATGGAGGAGATGGAGAAAATTAAGGCGAGAATGGAATCTGGGATGGAGGGGATGGAGAAAATGCAGGCGAGAATGGAATCTTGGATGGTGGAAATGGAGAAATTGCAGGTGAGATTGGAATCTGGGATGGAGGAGATGGAGAAAATGCAGGCGAGAATGGAATCTTGGATGGAGGAGATGGAGTAAATGGAGTCAAACATGGAATCTGGAATGGTGGAGATGGAGAAAATGCAGGCGAAAATGGAATCTAGGATGGAGGAAATGGAGAAAATGGAGTCAAACATGGAATCTAGGATGGTGGAAATGGAGAAAATGCAGGTAAGATTGGAATCTAGGATGGAGGAGATGGAGAAAATGGAGTCAAACATGGACCTGCGATGGAGGAGATGGTGAAAATGGAGTCAAATATGGAATCTGAGTTGGAGCAGATGGAGAAAATGAAGGCGAGAATGGAATCTGGATTGGAGGTGGAGAAAATGCAGGCGAAAATGGAATCTAGTATGGAGGAGATGGAGAAGATGGAGTCAAATATGGAATCTGGGATGGAGGAGATGGCGAAAATGCAGGCGAGAATGGAATCTGGGATGGAGGAGATGGCGAAAATGCAGGCGAGAATGGAATCTGGGTTGGAGGAAATTGAGAAGAGGTAGTCAAACATGGAATCTGGGATGGAGAAAATGGAGTCACACATGGAATCTGGGATGAAGGAGATGGAGAAAATGTAGGCTAGAATGGAATCTGGGATGGAGGAGATGGAGAAAATGGAGTCAAACATGGAATCTGGGATGGAGGATATGGTGAAAATGGAGTCAAATATGGAATCTGAGATAGAGGAGATGGAGAAAATGCAGGCGACAATGGAATCTGGATTGGAGGTGGAGAAAATGCAGGCGAAAATGGAATCTAGTGTGGAGGAGATATAGAAAATGGAGTCAAATATGGAATCTGGGATGGAGGAGATGGAGAAAATGCAGGCGAAAATGGAATCTAGGATGAAGGAAATGGAGAAAATGGAGTCAAACATGGAATCTAGTATGGAGGAGATGCAGAAAATGGAGTCAAACGTGGAATCTGGGATCGAGGAGATGGTGAAAATGGAGTCAAATATGGAATCTGAGATGGAGGAGATGGAGAAAATTAAGGCGAGAATGGA
Source organism: Deroplatys truncata (assembly GCA_030765065.1). Taxonomy (NCBI): domain Eukaryota; kingdom Metazoa; phylum Arthropoda; class Insecta; order Mantodea; family Mantidae; genus Deroplatys; species Deroplatys truncata. The sequence continues at coordinate 217,901,116 of CM060987.1, forward strand.
ATCTGGGATGGAGGGGATGGAGAAAATGCAGGCGAGAATGGAATCTTGGATGGTGGAAATGGAGAAAATGCAGGTGAGATTGGAATCTGGGATGGAGGAGATGGAGAAAATGCAGGCGAGAATGGAATCTTGGATGGAGGAGATAAAGAAAAGGGAGTCAAACATGGAATCTGCGATGGAGGAGATGGCGAAAATGCAGGCGAGAATGGAATCTAGGATGGAGGAGATGGAGAAAATGCAGCCGAGAATGGAATCTGGGATGGAGGAGATGGAGAAAATGGAGTCAAACACAAGTCTGCGATGGAGGAGATGGAGAAAATGCAGGCGAGAATGGAATCAGGGGTGGAGGAGATGGAGAAAATGCAGTCAATATGGATTCTGTGATGGAGGACATGGTGAAAATGGAGTCAAACATGAAATCTGGGATGGAGGAGAAGGAGAAAATGGAGTCAAACATGGAATCTGGGTTGGAGGAGATGAGAAAATGCAGGCGAGAATGGAATCTGGGATGGAGGAGATGAAGAAAATGGAGTCAAACATGGCATCTGGGATGGAGGCGATGGAGAAAATGGAGTCAAACTAGGAATCTGGGATAGAGGAGATGGAGAAACGGGAGTCAAACATGGTATCTGGAATGGAGAAGATGGAGAAAATGGAGTCAAACATGCAATCTGGTATGGAGGAGATGGACAAAATGGAGTCAAACATGGAAACTGGGATAGAGGAGATGGAGAAAATGGAGTCAAAAATGGAATCTGCGATGGAGTAGATGAGAAAATGCAGGCGAGAATGGAATCTGGGATGGAGGAGATGGATAAAATGGAGTCAAACATAGAACCTGGGATGGAGGAGATGTAGAAAATGCAGGCAAGAATGGAATCAGAGTTGGAGGAGATGGAGAAAATGGAGTCAAACAAGGAATCTAGGATGGAGGAGATGGAGAAAATGCAGGCGAGAATGGAATATGGGAAGGAGGATATGGAGAAAATGGAGTCAAACATGGAATCTGGGATGGAGGAGATGGAGAAAATGCAGGTGAGAATGGAATCTGGGATGGAGGAGATGGAGAAAATGGAGTCAAACATGGAATCTTGGATGGAGGAGATGGAGAAATTGCAGGCGAAAATGGAATCTAGCATGGAGGAAATGGAGAAACTGGAGTCAAACATGGAATGTGGGATGGAGGAGATGGAGGAAATGCAGGCGAAAATGGAATCTAGGATGGAGGAGATGGAGAAAATGTAGTCAAACTTGGAATCTGGGATCGAGGAGATGGAGAAAATGCAGGCGAGAATGGAATCTGGGATGGAGGAGATGGAGAACATGGAGTCAAACATGGAATCTAGGATGGTGGAGATGGAGAAAATGCAGGCGAAAATGGATTCTAGGATGGAGGAGATGGAGAAAATGCAGGTGAGAATGGAATCTGGGATGGAGGAGATGGAGAAAATGGAGTCAAACACAAGTCAGGGATGGTGGAGATGGAGAAAATGCAGGCGAGAATGGAATCTGGGATGGAGATGGAGAAAATGGAGTAAAACATGGAATCTGGGATGGAAGAGATAAAGAAAAGGGAGTCAAACATTGAATCTGGGATGGAGGAGATGGCGAAAATGCAGGAGAGAATGGAATCTAGAATGGAGGAGATGGAGAAAATGCAGGCGAGAATGGAATCTGGGATGGAGGAGATGGAGAAAATGGAGTCAAACATGGAGTCTGGGATGGAAAAAATGCAGTCAAACATGGAATCTGGGATGGAGGAGATGGAGAAAATGGAGTCAAATATGGAATCTGGGACGGAGGAGATGGAGAAAGTGGATTCAAACATGGAATGCGGAATGGAGGAGATGGAGAAAATGGAGTCAAACATGGAGTCTGGGATGGAAAAAATGCAGTCAAACATGGAATCTGGGATGGAGGAGATGGAGAAAATGGAGTCAAATATGGAATCTGGGACGGAGGAGATGGAGAAAGTGGATTCAAACATGGAATGTGGAATGGAGGAGATGGAGAAAATGGAGTCAAACATGGAATCTGGGATGGAGGAGATGGAGAAATTGGAGTCAAACATGGAATCTGGGATGGAGGAGATGGAGAAAATGCAGGCGAAAATGGAATCTAGGATAGGAAAGATGGAGAAAATGGAGTCAAACATGGAATCTGGGATGGAAGAGATGTAGAAAATGCAGGCGAGAATGGAATCAGGGTTGGAGGAGATGGAGAAAATGGAGTCAAACAAGGAATCTAGGATGGAGGAGATGGAGAAAATGGAGTCAAACATGGAATCTGGGATGGAGGAGATGGAGAAAATTAAGGCGAGAATGGAATCTGGGATGGAGGGGATGGAGAAAATGCAGGCGAGAATGGAATCTTGGATGGTGGAAATGGAGAAATTGCAGGTGAGATTGGAATCTGGGATGGAGGAGATGGAGAAAATGCAGGCGAGAATGGAATCTTGGATGGAGGAGATGGAGTAAATGGAGTCAAACATGGAATCTGGAATGGTGGAGATGGAGAAAATGCAGGCGAAAATGGAATCTAGGATGGAGGAAATGGAGAAAATGGAGTCAAACATGGAATCTAGGATGGTGGAAATGGAGAAAATGCAGGTAAGATTGGAATCTGGGATGGAGGAGATGGAGAAAATGGAGTCAAACATGGACCTGCGATGGAGGAGATGGTGAAAATGGAGTCAAATATGGAATCTGAGTTGGAGCAGATGGAGAAAATGAAGGCGAGAATGGAATCTGGATTGGAGGTGGAGAAAATGCAGGCGAAAATGGAATCTAGTATGGAGGAGATGGAGAAGATGGAGTCAAATATGGAATCTGGGATGGAGGAGATGGCGAAAATGCAGGCGAGAATGGAATCTGGGATGGAGGAGATGGCGAAAATGCAGGCGAGAATGGAATCTGGGTTGGAGGAAATTGAGAAGAGGTAGTCAAACATGGAATCTGGGATGGAGAAAATGGAGTCACACATGGAATCTGGGATGAAGGAGATGGAGAAAATGTAGGCTAGAATGGAATCTGGGATGGAGGAGATGGAGAAAATGGAGTCAAACATGGAATCTGGGATGGAGGATATGGTGAAAATGGAGTCAAATATGGAATCTGAGATAGAGGAGATGGAGAAAATGCAGGCGACAATGGAATCTGGATTGGAGGTGGAGAAAATGCAGGCGAAAATGGAATCTAGTGTGGAGGAGATATAGAAAATGGAGTCAAATATGGAATCTGGGATGGAAGAGATGGAGAAAATGCAGGCGAAAATGGAATCTAGGATGGAGGAAATGGAGAAAATGGAGTCAAACATGGAATCTAGTATGGAGGAGATGCAGAAAATGGAGTCAAACGTGGAATCTGGGATGGAGGAGATGGTGAAAATGGAGTCAAATATGGAATCTGAGATGGAGGAGATGGAGAAAATTAAGGCGAGAATGGAATCTGGGATGGAGGGGATGGAGAAAATGCAGGCGAGAATGGAATCTTGGATGGTGGAAATGGAGAAAATGCAGGTGAGATTGGAATCTGGGATGGAGGAGATGGAGAAAATGCAGGCGAGAATGGAATCTTGGATGGAGGAGATAAAGAAAAGGGAGTCAAACATGGAATCTGCGATGGAGGAGATGGCGAAAATGCAGGCGAGAATGGAATCTAGGATGGAGGAGATGGAGAAAATGCAGCCGAGAATGGAATCTGGGATGGAGGAGATGGAGAAAATGGAGTCAAACACAAGTCTGCGATGGAGGAGATGGAGAAAATGCAGGCGAGAATGGAATCAGGGGTGGAGGAGATGGAGAAAATGCAGTCAATATGGATTCTGTGATGGAGGACATGGTGAAAATGGAGTCAAACATGAAATCTGGGATGGAGGAGAAGGAGAAAATGGAGTCAAACATGGAATCTGGGTTGGAGGAGATGAGAAAATGCAGGCGAGAATGGAATCTGGGATGGAGGAGATGAAGAAAATGGAGTCAAACATGGCATCTGGGATGGAGGCGATGGAGAAAATGGAGTCAAACTAGGAATCTGGGATAGAGGAGATGGAGAAACGGGAGTCAAACATGGTATCTGGAATGGAGAAGATGGAGAAAATGGAGTCAAACATGCAATCTGGTATGGAGGAGATGGACAAAATGGAGTCAAACATGGAAACTGGGATAGAGGAGATGGAGAAAATGGAGTCAAAAATGGAATCTGCGATGGAGTAGATGAGAAAATGCAGGCGAGAATGGAATCTGGGATGGAGGAGATGGATAAAATGGAGTCAAACATAGAACCTGGGATGGAGGAGATGTAGAAAATGCAGGCAAGAATGGAATCAGAGTTGGAGGAGATGGAGAAAATGGAGTCAAACAAGGAATCTAGGATGGAGGAGATGGAGAAAATGCAGGCGAGAATGGAATATGGGAAGGAGGATATGGAGAAAATGGAGTCAAACATGGAATCTGGGATGGAGGAGATGCAGAAAATGCAGGCAGGAATGGAATCAGGGATGGAGGAGATGGAGAAAATGGAGTCAAACATGGAATCTGGGATGGAGGAGATGGAGAAAATGCAGGCGAGAATGGAATCAGGGATGGAAGAGATGGAGAAAATGGAGTCAAACAAGGAATCTGGGATGGAGGAGATGGAGAAAATGCAGGCGAGAATGGAATGTGGGATGGAGGAGATGGAGAAAATAGAGCCAAACATGGAATATGGGATGGAGGAGATGGAGAAAATGGAGTCAAACATGGAATCTGGGATGGAGGAGATGGAGAAAATGCAGGCGAGAATGGAATCTGGGATGGAGGGGATGGAGAAAATTCAGGCGAGAATGGAACATAGGATGGAGCAGATGGAGAAAATGGAGTCAAACATGGAATCTGGGATGGTGGAGATGGATAAAATGCAAGCGAGAATGGAATCTGGGATGGAGGAGAAGGAGAAAGTGGAGTCAAACATGGAATCTGGGATGGTGGAGATGGAGAAAATGCAGGCGAGAATGGAACCTGGGATGGAGGAGTTGGAGAAAATGGAGTCAAACATGGAATCTTGGATGGAGGAGATGGAGAAATTGCAGGCGAAAATGGAATCTAGCATGGAGGAAATGGAGAAACTGGAGTCAAACATGGAATGTGGGATGGAGGAGATGGAGGAAATGCAGGCGAAAATGGAATCTAGGATGGAGGAGATGGAGAAAATGTAGTCAAACATGGAATCTGGGATGGAGGAGATGGAGAAAATGCAGGCGAGAATGGAATCTGGGATGGAGGAGATGGAGAACATGGAGTCAAACATGGAATCTGGGATGGTGGAGATGGAGAAAATGCAGGCGAAAATGGATTCTAGGATGGAGGAGATGGAGAAAATGCAGGTGAGAATGGAATCTGGGATGGAGGAGATGGAGAAAATGGAGTCAAACACAAGTCAGGGATGGTGGAGATGGAGAAAATGCAGGCGAGAATGGAATCTGGGATGGAGATGGAGAAAATGGAGTAAAACATGGAATCTGGGATGGAAGAGATAAAGAAAAGGGAGTCAAACATTGAATCTGGGATGGAGGAGATGGCGAAAATGCAGGAGAGAATGGAATCTAGAATGGAGGAGATGGAGAAAATGCAGGCGAGAATGGAATCTGGGATGGAGGAGATGGAGAAAATGGAGTCAAACATGGAGTCTGGGATGGAAAAAATGCAGTCAAACATGGAATGTGGGATGGAGGAGATGGAGAAAATGGAGTCAAATATGGAATCTGGGACGGAGGAGATGGAGAAAGTGGATTCAAACATGGAATGCGGAATGGAGGAGATGGAGAAAATGGAGTCAAACATGGAATCTGGGATGGAGGAGATGGAGAAATTGGAGTCAAACATGGAATCTGGGATGGAGGAGATGGAGAAAATGCAGGAGAAAATGGAATCTAGGATAGGAAAGATGGAGAAAATGGAGTCAAACATGGAATCTGGGATGGAAGAGATGTAGAAAATGCAGGCGAGAATGGAATCAGGGTTGGAGGAGATGGAGAAAATGGAGTCAAACAAGGAATCTAGGATGGAGGAGATGGAGAAAATGGAGTCAAACATGGAATCTGGGATGGAGGAGATGGAGAAAATTAAGGCGAGAATGGAATCTGGGATGGAGGGGATGGAGAAAATGCAGGCGAGAATGGAATCTTGGATGGTGGAAATGGAGAAAATGCAGGTGAGATTGGAATCTGGGATGGAGGAAATGGAGAAAATGCAGGCGAGAATGGAATCTTGGATGGAGAGATGGAGTAAATGGTGTCAAACATGGAATCTGGAATGGTGGAGATGGAGAAAATGCAGGCGAGAATGGAATCTTGGATGGAGAGATGGAGTAAATGGTGTCAAACATGGAATCTGGAATGGTGGAGATGGAGAAAATGCAGGCGAGAATGGAATCTTGGATGGAGGAGATGGAGTAAATGGAGTCAAACATGGAATCTGGGATGGTGGAAATGGAGAAAATGCAGGTAAGATTGGAATCTGGGATGGAGGAGATGGAGACAATGGAGTCAAACATGGAATCTGGAATGGAGGAGATGGAGAAAATGGAGTCAAACATGGAATCTGGGATGGAGGAGATGGAGAAAATGCAGGCGAAAATGGAATCTAGGATGGAGGAAATGGAGAAAATGGAGTCAAACATGGAATCTAGGATGGAGGAGATGCAGAAAATGGAGTCAAACATGGACCTGCGATGGAGGAGATGGTGAAAATGAAGGCGAGAATGGAATCTGGATTGGAGGTGGAGAAAATGCAGGCGAAAATGGAATCTAGGATGGAGGAGATGCAGAAAATGGAGTCAAATATGGAATCTGAGTTGGAGCAGATGGAGAAAATGAAGGCGAGAATGGAATCTGGATTGGAGGTGGAGAAAATGCAGGCGAAAATGGAATCTAGTATGGAGGAGATGGAGAAGATGGAGTCAAATATGGAATCTGGGATGGAGGAGATGGCGAAAATGCAGGCGAGAATGGAATCTGGGATGGAGAAGGTGGAGAAAATGGAGTCAAACATGGAATCTGGAATGGAGGAGATGGAGAAAATGCAGTCAAACATGGAATATGGGATGGAGGAGATGGAGAAAGTGGAGTCAAACATGGAATCTGGGATGGAGGAGATGGAGAAAATGCAGGCGAAAATGGAATCTAGGGTGGGGGAGATGGAGAAAATGGAGTCAAACATGGAATCTGGGATGGAGGAGATGGAGAAAATGCAGGCGAAAATGGAATCTAGGGTGGGGGAGATGGAGAAAATGGAGTCAAACATGGAATCTGGGATGGAGGAGATGGAGAAAATGCAGGCGAGAATGGAATCAGGGATGGAGGAGATGGAGAAAATGGATTCAAATATGGAATCTGGGGTGGAGGAGATGGCGAAAATGCAGGTGAGAATGGAATCTAGGATGGAGGAGATGGAGAAAATGCAGCCGAGAATGGAATCAGGGATGGAGGAGATGGAGAAAATGGATTCAAATATGGAATCTGGGATGGAGGAGATAAAGAAAAGGGAGTCAAACATGGAATCTGGGGTGGAGGAGATGGCGAAAATGCAGGTGAGAATGGAATCTAGGATGGAGGAGATGGAGAAAATGCAGCCGAGAATGGAATCTGGGATGGAGTAGATGGAGAAAATGGACTCAAACATGGAACCTGGGATGGAGGAGATGGAGAAAATGCAGGCTAGAATGGAATCTGGGATAAAGGAGATGGAGAAAATGGTGTCAAACATGGAATCTGGGATGGAGGAGATGGAGAAAATGCAGGCTAGAATGGAATCTGGGATAAAGGAGATGGAGAAAATGGTGTCAAACATGGAATCTGGGATGGAGGAGATGGAGAAAATGGAGTCAAACACGGAATCTGGGATAGAGGAGATGGAGAAAATGGAGTCAAACATGGAATCTAGGATGGAGGAGATGGAGAAAATGGAGTCAAACACGGAATCTGGGATAGAGGAGATGGAGAAAATGGAGTCAAACATGGAATCTAGGATGGAGGAGATGGAGAAAATGGAGTCAAACACGGAATCTGGGATAAAGGAGATGGAGAAAATGGTGTCAAACATGGAATCTGGGATGGAGGAGATGGAGAAAATGGAGTCAAACTTGGAATCTGGGATGGAGGAGATGGAGAAAATGGAGTCCAACATGGAATCTAGGATGGAGGAGATGGAGAAAATGGAGTCAAACATGGAATCTGGGCTGGAGGAGATGGAGAAAATGCAGGCGAGAATGGAATATGGGATGGAGGAGATGGAGAAATTTCAGGCGAGAATGGAATCTGGGATGGAGGCGATGGAGAAAATGCAGGCGAGAATGGAATCTGGGATGGAGGAGATGGAGAAAATGGTGTCAAAAATGGTATCTAGAATGGAGGAGACGCAGAAAATGGAGTCAAGCATGGAATCTGGGATGGAGGAGATGGAGAAAATGGTGTCAAAAATGGAATCTGAGATGGAGGAGATGGAGAAAATGCAGGCGAGAATGGAATCTGGGATGGAGGTGGTGGAGAAAATGGAGTCAAACATGGAATCTGGGTTGGAGGAGATGGAGAAAATCGAGACAGATATGGAATCTGGGATGGAGGAGATGGAGAAAATGGAGTCAAGCATGGAATCTAGGATGGAGGAGATAAAGAAATGGGAGTCAAACATTGAATCTGGGATGGACGAGATGGCGAAAATGCATTCGAGAATGGAATCTGGGCTGGAGGAAATTGAGAAGAGGTAGTCAAACATGGAATCTGGGATGGAGAAAATGGAGTCACACATGGAATCTGGGATGAAGGAGATGGAGAAAATGTAGGCTAGAATGGAATCTGGGATGGAGGAGATGGAGAAAATGGAGTCAAACATGGAATCTGGGATGGAGGATATGGTGAAAATGGAGTCAAATATGGAATCTGAGATAGAGGAGATGGAGAAAATGCAGGCGACAATGGAATCTGGATTGGAGGTGGAGAAAATGCAGGCGAAAATGGAATCTAGTGTGGAGGAGATATAGAAAATGGAGTCAAATATGGAATCTGGGATGGAGGAGATGGAGAAAATGCAGGCGAAAATGGAATCTAGGATGGAGGAAATGGAGAAAATGGAGTCAAACATGGAATCTAGTATGGAGGAGATGCAGAAAATGGAGTCAAACGTGGAATCTGGGATGGAGGAGATGGTGAAAATGGAGTCAAATATGGAATCTGAGATGGAGGAGATGGAGAAAATTAAGGCGAGAATGGAATCTGGGATGGAGGGGATGGAGAAAATGCAGGCGAGAATGGAATCTTGGATGGTGGAAATGGAGAAAATGCAGGTGAGATTGGAATCTGGGATGGAGGAGATGGAGAAAATGCAGGCGAGAATGGAATCTTGGATGGAGGAGATAAAGAAAAGGGAGTCAAACATGGAATCTGCGATGGAGGAGATGGCGAAAATGCAGGCGAGAATGGAATCTAGGATGGAGGAGATGGAGAAAATGCAGCCGAGAATGGAATCTGGGATGGAGGAGATGGAGAAAATGGAGTCAAACACAAGTCTGCGATGGAGGAGATGGAGAAAATGCAGGCGAGAATGGAATCAGGGGTGGAGGAGATGGAGAAAATGCAGTCAATATGGATTCTGTGATGGAGGACATGGTGAAAATGGAGTCAAACATGGAATCTGGGATGGAGGAGAAGGAGAAAATGGAGTCAAACATGGAATCTGGGTTGGAGGAGATGAGAAAATGCAGGCGAGAATGGAATCTGGGATGGAGGAGATGAAGAAAATGGAGTCAAACATGGCATCTGGGATGGAGGCGATGGAGAAAATGGAGTCAAACTAGGAATCTGGGATAGAGGAGATGGAGAAACGGGAGTCAAACATGGTATCTGGAATGGAGAAGATGGAGAAAATGGAGTCAAACATGCAATCTGGTATGGAGGAGATGGACAAAATGGAGTCAAACATGGAAACTGGGATAGAGGAGATGGAGAAAATGGAGTCAAAAATGGAATCTGCGATGGAGTAGATGAGAAAATGCAGGCGAGAATGGAATCTGGGATGGAGGAGATGGATAAAATGGAGTCAAACATAGAACCTGGGATGGAGGAGATGTAGAAAATGCAGGCAAGAATGGAATCAGAGTTGGAGCAGATGGAGAAAATGGAGTCAAACAAGGAATCGAGGATGGAGGAGATGGAGAAAATGCAGGCGAGAATGGAATATGGGAAGGAGGATATGGAGAAAATGGAGTCAAACATGGAATCTGGGATGGAGGAGATGCAGAAAATACAGGCAGGAATGGAATCAGGGATGGAGGAGATGGAGAAAATGGAGTCAAACATGGAATCTGGGATGGAGGAGATGGAGAAAATGCAGGCGAGAATGGAATCAGGGATGGAAGAGATGGAGAAAATGGAGTCAAACAAGGAATCTGGGATGGAGGAGATGGAGAAAATGCAGGCGAGAATGGAATGTGGGATGGAGGAGATGGAGAAAATAGAGCCAAACATGGAATCTGGGATGGAGGAGATGGAGAAAATGGAGTCAAACATGGAATCTGGGATGGAGGAGATGGAGAAAATGCAGGCGAGAATGGAATCTGGGATGGAGGGGATGGAGAAAATTCAGGCGAGAATGGAATATAGGATGGAGCAGATGGAGAAAATGGAGTCAAACATGGAATCTGGGATGGTGGACATGGAGAAAATGCAAGCGAGAATGGAATCTGGGATGGAGGAGAAGGAGAAAATGGAGTCAAACATGGAATTTGGGAGGGTGGAGATGGAGAAAATGCAGGCGAGAATGGAACCTGGGATGGAGGAGTTGGAGAAAATGGAGTCAAACATGGAATCTTGGATGGAGGAGATGGAGAAATTGCAGGCGAAAATGGAATCTAGCATGGAGGAAATGGAGAAACTGGAGTCAAACATGGAATGTGGGATGGAGGAGATGGAGGAAATGCAGGCGAAAATGGAATCTAGGATGGAGAAGATGGAGAAAATGTAGTCAAATATGGAATCTGGGATGGAGGAGATGGAGAAAATGCAGGCGAGAATGGAATCTGGGATGGAGGAGATGGAGAACATGGAGTCAAACATGGAATCTGGGATGGTGGAGATGGAGAAAATGCAGGCGAAAATGGATTCTAGGATGGAGGAGATGGAGAAAATGCAGGTGAGAATGGAATCTGGGATGGAGGAGATGGAGAAAATGGAGTCAAACACAAGTCAGGGATGGTGGAGATGGAGAAAATGCAGGCGAGAATGGAATCTGGGATGGAGATGGAGAAAATGGAGTAAAACATGGAATCTGGGATGGAAGAGATAAAGAAAAGGGAGTCAAACATTGAATCTGGGATGGAGGAGATGGCGAAAATGCAGGAGAGAATGGAATCTAGAATGGAGGAGATGGAGAAAATGCAGGCGAGAATGGAATCTGGGATGGAGGAGATGGAGAAAATGGAGTCAAACATGGAGTCTGGGATGGAAAAAATGCAGTCAAACGTGGAATCTGGGATGGAGGAGATGGAGAAAATGCAGTCAAATATGGAATCTGGGACGGAGAAGATGGAGAAAGTGGATTCAAACATGGAATGTGGAATGGAGGAGATGGAGAAAATGGAGTCAAACATGGAATCTGGGAAGGAGGAGATGGAGAAAGTGGAGTCAAACATGGAATCTGGGATGGAGGAGATGGAGAAAATGCAGGCGAAAGTGGAATCTAGGATAGGAAAGATGGAGAAAATGGAGTCAAACATGGAATCTGGGATGGAAGAGATGTAGAAAATGCAGGCGAGAATGGAATCAGGGTTGGAGGAGATGGAGAAAATGGAGTCAAACAAGGAATCTAGGATGGAGGAGATGGAGAAAATGGAGTCAAACATGGAATCTGGGATGGAGGAGATGGAGAAAATTAAGGCGAGAATGGAATCTGGGATGGAGGGGATGGAGAAAATGCAGGCGAGAATGGAATCTTGGATGGTGGAAATGGAGAAAATGCAGGTGAGATTGGAATCTGGGATGGAGGAGATGGAGAAAATGCAGGCGAGAATGGAATCTTGGATGGAGGAGATGGAGTAAATGGAGTCAAACATGGAATCTGGGAAGGAGGAGATGGAGAAAGTGGAGTCAAACATGGAATCTGGGATGGTGGAAATGGAGAAAATGCAGGCGAGATTGGAATCTGGGATGGAGGAGATGGAGACAATGGAGTCAAACATGGAATCTGGGATGGAGGAGATGGAGAAAATGCAGGCGAAAATGGAATCTAGGATGGAGGAAATGGAGAAAATGGAGTCAAACATGGAATCTAGGATGGAGGAGATGCAGAAAATGGAGTCAAACATGGACCTGCGATGGAGGAGATGGTGAAAATGGAGTCAAATATGGAATCTGAGTTGGAGCAGATGGAGAAAATGAAGGCGAGAATGGAATCTGGATTGGAGGTGGAGAAAATGCAGGCGAAAATGGAATCTAGTATGGAGGAGATGGAGAAAATGGAGTCAAATATGGAATCTGGGATGGAGGAGATGGCGAAAATGCAGGCGAGAATGGAATCTGGGATGGAGAAGGTGGAGAAAATGGAGTCAAACATGGAATCTGGAATGGAGGAGATGGAGAAAATGCAGTCAAACATGGAATATGGGATGGAGGAGATGGAGAAAGTGGAGTCAAACATGGAATCTGGGATGGAGGAGATGGAGAAAATGCAGGCGAAAATGGAATCTAGGGTGGGGGAGATGGAGAAAATGGAGTCAAACATGGAATCTGGGATGGAGGAAATGGAGAAAATGCAGGCGAGAGTGGAATCAGGGATGGAGGAGATGGAGAAAATGGATTCAAATATGGAATCTGGGATGGAGGAGATAAAGAAAAGGGAGTCAAACATGGAATCTGGGGTGGAGGAGATGGCGAAAATGCAGGTGAGAATGGAATCTAGGATGGAGGAGATGGAGAAAATGCAGGTGAGAATGGAACCTGGGATGGAGGAGATGGCGAAAATGCAGGTGAGAATGGAATCTAGGATGGAGGAGATGGCGAAAATGCAGGTGAGAATGGAACCTGGGATGGAGGAGATGGAGAAAATGCAGGTGAGAATGGAATCTAGGATGGAGGAGATGGCGAAAATGCAGGTGAGAATGGAACCTGGGATGGAGGAGATGGCGAAAATGCAGGTGAGAATGGAATCTAGGATGGAGGAGATGGCGAAAATGCAGGTGAGAATGGAACCTGGGATGGAGGAGATGGAGAAAATGCAGGTGAGAATGGAATCTAGGATGGAGGAGATGGCGAAAATGCAGGTGAGAATGGAACCTGGGATGGAGGAGATGGCGAAAATGCAGGTGAGAATGGAATCTAGGATGGAGGAGATGGAGAAAATGCAGGTGAGAATGGAACCTGGGATGGAGGAGATGGCGAAAATGCAGGTGAGAATGGAACCTGGGATGGAGGAGATGGAGAAAATGCAGGCTGGAATGGAATCTGGGATAAAGGAGATGGAGAAAATGGTGTCAAACATGGAATCTGGGATGTGGGAGATGGAGAAAATGGAGTAAACATGGAATCTGGGATGGAGGAGATGGAGAAAATGGAGTCAAACACGGAATCTGGGATGGAGGAGATGGAGAAAATGGAGTCAAACTTGGAATCTGGGATGGAGGAGGTGGAGAAAATGGAGTCAAACTTGGAATCTGGGATGGAGGAGATGGAGAAAATGGAGTCAAACTTGGAATCTGGGATGGAGGAGATGGAGAAAATGGAGTCCAACATGGAATCTAGGATGGAGGAGATGGAGAAAATGGAGTCAAACTTGGAATCTGGGATGGAGGAGATGGAGAAAATGGAGTCAAACTTGGAATCTGGGATGGAGGAGATGGAGAAAATGGAGTCAAACTTGGAATCTAGGATGGAGGAGATGGAGAAAATGGAGTCCAACATGGAATCTGGGATGGAGGAGATGGAGAAAATGGAGTCAAACTTGGAATCTGGGATGGAGGAGGTGGAGAAAATGGAGTCAAACTTGGAATCTGGGATGGAGGAGATGGAGAAAATGGAGTCAAACTTGGAATCTGGGATGGAGGAGATGGAGAAAATGGAGTCCAACATGGAATCTAGGATGGAGGAGATGGAGAAAATGGAGTCAAACATGGAATCTGGGCTGGAGGAGATGGAGAACATGCAGGCGAGAATGGAATATGGGATGGAGGAGATGGAGAAATTTCAGGCGAGAATGGAATCCGGGATGGAGGCGATGGAGAAAATGCAGGCGAGAATGGAATCTGGGATGGAGGAGATGGAGAAAATGGTGTCAAAAATGGTATCTAGAATGGAGGAGACGCAGAAAATGGAGTCAAGCATGGAATCTGGGATGGAGGAGATGGAGAAAATGGTGTCAAAAATGGAATCTGAGATGGAGGAGATGGAGAAAATGCAGGCGAGAATGGAATCTGGGATGGAGGTGGTGGAGAAAATGGAGTCAAACATGGAATCTGGGTTGGAGGAGATGGAGAAAATCGAGACAGATATGGAATCTGGGATGGAGGAGATGGAGAAAATGGAGTCAAGCATGGAATCTAGGATGGAGGAGATAAAGAAATGGGAGTCAAACATTGAATCTGGGATGGACGAGATGGCGAAAATGCATTCGAGAATGGAATCTGGGTTGGCGGAAATTGAGAAGAGGGAGTCAAACATGGAATCTGGGATGGAGAAAATGGAGTCACACATGGAATCTGGGATGAAGGAGATGGAGAAAATGCAGGCTAGAATGGAATCTGGGATGGAGGAGATGGAGAAAATGGAGTCAAACATGGAATCTGGGATGGAGGATATGGTGAAAATGTAGTCAAATATGGAATCTGAGATAGAGGAGATGGAGAAAATGCAGGCGACAATGGAATCTGGATTGGAGGTGGAGAAAATGCAGGCGAAAATGGAATCTAGTGTGGAGGAGATATAGAAAATGGAGTCAAATATGGAATCTGGGATGGAGGAGCTGGAGAAAATGCAGGCGAAAATGGAATCTAGGATGGAGGAAATGGAGAAAATGGAGTCAAACATGGAATCTAGTATGGAGGAGATGCAGAAAATGGAGTCAAACGTGGAATCTGGGATGGAGGAGATGGTGAAAATGGAGTCAAATATGGAATCTGAGATGGAGGAGATAGAGAAAATGCAGGCGAGAATGGAATCTGGATTGGAGGTGGAGAAAATGCAGGCGAAAGTGGAATCTAGTATGGAGTAGATGGAGAAAATGGAGTCAAATATTCAATCTGGGATGGAGGAGATGGAGAAAATGGAGTCAAGCATGGAATCTGGGATGGAGGAGATAAAGAAAAGGGAGTCAAACATGGAATCTGCGATGGAGGAGATGGCGAAAATGCAGGCGAGAATGGAATCTAGGATGGAGGAGATGGAGAAAATGCAGCCGAGAATGGAATCTGGGATCGAGGAGATGGAGAAAATGGAGTCAAACACAAGTCTGCGATGGAGGAGATGGAGAAAATGCAGGCGAGAATGGAATCAGGGATGGAGGAGATGGAGAAAATGCAGTCAATATGGATTCTGGGATGAAGGACATGGTGAAAATGGAGTCAAACATGGAATCTGGGATGGAGGAGATGGAGAAAATGGAGTCAAACATGGAATCTGGGTTGGAGGAGATGAGAAAATGCAGGCGAGAATGGAATCTGGGATGGAGGAGATGAAGAAAATGGAGTCAAACATGGCATCTGGGATGGAGGCGATGGAGAAAATGGAGTCAAACTAGGAATCTGGGATAGAGGAGATGGAGAAACGGGAGTCAAACATGGTATCTGGAATGGAGAAGATGGAGAAAATGGAGTCAAACATGCAATCTGGTATGGAGGAGATGGACAAAATGGAGTCAAACATGGAAACTGGGATAGAGGAGATGGAGAAATTGGAGTCAAAAATGGAATCTGCGATGGAGTAGATGAGAAAATGCAGGCGAGAATGGAATCTGGGATGGAGGAGATGGAGAAAATGCGGGCGAGAGTGGAATCTGGGATGGATGAGATGGAGAAAATGCGGGCGAGAGTGGAATCTGGGATGACGAAGACAGAGAAACAGCAGGCGAGAATGGAATCCGGGATGGAGGAGATGGAGAAAATGGAGACAAACTTGGAATCAGGGATGGAGGCGATGGACAAATTGGAGTCAAACATGGAATCTGGGATGGAGGAGATGGAGAAAATGCGGGCGAGAATGGAATCTGAGATGGAGGAGATGGAGAAAATGCAGGCGAGAATGGAATCTGGGATGGCGAAGATAGAGAAACAGCAGGCGAGAATGGAATCTGGGATTGAGGAGATGGAGAAAATGGAGTCAAACATAAAATCTGGGATGGAGGAGATGGAGAAAATAGAGTCAAACATGGAATCTGGGATGGAGGAAATGGAGAAAATGCAGTCAAATATGGAATCTGGGATGGAGGAGATGGAGAAAATGGAGTCAAATATGGAATCTGGGATGGAGGAGATGGAGAAAATGGAGTCAAACATGGAATCTGGGATGGAGGAGATGGAGAAAATGGAGTGCAACATGGAATCTAGGATGGAGGAGATGGAGAAAATGGAGTCAAACATGGAATCTGGCTGGAGGAGATGGAGAAAATGCAGGCGAGAATGGAATCTGCGAATAAGGAGATGGAGAAATTTCAGGCGAGAATGGAATCTGGGATGGAGGCGATGGAGAAAATGCAGGCGAGAATGGAATCTTGGATGGAGAAGATGTAGAAAATGCAGGCGAAAATCGAATCTAGGATGGAGCAGATGCAGAAAATGGAGTCAAACATGCAATCTGGGATGGAGGAGATGGAGAAAATGGTGTCAGAAATGGAATCGGAGATGGAGGAGATGGAGAAATTGCAGGCGAGAATGGAATCTGGGATGGAGAAGGTGGAGAAAATGGAGTCAAACATGGAATCTGGGATGGAGGAGATGGAGAAAATGGAGTCAAACATGGAATTTGGATGGAGGAGATGGAGAAAATGCGGGCGAAAATGGAATCAGGGATGGAGGAGATAGAGAAAATGGAGTCAAACATGGATTCTGGGATGGAGGAGATGGAGAAAATGCAGGCGAAAATGGAATCTAGGATGGAGGAGATAGAGAAAATGGTGTCAAACATGGAATCTAGGATGGAGGAGATGGAGAAAATGCAGGCGGAAATGGAATCTAGGATGGAGGAGGTGCAGAAAATGGAGTCAAACATGGACCTGCGATGGAGGAGATGGTGAAAATGGAGTCAAATATGGAATCTGAGTTGGAGCAGATGAGAAAATGAAGGCGAGAATGGAATCTGGATTGGAGGTGGAGAAAATGCAGGCGAAAATGGAATCTAGTATGGAGGAGATGGAGAAAATGGAGTCAAATATGGAATCTGGGATGGAGGAGATGGCGAAAATGCAGGCGAGAATGGAATCTGGGATGGAGAAGGTGGAGAAAATGGAGTCAAACATGGAATCTGGAATGGTGGAGATGGAGAAAATGCAGTCAAACATGGAATATGGGATGGAGGAGATGGAGAAAGTGGAGTCAAACATGGAATCTGGGATGGAGGAGATGGAGAAAATGCAGGCGAAAATGGAATCTAGGGTGGGGGAGATGGAGAAAATGGAGTCAAACATGGAATCTGGGATGGAGGAGATGGAGAAAATGCAGGCGAGAATGGAATCAGGGATGGAGGAGATGGAGAAAATGGATTCAAATATGGAATCTGGGATGGAGGAGATAAAGAAAAGGGAGTCAAACATGGAATCTGGGGTGGAGGAGATGGCGAAAATGCAGGTGAGAATGGAATCTAGGATGGAGGAGATGGAGAAAATGCAGGCGAGAATGGAATCTGGGATGGAGTAGATGGAGAAAATGGACTCAAACATGGAACCTGGGATGGAGGAGATGGAGAAAATGCAGGCTAGAATGGAATCTGGGATAAAGGAGATGGAGAAAATGGTGTCAAACATGGAATCTGGGATGTGGGAGATGGAGAAAATGGAGTAAACATGGAATCTGGGATGGAGGAGATGGAGAAAATGGAGTCAAACACGGAATCTGGGATGGAGGAGATGGGGAAAATGGAGTCAAACTTGGAATCTGGGATGGAGGAGATGGAGAAAATGGAGTCAAACATGGAATCTGGGATGGAGGAGATGGAGAAAATGGAGTCCAACATGGAATCTAGGATGGAGGAGATGGAGAAAATGGAGTCAAACATGGAATCTGGGCTGGAGGAGATGGAGAAAATGCAGGCGAGAATGGAATATGGGATGGAGGAGATGGAGAAATTTCAGGCGAGAATGGAATCTGGGATGGAGGCGATGGAGGAAATGCAGGCGAGAATGGAATCTGGGATGGAGGAGATGGAGAAAATGGTGTCAAAAATGGTATCTAGAATGGAGGAGACGCAGAAAATGGAGTCAAGCATGGAATCTGGGATGGAGGAGATGGAGAAAATGGTGTCAAAAATGGAATCTGAGATGGAGGAGATGGAGAAAATGCAGGCGAGAATGGAATCTGGGATGGAGGTGGTGGAGAAAATGGAGTCAAACATGGAATCTGGGTTGGAGGAGATGGAGAAAATCGAGACAGATATGGAATCTGGGATGGAGGAGATGGAGAAAATGGAGTCAAGCATGGAATCTAGGATGGAGGAGATAAAGAAATGGGAGTCAAACATTGAATCTGGGATGGACGAGATGGCGAAAATGCATTCGAGAATGGAATCTGGGTTGGAGGAAATTGAGAAGAGGGAGTCAAACATGGAATCTGGGATGGAGAAAATGGAGTCACACATGGAATCTGGGATGAAGGAGATGGAGAAAATGCAGGCTAGAATGGAATCTGGGATGGAGGAGATGGAGAAAATGGAGTCAAACATGGAATCTGGGATGGAGGATATGGTGAAAATGGAGTCAAATATGGAATCTGAGATAGAGGAGATGGAGAAAATGCAGGCGACAATGGAATCTGGATTGGAGGTGGAGAAAATGCAGGCGAAAATGGAATCTAGTGTGGAGGAGATATAGAAAATGGAGTCAAATATGGAATCTGGGATGGAGGAGATGGAGAAAATGCAGGCGAAAATGGAATCTAGGATGGAGGAAATGGAGAAAATGGAGTCAAACGTGGAATCTAGTATGGAGGAGATGCAGAAAATGGAGTCAAACGTGGAATCTGGGATGGAGGAGATGGTGAAAATGGAGTCAAATATGGAATCTGAGATAGAGGAGATAGAGAAAATGCAGGCGAGAATGGAATCTGGATTGGAGGTGGAGAAAATGCAGGCGAAAGTGGAATCTAGTATGGAGTAGATGGAGAAAATGGAGTCAAATATTCAATCTGGGATGGAGGAGATGGAGAAAATGGAGTCAAGCATGGAATCTGGGATGGAGGAGATAAAGAAAAGGGAGTCAAACATGGAATCTGCGATGGAGGAGATGGCGAAAATGCAGGCGAGAATGGAATCTAGGATGGAGGAGATGGAGAAAATGCAGCCGAGAATGGAATCAGGGATGGAGGAGATGGAGAAAATGCAGTCAATATGGATTCTGGGATGGAGGACATGGTGAAAATGGAGTCAAACATGGAATCTGGGATGGAGGAGATGGAGAAAATGGAGTCAAACATGGAATCTGGGTTGGAGGAAATGAGAAAATGCAGGCGAGAATGGAATCTGGGATGGAGGAGATGAAGAAAATGGAGTCAAACATGGCATCTGGGATGGAGGCGATGGAGAAAATGGAGTCAAACTAGGAATCTGGGATAGAGGAAATGGAGAAACGGGAGTCAAACATGGTATCTGGAATGGAGAAGATGGAGAAAATGGAGTCAAACATGCAATCTGGTATGGAGGAGATGGACAAAATGGAGTCAAACATGGAAACTGGGATAGAGGAGATGGAGAAAATGGAGTCAAAAATGGAATCTGCGATGGAGTAGATGAGAAAATGCAGGCGAGAATGGAATCTGGGATGGAGGAGATGGAGAAAATGCGGGCGAGAGTGGAATCTGGGATGACGAAGACACAGAAACAGCAGGCGAGAATGGAATCCGGGATGGAGGAGATGGAGAAAATGGAGTCAAACTTGGAATCAGGGATGGAGGAGATGGACAAATTGGAGTCAAACATGGAATCTGGGATGGAGGAGATGGAGAAAATGCGGGCGAGAATGGAATCTGAGATGGAGGAGATGGAGAAAGTGCAGGCGAGAATGGAATCTGGGATGGCGAAGATAGAGAAACAGCAGGCGAGAATGGAATCTGGGATTGAGGAGATGGAGAAAATGGAGTCAAACATAAAATCTGGGATGGAGGAGATGGAGAAAATGGAGTCAAACATGGAATCTGGGATGGATGAAATGGAGAAAATGCAGTCAAATATGGAATCTGGGATGGAGGAGATGGAGAAAATGGAGTCAAATATGGAATCTGGGATGGAGGAGATGGAGAAAATGGAGTCAAACATGGAATCTGGGATGGAGGAGATGGAGAAAATGGAGTCAAACTTGGAATCAGGGATGGAGGAGATGGACAAATTGGAGTCAAACATGGAATCTGGGATGGAGGAGATGGAGAAAATGCGGGCGAGAATGGAATCTGAGATGGAGGAGATGGAGAAAATGCAGGCGAGAATGGAATCTGGGATGGCGAAGATAGAGAAACAGCAGGCGAGAATGGAATCTGGGATTGAGGAGATGGAGAAAATGGAGTCAAACATAAAATCTGGGATGGAGGAGATGGAGAAAATGGAGTCAAACATGGAATCTGGGATGGATGAAATGGAGAAAATGCAGTCAAATATGGAATCTGGGATGGAGGAGATGGAGAAAATGGAGTCAAATATGGAATCTGGGATGGAGGAGATGGAGAAAATGGAGTCAAACATGGAATCTGGGATGGAGGAGATGGAGAAAATGGAGTGCAACATGGAATCTAGGATGGAGGAGATGGAGAAAATGGAGTCAAACATGGAATCTGGGCTGGAGGAGATGGAGAAAATGCAGGCGAGAATGGAATCTGTGAAAAAGGAGATGGAGAAATTTCAGGCGAGAATGGAATCTGGGATGGAGGCGATGGAGAAAATGCAGGCGAGAATGGAATCTTGGATGGAGCAAATGCAGAAAATGGAGTCAAACATGGAATCTGGGATGGAGGAGATGGAGAAAATGGTGTCAGAAATGGAATCGGAGATGGAGGAGATGGAGAAATTGCAGGCGAGAATGGAATCTGGGATGGAGAAGGTGGAGAAAATGGAGTCAAACATGGAATCTGGGATGGAGGAGATGGAGAAAATGGAGTCAAACATGGAATTTGGATGGAGGAGATGGAGAAAATGCGGGCGAAAATGGAATCAGGGATGGAGGAGATAGAGAAAATGGAGTCAAACATGGATTCTGGGATGGAGAAAATGGAGTCAAACATGGGTTCTGGGATGGAGGAGATGGAGAAAATGCAGGCGAAAATGGAATCTAGGATGGAGGAGATAGAGAAAATGGTGTCAAACATGGAATCTAGGATGGAGGAGATGGAGAAAATGCAGGCGGAAATGGAATCTAGGATGGAGGAGGTGCAGAAAATGGAGTCAAAAATGGAATCTGTAATGGAGGAGATGGAGAAAATGCAGGCGAGAATGGAATCTGTGATGGAGAAGGTGGAGAAAATGGAGTCAAACATGGAATCTGGAATGGAGGAGATGGAGAAAATGGAGTCAAACATGGAATCTGGGATGGAGGAGACGGAGAAAGTGGAGTCAAACATGGAATCTGGGATAGAGGAGATGGAGAAAATGCAGGCGAAAATGTAATCTAGGATGGGGGAGATGGAGAAAATGGAGTCAAACATGGAATCTGGGATGGAGGAGATGGAGAAAATACAGGCGAGAATGGAATCAGGGATGAGGAGATGGAGAAAATGGATTCAAATATGGAATCTGGGATGGAGGAGATAAAGAAAAGGGTGTCAAACATGGAATCTGGGGTGAAGGAGATGGCGAAAATGCAGGTGAGAATGGAATCTAGGATGGAGGAGATGGAGAAAGTGCAGGCGAGAATGGAATCTGGGATGGAGTAGATGGAGAAAATGGACTCAACCATGGAATCTGGGCTGGAGGTGATGGAGAAAATGCAGGCTAGAATGGAATCTGGCATGGAGGAGATGGAGAAAATGGAGTCAAACATGGAATCTGGGATGTGGGAGATGGAGAAAATGGAGTCAAACATGGAATCTGGGATGGAGGAGATGGAGAAAATGTAGTCAAACATGGAATCTGGGATGGAGGAGATGGAGAAAATGGAGTCAAACATGGAATCTGGGATGGAGGAGATGGAGAAGATGGAGTCAAACTTGGAATCTGGGATGTGGGAGATGGAGAAAATGGAGTCCAACATGGAATCTGCGATGTGGGAGATGGAGAAAATGGAGTCCAACATGGAATCTGCGATGGAGGAGATGGAGAAAATGGAGTCAAACTTGGAATCTGGGATGTGGGAGATGGAGAAAATGGAGTCCAACATGGAATCTGCGATGGAGGAGATGGAGAAAATGGAGTCAAACTTGGAATCTGGGATGTGGGAGATGGAGAAAATGGAGTCAAACATGGAATCTGGGATGTGGGAGATGGAGAAAATGGAGTCCAACATGGAATCTGCGATGGAGGAGATGGAGAAAATGGAGTCAAACATGGAATCTGGGATGGAGGAGATGGAGAAGATGGAGTCAAACTTGGAATCTGGGATGGAGGAGATGGAGAAAATGTAGTCAAGCATGGAATCTGGGATGGAGGAGATGGAGAAAATGGAGTCCAACATGGAATCTAGGATGGAGGAGATGGAGAAAATGCAGGCGAGAATGGAATCTGGGATGGAGGAGATGGAGAAATTTCAGGCGAGAATGGAATCTGGGATGGAGGCGATGGAGAAAATGCAGGCGAGAATGGAATCTGGGATGGAGGAGATGGAGAAAATGGTGTCAAAAATGGAATCTAGGATGGAGGAGACGCAGAAAATTTAGTCAAACATGGAATCTGGGATGGAGGAGACGCAGAAAATTTAGTCAAACATGGAATCTGGGATGGAGGAGATGGAGAAAATGGTGTCAAAAATGGAATCTGAGATGGAGGAGATGGAGAAAATGCAGGCGAGAATGAATCTGGGATGGAGGTGGTGGAGAAAATGGAGTCAAACATGGAATCTGGGATGGAGAAAATGGAGTCACACATGGAATCTGGGATGAAGGAGATGGAGAAAATGTAGTCAAGCATGGAATCTGGAATGGAGGAGATGGAGAAAATGGAGTCCAACATGGAATCTAGGATGGAGGAGATGGAGAAAATGGAGTCAAACATGGAATCTGGGCTGGAGGAGATGGAGAAAATGCAGGCGAGAATGGAATCTGGGATGGAGGAGATGGAGAAAATGGAGTCAAACATGGAATCTGGGATGGAGGAGATGGAGAAAATGGAGTCCAACATGGAATCTAGGATGGAGGAGATGGAGAAAATGGAGTCAAACATGGAATCTGGGATGGAGGAGATGGAGAAAATGGAGTCCAACATGGAATCTAGGATGGAGGAGATGGAGAAAATGGAGTCAAACATGGAATCTGGGATGGAGGAGATGGAGAAAATGGAGTCCAACATGGAATCTAGGATGGAGGAGATGGAGAAAATGGAGTCAAACATGGAATCTGGGATGGAGGAGATGGAGAAAATGGAGTCAAACATGGAATCTGGGCTGGAGGAGATGGAGAAAATGCAGGCGAGAATGGAATCTGGGATGGAGGAGATGGAGAAAATGGAGTCAAACATGGAATCTGGGATGGAGGAGATGGAGAAAATGGAGTCAAACATGGAATCTGGGCTGGAGGAGATGGAGAAAATGGAGTCAAATATGGAATCTGGGATGGAGGAGATGGAGAAAATGGAGTCAAATATGGAATCTGGGCTGGAGGAGATGGAGAAAATGCAGGCGAGAATGGAATCTAGGATGGAGGAGATGGAGAAAATGGAGTCAAACATGGAATCTGGGATGGAGGAGATGGAGAAAATGCAGGCGAGAATGGAATCTGGGATGGAGGAGATGGAGAAAATGGAGTCCAACATGGAATCTGGGCTGGAGGAGATGGAGAAAATGCAGGCGAGAATGGAATCTGGGATGGAGGAGATGGAGAAAATGCAGGCGAGAATGGAATCTGGGATGGAGGAGATGGAGAAAATGGAGTCAAACATGGAATCTGGGCTGGAGGAGATGGAGAAAATGCAGGCGAGAATGGAATCTGGGATGGAGGAGATGGAGAAAATGCAGGCGAGAATGGAATCTGGGCTGGAGGAGATGGAGAAAATGCAGGCGAGAATGGAATCTGGGCTGGAGGAGATGGAGAAAATGCAGGCGAGAATGGAATCTGGGATGGAGGAGATGGAGAAAATGCAGGCGAGAATGGAATCTGGGATGGAGGAGATGGAGAAAATGGAGTCAAACATGGAATCTGGGATGGAGGAGATGGAGAAAATGGAGTCCAACATGGAATCTGGGCTGGAGGAGATGGAGAAAATGCAGGCGAGAATGGAATCTGGGATGGAGGAGATGGAGAAAATGCAGGCGAGAATGGAATCTGGGCTGGAGGAGATGGAGAAAATGGAGTCCAACATGGAATCTGGGCTGGAGGCGATGGAGAAAATGCAGGCGAGAATGGAATCTGGGCTGGAGGAGATGGAGAAAATGCAGGCGAGAATGGAATCTGGGCTGGAGGAGATGGAGAAAATGCAGGCGAGAATGGAATCTGGGATGGAGGAGATGGAGAAATTTCAGGCGAGAATGGAATCTGGGATGGACGAGATGGAGAAAATGGTGTCAAAAATGGAATCTAGGATGGAGAAGACGCAGAAAATGGAGTCAAAGATGGAATCTGGGATGGAGGAGATGGAGAAAATGCAGGCGAGAATGAATCTGGGATGGAGGTGGTGGAGAAAATGGAGTCAAACATGGAATCTGGGTTGGAGGAGATGGAGAAAATGGAGACAGATATGGAATCTGGGATGGAGGAGATGGAGAAAATGGAGTCAAGCATGGAATCTGGGATGGAGGAGATAAAGAAAAGGGAGTCAAACATTGAATCTGGGATGGAGGAGATGGCAAAAATGCAGGCTAGAATGGAATCTAGGATGGAGGAGATGGAGAAAATGCATTCGAGAATGGAATCTGGGATGGAGGAGATTGAGAAGATGGAGTCAAACATGGAATCTGGGATGGAGAAAATGGAGTCACACATGGAATCTGGGATGAAGGAGATGGAGAAAATGCAAGCTAGAATGGAATCTGGGATGGAGGAGATGCAGAAAATGGAGTCAAACATGAAATCTGGGATGGAGGAGATGGAGAAAATGGAGTCAAACATGAAATCTGGGATGGAGGAGATGGAGAAAATGGAGTCAAACATGAAATCTGGATGGAGAAGGAGACAAGAAGTGGACTTCGGAATGCAGAAGATGAAGACTGCAAATAGGAATCTAAATTCTGGAATGGACAAGGTGGGAAGTGAAATAACAACACTGAGTTCCTCGCTGGAGAAATGAAGGGTGTAAGGGAAGAAATTAAGACAGAAATGTCCAAGATGAAGGCGGAGCTATCGACCAAAGCTGACGAACAACTGGCCGTAAATGAAAGAGTTCTTTTGTTTTCTCAAAATGGCCTTAATGAATCGTATTGAAATACTATGTATTAAATATATTTAGTGACAAATAATATGGGAATAGTCTGTGAAGTCCTGTTCATTCGGAAGCAACGATAGACCTCTTTAAAAACACACAAATAAGTTTGTTTGCGTTCAAATACAAGTTCTGTCTTCATTCAATTATTTCTGGCGATAGTACGGTAGGAGTGAGAACAGCATATAACATTTCACTATCGCTATACCCTCCTCTTACGTAGGACTTACAAGCGAGTGCCTGAGATCAGAGGCCCGTCGAGGAGCAGACACTCGTGAATAAGACAGAGTAGCCAGGATGCCTGGAATGGGATGAAGGAAGTAGATAACCGAAATGTGGGTGAAATGGATGAAAGGAGAGGTGATGATGGAGCAGTTGGTGGAATGAATGGCGGGGGAAACCGGAGAAAACCCGCCCAGACGCCGCTTCGTCCACCACAAATCCCACATGCAGGTCCCTGGGATTGAACCTGGCCCTCGGTGGGAGGCGAGCGGTCTAACTACTCGGCCACGGTGCCGTCGTGTTTCCTTTGTATCTTAGGAAATGTGTAATATAGCTGTTTCTGTGAAAGTTTGTCTGAACTAAAATGAAGAAGATAGAAAAATAAGATTTCATAAGAATAATTTTTATATATATTAATAAACGATAGAGAATAGAAATGTCGATGGCATGGAATCTATCAGATTTTTTCTGTGGCATTAACCACTTCCGAGTATATTTATTGCTATTGGTTTGAATTTTCCATACTTAGACAGTTTTATGAAGTGCTAATCACCGTTCTTTTCGAGGTCAAGCAAAGAGTATGCAATTTTAAAACTAGCATATAATGACACGCTTTTTAAATTTTGACTGGCCACTTCAGTTTCCTGTATCCTACAACAAAGTGTACAATGAATTTACTATTTCTGCAAACGTTTCCCTCAGTTAACATGAAGTAGACGGAAAAATAAGCTTGTGTAATCATTGTTGGTTTAAGAGATATAAAACTAAATGATGGTGGGTACTAAAGACATGTGGGTGTTAACATGTCGGATATATTTTTTCTTCTTCTTCCCATGAGCTCACTACTAAAACGTAACAAACAATTTATTATTTTGGGGGCATTTTGAAATGCAGTTTAAGCAGAAATCTGCCATGAATAATGTAAAATGACTATGAAGACAAAAAGTTGGACATACGATTTGTGACAACAGCAGCTTACGAGAACACGTAGGTCACTTCTGGAGGCTATGTGAAACACAGAGATGAGTGTGCTCTTCTCCAGGACAGATAATTCCTTCGCTTGACCATCCTTGTTTCTAGCTAATCCTTCAGGAGCCAAATGGCTGAGCACGCAGGAACCAGAGTGCATTTGGTGGACCGAAAGAGGCGTGGTGAGGATACCAACTGACTAATTAAAGCATTTGATGGATCAGAAGGTAAACAGAAAGACTAAACTCACCGGTCAGGTGCCTGCGGGCAGACGTACTACTAGGGTTACATGTGACTAAACGTGTGCGGAAAAAATGAGGGGAGCGAGACGTCTAATCAGTGTTACCAACCAACGTATGAAATGATAATAATTTACCAAAACAACGGGCTACATTCCTTGCTGTCCCCTAATATTTATCAAGGTATATAGTATCTTATTTACTTGTTAATTAACATGTATAATGTTACCTAAACGTATAAGGGTTAAAGAAAGCAAATGTAAGTAGGTTTTAGGATATCTGGGGAGAGGTACGTCCGTCCTATGTCCCGGAAAGCACCGCTGTCCTAGTTAATTACTCCCTCCTCATTCATTGTATCATGTTTTCTTTTTTAACACAAGTAGTGATAAACCACGGTAAGAGCACATCTATGTACATGAGTTTCAAGCCGCGTTATTAAAAGACGGTGTTAGTAACCGCGTATGCGAGTAACGTGTGGGATTACGTGACGTTGGGAGTCTGAGTCGAGAAGTCTGAAGTCCATCCCTCTCTCTGCGGTCCTCCCTGCAGCACGTTATTTCCCCTCGTGAAGTTGTTGATACACTTTATTGTTATGTTGTGCAGTTAATGAATATTAAAAATAATTAAAAGCCAGCACGTTATTTCCCCTCGTGAAGTTGTTGATACACTTTATTGTTAAGTTGTGCAGTTAATGAATAATAAAAATAATTAAAAGCCAAAAATGTGAAATTTCCATCTGTGTGTGTGCGCGCGTGCGCGCTCACGTCCCCCCCGCCCTCGAGTTTTCTTTTTTTTTTAGTTATGCTAAACCGAAATGTATGCATTTGAAAAATATTCCAAGAAGAAGAAGAACCCCGTTCAGAGGCAATGAAGTATATATATGAGAAAAAAAGATATAGGGTCTAAATAATATTCGAGTTATGTGTACGGTTACCTCGTTTGCTAAAAAACTAATGTATGGCTCTGAAATGCATCAAGAGCCGCGTTCAGAGGCACTGAACTATATAAGGACATGTGATCTAATAATATTCGAGTTATGTGTACGGTTATCTCGTCATATCCAAGGTTGTGTTTTGCTAAAACTAATGTATGACTCTGAAAAAAATGCATCAAAGAAGAAGAGATCCCGTTCACACTGGATCAGTAAGAAGGCAATGAACTATAAATAAGAAAAAACACGTAAACGATTTCTAAGAGGGCTAATAATATTCGAGTCAGGTGTGCCGTTACGTCGTCATAACAAACGTACGTTTTCGAGTCCCCCGCAGCTAAAAACTTGGAATCCTTCATCAAGAAGGCAATGAACTATAAAATAAGAAATCCATGCGAGTGATTCCTACGAGTCTAATAATATTAAAGAAGAAGAGATCCCGTTCACGCTGGATCAGTAACAGAAGGGGCAAGAAGGCAATGAACTATAAATTACTAAACTTAAATGCTTTAAAAAAACCATGTGAATGATTCCTCGGCATATCGAGCTCACAGATAAAACTAATGTATGTCTCTGAGACATGCATAATGCAATGTCTTTTATGACTGTGAAAAGGCAACGTGTTATCGTCTCTGTAACCCCAAGGCAGAGAGAAACCAGGACTTCCTTCGGTACGACAGAATTTATAAATTGAACCTAATGATAGGTTAAGTAAAAACTCTGAAAGTAGCGTAAGAAATTGCCTGTAGCAAAAAGGAAGAAGCAACACGGATCCTACCAATGCTATAATTATCGTAAGTACAGGGGCCAGCTCGAATAGGTGGACAAGGTAATTTTTTTCATGAACGAATCTCAGCCAATGGTCAGATAACTGCGTGCGCAAACGTGATGGAGAAGGGAGAAAAGTCCGAAAAAATTAGATTGTATCATGAAAGTATAAAAACGTAGGATACAGTTCTTAAGAAATTAGTACTTATTCCGCTGGACATGTGACTGTAGCATAGAGTAAGTGTTTGTGGGGGGAGGGGGTTAACAACGTCGGGGACATATAAAATGTGTAAGGGAGTACGAAAAAAGACCATTTGCAACAGAAGCGCGCACCGCTCGTTACAACCAGGAAAGAATATGGATGGTAAGTGAAAAAAATTATTATTTGTTACAATTTCGATCTGTGTGTCTTTTTTTAATTTGTGTTTTGTACATATACTTCAGTGACCTAAACAATCGATTCAATGTGTCTTTTATTTCCGTGTTTTTTCGTGACCTAAATAATCAATTTCTGTTGAAACGCGTCTGTATGTTTCAGATCAAATCATAAGCCAGCTCAATGAAATTGGAGAAGGCGCTCCAATAGTACCAACAAAGAAACTTGCAGATCTGGAGATAAACGTACCGTTCAAAATAAACAAGGTGAAGACGCTTTGCACAAGATATGGGGAACGCGTCATAGTAATATTAGATCAGTACCAGATCTTTCTTCCCGAGCGATTTAAGAGTATGACTACAGAACAGAAAACCGTTATAAACGAAGACGGCTATCAACTTGTGTATATGGGACAAGAGACGCTAGCTAGCGGGTATCGACGTCACAAGATTACTTTTTTACAAAAAAGGTATATTAAAACAGTTTTTTGCATGTGTTAGCTCAGTTCAGAAAAAAATAATGCATCTCGGAAAAAGAGAAAAAAATTCTTAATGTCATTTTTTTGCATTGAATAGTTCTAACTTTTTGACCTTTTAAGATTAATTTGACATAACTATACTGCATGGATAAAATCTTGTCTTTGTACGTGTAAAAAATGAATATCTCTAAATTTCAGATTATAACGGTGTTTGTTACATTTTATAGCCAGTCGATAAAATGAACATATATATGTTATATATGACTTACTATTTTCGTTACAATAATGAATTGTATAAAATTGAGACGAGTACAAACATGCAGGAGAATCCTCAAGCGGAGGAAACGCATCTGAAGAAGGTGCGTGTTATTATCGTTTACATGCGGTTCTATCTAAAACCGCTTTCTAAAGTGTTAAAATGGAACATTCTTTCTGCAATATATAAAGCTAACAAAAATGTAGTTTTATTCACAGCACTTTTTTATCATTTTTTCAGACACTGCAGTAAAATAAGTAATCCACAGAAAATTCAACAATAGAGACTCCATGACAAGAAAAGGTGAGTTGTTTTTCTTATAGTTCGCATGTATGTGTTAAAATAAAACATTACTTTTTGAAAAATAATAAAGTAATCGGATAAGAGAATAAATTTTTTCAGCTTAAACATTCAACAAAAAATATAACTTGACAATATTTCATTTTCAGCTATAAGTAAAATTCTATTTCATCTTTTTAATATATAACTTTAATGTCAGTAGCATCAAACATTACTAATGAAGCATTTTTATATAAGTGTATAGATTTTTTTTTCAGTTTTCATGCATGCTTAAAAAGGGGATATTTTTCTTTTCAGCTTTAAAGAAAATCAGATTTCAGGTTTTAAACTTTACTTTGAAATAAAATGAACATTTTGTTTTCAACCTTAATAAAGTAAACTATATATTTTTTCAGCTTTCATACATGCTTCAAAAAAGTAACAAATTAATATCACGAAAAAAGAAAATTAGATTTCAGTTTTTTTAAAAAACTTTACCTGTACATTTTTTCAGCTTAAAAGATATCAAACATGTATTACAGATGACACCTTATTTATTTCAATTTCAGAGGAACACGTGCACTTGATCTCAAATAAGACCGGAGCCCCGAACAAGAGGACGACGACGAGCACCTCGAAAGATGATAGCGCGTCTCCATCAAAGAAACCAAGAACAGATTCGGTGAGTGAACAGAGGCAGAAGGATCTTGCATGCATGACTATTGAATCGGCATTTAAAAATCGGATCTATACGAGTCAAATAGAAAACTCGCTGGGGATGATAGATCCTGAAACATTTCTAGATGAATGTCAACCGCTCGATAACAGCGAAATTCGGAATAATCTCGCTCGTCATTTGTCAGGAATAAAGTTATGTGCTACATTAGTATGCAAATATGTCATCCAAACACCCGAAAATGAAAAGATCGAGACATTTAATTTCAATAGTAAAATGGATGCTATCTTACATTAGCGAGTGGTATGAGAATAAACTTAAACATACCATATTATTCAACATTGATACATTCAAATCGAAAAGCAGTTCGAAATCACTATACCAAATATGTTCGTTAATTCTAAATTTCTGTCACTACGATCCGTTAAATGCAGGTTGTAACATAAAAGTGCCTGATTTCATAAAACACAAGAGAACAGTGACCAATATTAGGAATACTGATAACAAATGTTTCGGATATTGCCTACTGGCATCCAAATTTCCAGTAAAGCGTAACAGCTATAGAGTGAGTTCGTACTCCAAGTACAATATGTTTAAAGAATTTAATTTCGCAGGAATAAAGTTTCCAGTATCTTTAGATGATATACAAAAATTTGGAAAGCAAAATGATAATATATCTATCACGGTATATGTTGTAGACGAATTTTCAATTATTCCATTATATCAAACCTCAGAACGTAAAGAGCATCATGTGAACCTTTTAAGAATTGCCGATGAAGCTAGATTTCACTATTGCTTAATAAATGATCTATCTCGCCTGTTGTCCTCACAATTAACTAAACGCAAGTGTAGGATGTGTATATGTGAAGGATGCATGAAATACTTCGCGAATGAAAGCAACCTAGCCAAACATAAAAGGAGATGCATGAAATCGCAAGTTGTTAGTATGCCTGAAATAGGGGTAAATGACACCATTCGATTCAATTCATACTCGAAGTGCTCTCCGGTGCCATTTGTCATATATGCAGATATCGAATCAATACTTAAAAAAAGTGCATTCATGTCAGCCCTCGCACATAGCAGTTGGACGAGATCGCTACGAAGCAGTATCAATAGCTTTAAATCTTGTATGCAATTATGACGATTCCTTATCGAAATTCAAAATCTTTAGAGGTCCTAATGCGATTGAAGATTTTTTCAGCGCATTAACTGTAATTGCAGACAATGTAATCGATATTTACTTGAAAAAGAAATAGTTAAATATGACTGATGCAGATAAAATAAAATTCAGAAATACTGATTTCTGTCATCTGTGTGAAGATAAATTTGAGTCCGAAACTGATAAAATATTTGACCATTGCCATTTAACCGGTAGATTCATAGGACCGGCCCACAATTCGTGTAATCTGAATAGAAACTTACCAAATTACATACCGATTTTTTTTCATTGTCTGTCACACTACGATTCACATTTTCTCGTGAAACATCTCGCTTACGATCGAGAACCCATATCATGTATTTCACAAACATCTGAAAACTATCTATCATTCAGTAAGAGATATACGTCCAATGGAAAAAGTATATATTTCAGATTTCTTGATAGTTATAGATTCCTCGATGATAAATTGAGCAATTTAGCTGATATGCTAAACCCCGAGGACTTTAAAAATACAAACAGAGCATACGAAAATCCTGCACATCGGCAGCTAATGAGACGCAAAGGTGTATTTCCACGCACATATCTGGATTGCGTAGAGAAATTGAAAGAGACCGCGTTACCAGATATATCACAATTTGATGATATAACAACGGAAGATTACTTGCATGCTCAAACAGTATGGCGAGAGTTAAATATCAGAAACTTAGGCGAATACAGCGATCTATATCTTAAGACTGACACATTGTTATTGACTGACATTTTTGAAACTTTCAGAAACTTATGCCTAAATTTATATAAACTAGACCCGTGCCACTTCTACACTGCTCCCGGGTTGGCCTATCAGGCGATGTTAAAGACGACTAAAACAAAATTAGCGCTAATCATCGACAAAGAAATGCTAGAGTTTTTCGAGTCAGGAATCAGGGGTGGGCTTTGCAAGGTGTCGCAGCGATACTCCAAAGCCAATAACAAGTACATGAATGAATACAACGAATCGCTACCAGCTAAATACTTAGCACTTTTCGATTGTACAAACTTATACGGGTATGTAATGGCAAGGCATGCAACTCCATGTGGCGAACTCCGATGGTTAAATAGAGATGAAATTAATGCAATAGAATTCTTAACCGTACCGCCAGATTCGGAAACAGGTTATGAGCTCGAAGTCGATCTCGAATATCCTAAAGCCATTCACGACTAACACAACGATCTTCCAGTGTGTCCAAAGAGCGAAATACCTCCAAAGGATACATGCAATAAGCTCCTTGCAAAACTATCTGATAAGTCTAAGTATGTCTTGCATTACCGTAATCTACAGCAATGTGTAGAATTAGGAATGAAGTTGAAATACGTACATAGAGCAGTGGCTTACAAACGATCCTTCTGGTTAAAACATACATTGACTTGAACGCTGCAAAACGTGCTGAGGAGAAATCTAAATTTGGCCAGAATCTATGGAAAAAAATGAATAAATTTGTTTATGGAAAATTTATGGAAAATGCAAGTAAGTATAACGATTTTCGTCTCGTTACCAGTTGGAAACAAGCGAATAAGCTGATATCGCGTCAAACGTTTTTGCGTTACATTATATTTGACGAGAACCTTGTGGGTATCGAACTGTCAAAGGAAGAAATTCACATGTGTAAGCCCATATACATAGGACAGGCAATACTTGACATTTCTAAATATGTGATGTACCACTTTTATTATAACATTCTGATAAAGAACCTAAATGATTTGTCTTTAAATTACATGGATACCGATTCATTTTTGTTTGAAACTAGTACAGATGTTTATGATTTTATCAAAACCAACATTCAGCATTTTGATACAACCAATACCCACCCGATAACATATATTCGATACCTCTGGTAAACAGGAAAGTAATGGGCTTATTTAAAGACGAATTATCGGGTAAAATAATGACAGAATACGCTGGGCTAAGATCTAAGCTGTACTCATACCGTTTTGACGGTCAGATCGTTAAGAAGTCAAAAGGCGTTTCAAAGGCTGCAATGCGTTCAATAACTTTTGATGATTACCTATCTTGTCTCAATGACATGAATGTAGCACATTATGCCAGACAAACAACTTTCCAAAGTCGTAAGCATAACGTTCACACAGTAGAAATGAACAAAATTGCATTGAGAGGGCTTGATACCAAACGTTATATGATTGAAACCTCGCATAAAACTATGGCCTGGGGACATTTTTCTATTCCAAGAGATCCTGCTACCTCTGAGCACAGCTGACATTGTAATGTAATTCTGCTTAATGAGAGAGAGAGAGAGATTGAATGTGTTCCATTTCATGTAATTCTCGTTGAAGAGAGAGAGAGAGAGAGAGAGAGAGAGAGAGAGAAAGACTATCTGTTTTTTACCTTATTGAAAGTATGCCATTTCATGTAATTCTGCTTAATGAGAGAGAGGGATTGTTATACATTAAAGTTTATGGTGTATGATATGTAAACCATACTTTTTTACTTTCTCTACTACGTATAGTAAGTAGGGGAAGTATTGCATTCCACCCAAAAATTCGATACCGAGATTTCACCGGAAATACATCTTTTCAGACTCCCTGAATCCAAAAAAAGCATTTTTGGAAACATGTCCGTGTGTGTGTGTGGCTGTGTGTCTGTCTGTGAACAGCATAACTCAGAAATGAACAGTCGGATGAACACCAAACTTGGTATTTAGGTTCAATATCTTCCAGGAATACGACACAAAGGTTTTCAAGAAAATCCCCCACCCCAGATTACCCTATACATGGAACATTTTTCGAAAATTTGAATTTTCTAAAAAATGGCACTAACGATTTTGATTAAAATATCATATGTTAAAGATATTTTCATGACAAATAAAATGTATATCTTGAATTTTCTGGGAATGTCTCCAAAAGTATTCTTCATTGTGAACGACTTTTGCATAACTGGTAAACCATAAGAGATAGACAAAATTTTACTACACAAAAAATATAGATCGCGTTAAAATACACAATTTATGTCATATACATTTTTTTGTTGAGTGAACTATTTTCGAGATATTGCTTGTTATTCCCTTAAATGTTTCAATACTTTCTCAAATGGAATTCGTTATTCATTTTTTTGTCTTGGATATGCAAAGAGTATTAATCTGTGGGAAAGGGAATAGTGCTGCACCTAGCAACCAGCTATTAAGAGATATGTATGTGCTTAAAGGCTACTGTATTTCTATATTGCCCTTGTAAATATATATTCCCCTTACATCTACAAGAAAATTAGCAATAAGATAGACTCTGCAAATGTTTATCTCGATTAGCATGAAGCAGATGGGGAATAAGCGTTTGTAAAAATAGTTTGTACAAGAGTAGAGAAAGTCATGTGAGTGTAACACATCGTATTTTTTCGAGTTCACATCCCCAGTACTCATTTTAGAGAGAGAGATTTCGTTGTAATTGAATTTTTTATACTTTGAAGTTCACAAACCCTGTTTTATAAATGAAAACACATGTTCACCTGAATAAGTACTCATTTTTTACATGTTTATACTTTTTTGGGGTGAGGGTGAATAAGTAGGGTTATATTTTCTTTAAAGTTTATGGTATATGTTATGTAAACCATACTTTTTTGCGTTCACAAGTGTTGTTTGTGAATGCAATCACATGTCCTCCCCATTTAATGTAATTCTGCTTAATGTGAGACATTGTTGAACATTTCTTATACTTAAAGTTTCTTATGATGTATGATATGTAAACCATACTTTTTTTCGAGTTCACATATCCTCCTCAATAAGTACTCATTTTTAGAGAGATTTCTTTGTAATTACATTTTTTATACTTTGAAGTTCACAAATCTTGTTTTATAAATGCAAACACATGTCCACCTGAATAAGTACTCATTTTTACATGCTTATACTTTTTTTGGGGCGATGGGGGAATAAGTAGGGTTATTTTCTAAAAATAAATAAAACTCAATTACTTTTGGATTCTGCTGCTTTATTTCTTAAGAAATAAAATTATACAACACACATCCTGAATCGTAAAAAATTTTTTACAGGTTGTTAAAAAAATGTCTTAGTTTTTTGCATCTTCTACACTACAGCATTCCTTTCTATCCATTCACTTTTTGGAAAGCCTAGCCACTTGACGAGTAACCTATTCCCCCGTCGACGTAGTACTTTTTCTACGAGATATGTGTCAGGGTAACTAGTTCTTAATAATTCATGACCGTAGAATCCACCTTGTATTACCTTCCCCTCACCATCTTCCAGATGATAGGTGGGTGGCACTGTGCGTTTTACCCTGACAATGAGAAAGATTTCTGTGCTCCAATTAGGTGTGTAACCTTTCTCGAGTAGACCCTTATGCCTAGAGATCCTCACATTGTCTCCAACATTGAACCTTCTGGCGTTCCTCTTTTCGTACCTCATAACATCACGACGATACACCGTGAGGAGGAGATCGTTGTTCCTGACGCCGCGAGGCTTCATCTGACTCGTCCAATGGTAAGTATTATTGTAGATGTTAATGATTCTTGGCAAGAGATCCAGCCATTTATATGAACCTTTAGTCAAAAATTCCTTATGCATCATAGTTTTAAGCTTTCTTATTAAACGCTCGACAGCAGCAGCCTTAATGACACTGAATGTGCTATAGTGATTAATTCCATACCTGGTCATTAATTGCTTGAAATGCTTATTGTAAAATTCCTTGCCGTTATCGGATTGAATATTCTTAGGTGTTGTATCCAGATCCTCCAGTATATCTCGCATTGCTTTTGTAACATTCACTCCGGTATTGTCCTTCACAGGTCTTTCGTAAGCCATTTTTGAGTAAAAATTAACAACAATAAGAATGTACTTATAGTTTCTGTTTTGTTTTGCGTATGGTATCATTTCAATAAGGTCTATTTGTAATAAGTCATTAAGACCTTTACTAATTATGTTCCTACGTAGAAATTTCCTTCTGGCCGGGGAATGTAATTCACTAACGATATTTCGTCTAATCATGCTATTATTTTCGAGTTTTTCAATTCTGTGATGATCTCTTGAATTTCCGTTGTATGATTCAAATTGCCAGCCTCCCTCGATGCAATTAGCAATCTGAGTCTGCTAATCAGACTATTAGGATCGGACCAGTATACGTAGTCCAACTTCCTACCCGGAACGTGCTGCTTCCATTCGAGACCGGAACCGGTCGTAGTGTCGATTAGCCTGCGAATGATATTCTTATATTTATACCCCTTGTTCGATCTCAGACGACCGCTCCTGCTGCAGCTCTGTCTGTGAACTAGAGTTTGTTTCAAAATCTGAGAATAAATATCCAGATCGTCTTCCGTATACGATGAGGTCTGAGGTACTCGCTTGAATAATAGTTCGTACAGCCCGGGGCTAGCCACATAAGTCTAATCTCCTATCTGAACACTGTTATCTGCAAATGTAATTAATGTATTTCCTATCTTATAATCCCCGTCTTCGTACCGTACTCCAAAGGTAACGTCCAGATCGCTGCCTATGGCTGTTCGAACCTTCTTCAGATAATTCACGAGGGTATTGGCTTCTTCTTCGGGATGAGAGAGAGGGGTTTTGCTTTTTTCTTGATTCTTTAGTATATCCTTCAGAGGAACGGTGACGGGCTGAAGAACCTCGGACATCACACGTTGGGTATCGAACCTGAGACCCCTCAGGGAACGTAACTTTTCCCTTATCGCTTTACTATGTCGAGCGATGGACTGCTTGAGTCTGATGCCTTCTACATCCATCTTAAAATGAATGCAGATTTAAGCTGCTGCCATCAATATATAGGAGATTTTTAATTCGATACTTAGAATATGTCCATCTTTAGCACGATTAACTGGAGCTGTGAAGGTCGACTTATCGCCTATCATGATGGGTGCAGGATAACTTTCAACTCGCTTATCGTTTATTGCAAATATTGCATCCATTCTCGTATTGGGATGCGATGATGAAATTATATTGCAGCCAAACACCTCTCCGCTAACCAAGGACCTGTAGTATTCGAGTCCCGAAGTTAGCATGTATCTCTGTGAGTTACCTCTGTATGGTTTCGTTTGCAATGTAATGATGAGCTGTCCACGCAATTTCTCTAAAATAGTATTTATTACGTTCACTTGCGAATTAAGATTAGCAATACTATTCATAATTGAGGCTACCACGGTATCCAGATTTTTTTCTACTGCTGCAATAATTTCTTGAGGCATAGAAGCTAGAGTTCGGTTTAAAACTGTCTGTGTTTCGGCATTTTTCTTTACAACTAAATGTCTAACATATTTTTCAGTTGCGGCATCGCTATCGTCCACGGGATGGGCTATCTCCCTTATACGTTTCTTTCGAAAGGAAACGTTACCTTTCGAATCGGGAAGCGGTGTGCGTGCATTTATGTAATCCAAAATATATTTTTTATTCGGAACATCATGATCGTGAACTGGAGGCAATAGTACCTTCATTCTTATCGTATCCAGAATGACATTAATTTCTGCATCGCTTTTGAAAGCATATTTACTCAGGTATTCCATTAGGCTCTGATGTTGACCTTCGAGCGATGTTTGCACGTGCTGCCTAAGCATAGCTTCAAATTCGCCCATACGTTGATATGAAGTCTTTTCGGTGAACGTCTGCATTCGATGCTCGACGATAGTCGTAAGCGTATCCACAAATTGTTTAGTCGTTGCATCATATTCTTCTTCAGGATCCTGAATGTTGCATAATCGCTTTTTCTTGAATTGATAGTTTCCCGTTCATCTCGATTTATAATATAACGGTTAAGCACACCGATGGATGGGATGATCCTGCGCGATCCGAATCTGTCGATACTCATAGCTGTAATGAGCGATACTCTCTATTTATTCACTCTGATAAATACATCGAAACCGTTTCTGTACCGTCCTTCCTTCAGCGGAAATTCAGGTACCATGACAACAAAGAGTCTCAAGTTCAATCTGTCATTACTCTCCCATACTTGCTTACACAACTCCCTGAATTTCGTATACGACATGTCAGTATTTACGTAATCGTTGTATATGTGCTTTAAGTTGAGATTATCTTGTCGGAATAGCACGATCATATTTGTATTGTCTCTAATTAGATGTTTGGGTACCTTTGCATAAGATTGTGCTAGATATACAGCATCGACGTTGCGGTGTCTGCCCATGCTGTAATAAGAAGCTGTTTTATCCTGTTTCTCGTTGATGACGTCATCGAATACGAATATGGAATTTTCTCTGGCTTCTGAGGTTTGCAGTACTTTTCCACCGTCCTCGAACGTGTACACTCCTATATCGGGTATGGTTTTCAGCACTTTGAGCAGGTACTGATATTTCGGTTGATGCAGTGATTTCTAGTAAATGTAAAGATTCTCGAACCTTAGCCCGTTCTCGTGGATTAGCAGGTTGAGTAAGATATTCGTCTTTCCCGCATTCGAGCTACTCAGAATGAGCGCTCTGACGTTGCTCGGGAAGAGAGAGCCGTGCCTTCCCTCGCGAATGTCATTGTCGAAGTCTAAAACGTGTATGGGTAACGAGTACTTTTGCTTCACTACTTCCATCGTGCGACTAAGACTATAAGTTATATCTTTCGCTTTTTATTTTCATAGTGTATCATGAGCTCTGCACGCGTTCGGAAGGGTTCCGGAGTACTTAATTCTTTGATTAATTCTTTACCTTTTGAGGCTCATTTGCCCGGCTACAGATACTGCGGACCCGGAACTAAGCTACATAAGCGATTGCAGCGAGGGGATCAGCCTATAAACGAATTGGACGCTGCGTGTCGAGAACACGATATCGCCTACGCCACACATCAGGATGCTGTTCCGAGGCATTTGGCTGATAAGGTTCTTGTGGAAAAGCCTGGAATCGGGTGCAGTCTGCCGACGCTACTTTTGTTGAGAAGCTTGCCGCTAGACTTGTGACCGCAATCATGAAGGGAAAGCTGGCCATGGGTGCTGGATTGTGCAAACGTCGGAGGAGAATACTACCACCACCCGCTAGAGGTGGGATCTTACCTTTGCTACCGCTTTTGGCAGCATTGGGTGCTGCAGGTAGCTTGGCAGGGGGAGTCGCACAGATCGCTACCTCGGTGAATAAGAAACGTGCTGCGGAGAAGCAACTGAACGAGCTGGTTCGTCACAATCAGCACATGGAAGCATTGGCCACGGGCAAGGGCAGAGGTCTTAAGAAAGGAGGAGGACGACGCAGGAAGGGAAGGGGCTTGTATCTACGTTCAAAACACTCGGGGCGAGGTCTGTACTTATCCCGGAAAAAGCCTTAAGCCGTGCGGAGATTGAAACTTATGCTGAACGTCTACGCATTCCTAATTTTAGAGGCGTATACATGCTAGATAAACTGCCTCTAAGACCTAGACGTGCAGAGAGGATCGTCGTCAATTTAGACAACTCGCAGAATCCCGGTACCCATTGGGTTGCTATACGCAAGGATGGAAATTTAGCCCTTTATTTTGACATTTTCGGCAATCTGAAACCTCCAAGAGAGATCGAATCCATTCTCGACGGTGTTAAGATCATGTATAACAGACACAGGTATCAGAATTTCGATTCTGTCATTTGTGGTCATCTGTGCTTGCTGTTTCTGTTATGTTTGAATGGTCAAAATGAGTTACACTATCACTGTGAGCGGATCTGATTCTAGTTTCTCTACCCATTTGAATCCGCCACTCCATCTGGATCCAGATGGAGTTTACGATATTGCTCTACTGAATTTCGAGACATTTTACTCGATACCAAATGTTGATCCTAGCAATAACCTTTTCCATTACGTGCGGGATGGAAAACTTGATACCGTCGAAATTCCACCTGGAACTTATGAAATAGAAGATATAAACACCTTCCTCAAGGATAGACTCAAAGGCGGCGATGACGTTTTTCTCCGTCCCAATAATAACAGCATAAAGCTGAGGTTCGGTGCTCCTACGTTATTGATTTCGCTCGAGAGAGATCGGTGGGCTCTCTTCTCGGTTTCACCGGCAAGCGCACGGTGGAGCCGGGTGTACTGACCGAGTCTGACGAACTGGTGAACATCTTTAAGGTCAGCATCTTACGCGTCGAGTGCAGCCTTGCCACTGGATCCTTCATCAACGGTAAAAGCGGGCATTCTCTCTACGAGATTTTCCCGTCGCTTCCTCCGGGCTACCACATCTCGCAGGAACCGCCCAGTCCTATATATCTACCCATCATCGACACGAATCTCATTGATCATCTCAGCATTCGTGTGGTAGACCAGAACGGGGATACGCTCGACTTCAGAAACGAAACTATAACAGTGAGACTGCACATAAGACGGAATGGGAATAAATTTTAAAAGGCATTACTATAATAAAAAGCTTCTCTCGAGATTGATACCTACTCAGTCTTCGACAAGCAAACTGCTAACACCATCCAACCGAGAGTTCCTCGAGCGTCTGGCATTCAAGGTTCTGTAATGGATGTTTTAGATGTGACCGGAGTTCCGACGTTTGACGATAAGATTAGTAAAGAGGAGGAACATGTCTTCCTACCTTACAATACGTCTGCTCTAGATGTGAATGATGAAATTAGAATACCATGCCAAGCCGAGGATTTGTACACGCTTCCTAGCAGAAGTTACCTCTACATAGAAGAATCTGTGACAAAACCTACTGGCGAAGCTTCATCTGCAACACTAACCAATAATGCCATGGCATTTCTGTTCGACGAAGTTCGCTTAAATATGAATGGTACTACTATAGACAGAACGAGAAATCCCGGAATTTCTACGACTATGCGCAACTATGCGGCTCTCAACACTTTGGACTCCAATCGCCTGCAGAACGCCGGCTGGACGTATCCCGGAGAAGCTGTAGACATCGTGAACGCATCGAATGGTGCATTCAACGCTATCGTTCGTCTTTCGATGCTTCTGGGTTTCGCAGACGATCACAAGGAGCTGATACTTAATAGCAAGTTTGAACTCATTCTCATTAGATCTAAAAATTCTAATAATTGTGTGATGGCAACGAT
Organism: Deroplatys truncata; assembly: GCA_030765065.1. Classification (NCBI taxonomy): domain Eukaryota; kingdom Metazoa; phylum Arthropoda; class Insecta; order Mantodea; family Mantidae; genus Deroplatys; species Deroplatys truncata. The sequence continues at coordinate 217,943,160 of CM060987.1, forward strand.
GCGACTATCATTAAACTAAACCGCATCGAATGGAGGATGCCCGTACTTAGACTCTCCGATGTCGAGAGGGTGGAGAAACTTAAACTCGTCCAGTCAGATCGCCCACTGCACGTTGCTTTTCGAACCCTGGACCTTCACACTCAACCTGCAGTACCGCAGACTAAAGCGTTCACGTGGAACGTTGCAACGACATCGAAGCTTGAGAAACCGCGTTTTGTCATAGTGGGTGCGCAGACCGACAGACTGAACTACCTTGCTAAAGATAGCTCTATCTTTGATCGCTGCAATATCACCAATCTGAAGCTTTATCTCAACAGCGAATGTTATCCGTATCATGACATGAATTTGGATTTTGCAAATTCAAAGTTTGCATCTCTGTATGATCAATATTCTAAATTTCAATACTCTTATGATGGCAAAGAAAATTATCCTCTTTTGAAGAGAGGCGATTTTCTGAAATATGCACCACTATTCGTCATAGACTGTTCTCATCAACCGGAGGAGACCGTGACTGGAGCCGTTAACATCACATTGGAAGTTCAAGCATCGGCGAATTTTCCTGCACAAACATCTTTGCTTTGTTTAATTATTCATGATAAATTGTTCACTTATAAACCCCTAACTCATGTTGTTCAATCTATCATATAAGAAATGAAAATGTATTTTGTTTATATCAATAAAGAATTAAATTTTTATATTTTTTTTATTGATTTTAGCATACAACTCCTTTAACTTTTTTCTGACACTCCTACCTCTAACATCGTATGAACACATTGATTTATGAAGGTCATGCAATTTAAATAAATATATTTCAATGTATGGAATTAGTCTCTTCAGTCCTGCTATTGCAACAATGTCCAGGTTTATGACATTTTCGTTTAGACACGTATTCACAAATGCTATTTCATTAACTTTATTCATATGCACTGTTATGTTATATGCATAGATTATATTCTCACTGTACGATAAACTAGGAAGCTTACCGTCTTTCACATACGTTTCAATCACAGCTATATTTCGAACTATTATCTGCCAGTCCTCTTTTCTTATGTATACAAAAGTTTCGTCAACTGCTTTGATGAAGAGGGATGCGAGTTCGTAATGCAGTCCTATATTCACACGATGCTTGGAGCTGATGGAGATGTCGTCGAGCATAAACACGCTATTTGGATTCATCTTCCTCTGACTTTTCTGAAATGGGGTCAAAGATGAGCACTATAACGTTCTCTCGAGAGGCTTCCAACATCTTCTTGTTTACGACCTTTGCCTTGTTCCTCTTCTTGTCAGGCTTATTTTTCGGACCTGTAGACATATACACAAGATCTCTGTTTTAACACGCGAGTCATTATTCAAAAACTCTTTATTTTTATTCACAATGATTCTGCTTACCTTTCTTCTTCTTTCTCCTCCACGGGCTCGGATGTCGACACCGACCGATCCACGTCGCGATGAGGTGGCACATCTTCTCCTTCGGGCGTTCTGTAAAAACAAAGGCACAGGTTTTGCTAGCTATATTTTTTCTCCCCCTACTACATCTATTCTATCACATGTTCTTTACTTACTTACCCATTTGCTTTGAGATACACGTCGCAGCACTCTCCACAACGGAAGAATGACGACATTTGTTGATGCTGTGATGGTTCCTTACAGATGATGGTATGTGTATCGCCATCACATATTTCCTCATGCTTATCGCGACAGTGCTGCTTCATTTGCTCGTACTCCTCGAGGTTCACCCAGCAACAATTGTCACTATCGCTCGCGATTCTGATATTTTCACTACTCATCGTGCTGGCTCACAGTCGACTGTGAACGCCGATCCATTCTCGTTTCACATTTAATGGATAGGGTGGTGGTGGGGATTGAACATGCTCGTTCTTGCACTGACCTAGTTTATACCGTTACGCACGTGGGCTCTTGCTCACATACACAGTCTTCTGTAACAAACTCATGCAGCCTAACATTCATTACGTACTGGATAACCGTACACCTAACTCGAATATTATATTAGCCTCACATGGTTTTCTTATTTTATAGTTCATTGCCTTCTTGATGAAGGATTCCAAGTTTTTAGCTGTGGGATCTCAAAAATTATTAGTGCCTCTGAACGCGGTTATTGATGAATTTCAGAGCCATACATTAGGTTTTTAGCAAACGAGGTAACCGTACACATAACTCGAATGTTTAGACCATATGTCTTTTTGTCTCATATATATACTTCATTGCCTCTGAACGGGGTTCTTCTTCTTCTTGCAATTTTTTCAAAGGCATACATTTCGGTTTAGCAAAACTAAAAAAAAGAAAAATCGAGGGCGGGCGGACGTGAGCGCGCACGCGCGCGCCCACACACAGATGGAAATTTCACATGTTTTTTGGATTTTAATTATTTTTATTATTCATTAACTGCACAACATAACAATAAAGTGTATCAACAACTTCACGAGGGGAAATAACGTGCTGGCTTTTAATTATTTTTATTATTTATTAACTGCACAACATAACAATAACAACTTCACGAGGAGAAATAACGTGCTGGCTTTTAATTATTTTTATTATTCATTAACTGCGCAACATAACAATAAAGTGTATCAACAACTTCACGAGGGGAAATAACGTGCTGGATTTTAATTATTTTTATTATTTATTAACTGCACAACATAACAATAACTTCACGAAGGGAAATAACGTGCTGGCTTTTAATTATTTTTATTATTTATTAACTGCACAACATAACAATAACAACTTCACGAAGGGAAATAACGTGCTGGCTTTTAATTATTTTTATTATTCATTAACTGCACAACATAACAATAAAGTGTATCAACAACTTCACGAGGGGAAATAACGTGCTGGCTTTTAATTATTTTTATTATTCATTAACTGCGCAACATAACAATAAAGTGTATCAACAACTTCACGAGGGGAAATAACGTGCTGGATTTTAATTATTTTTATTATTTATTAACTGCACAACATAACAATAACTTCACGAAGGGAAATAACGTGCTGGCTTTTAATTATTTTTATTATTTATTAACTGCACAACATAACAATAACAACTTCACGAAGGGAAATAACGTGCTGGCTTTTAATTATTTTTATTATTCATTAACTGCACAACATAACAATAAAGTGTATCAACAACTTCACGAGGGGAAATAACGTGCTGGCTTTTAATTATTTTTATTATTTATTAACTGCACAACATAACAATAAAGTGTATCAACAACTTCACGAGGAGAAATAACGTGCTGGCTTTTAATTATTTTTATTATTCATTAACTGCGCAACATAACAATAAAGTGTATCAACAACTTCACGAGGGGAAATAACGTGCTGGCTTTTAATTATTTTTATTATTTATTAACTGCACAACATAACAATAACAACTTCACGAGGAGAAATAACGTGCTGGCTTTTAATTATTTTTATTATTCTTTAACTGCGCAACATAACAATAAAGTGTATCATCAACTTCACGAGGGGAAATAACGTGCTGGCTTTTAATTATTTTTATTATTTATTAACTGCACAACATAACAATAACTTCACGAAGGGAAATAACGTGCTGGCTTTTAATTATTTTTATTATTCATTAACTGCACAACATAACAATAAAGTGTATCAATAACTTCACGAGGGGAAATAACGTGCTGGCTTTTAATTATTTTTATTATTTATTAACTGCACAACATAACAATAATAACTTCACGAGGGGAAATAACGTGCTGGCTTTTAATTATTTTTATTATTCATTAACTGCGCAACATAACAATAAAGTGTATCAGCAACTTCACGAGCGGAAATAACGTGCTGGCTTTTAATTATTTTTATTATTTATTAACTGCACAACATAACAATAACAACTTCACGAGGGGAAATAACGTGCTGGCTTTTAATTATTTTTATTATTTATTAACTGCACAATATAACAATAAAGTGTATCAACAACTTCACGAGGGGAAATAACGTGCTGGCTTTTAATTATTTTATTATTTATTAACTGCACAACATAACAATAACAACTTCACGAGGGGAAATAACGTGCTGGCTTTTAATTATTTTTATTATTTATTAACTGCACAACATAACAATAACAACTTCACAAAGGGAAATAACGTGCTGGCTTTTAATTATTTTTATTATTCATTAACTGCACAACATAACAATAAAGTGTATCAACAACTTCACGAGGGGAAATAACGTGCTGGCTTTTAATTATTTTTATTATTCATTAACTGCACAACATAACAATAAAGTGTATCAACTTCACGATGGGAAATAACGTGCTGGCTTTTAATTATTTTTATTATTCATTAACTGCACAACATAACAATAAAGTGTATCAACAACTTCACGAAGGGAAATAACGTGCTGCAGGGAGGACCGCAGAGAGAGAGAGAGAGAGAGAGAGAGAGAGAGGGATGGACTTCAGACTTCTCGACTCAGACTCACAACGTCACGTAATCCCACACGTTACTCGCATACGCGGTTACTAAACTCTGTGAGGTTTAAGTTGGCAGGTTTTCTACTGTCCTTGTCTCACATAGAGTGCTGTCCTTGTCTAGCAGAGGGGATGGGACAGCAACCACTTCTTTCTTGCGGTTTGTGGAAATTCCAGACCCGTAGAAGCTCCTACCCTCCCACTTCTATTGTATGCTGACTGAAGATTGCAGTGGCGTATGAGCTGTGGCACTATGAGTTTGTTATTTTTAGCGGTTTTACACGATGCGCAAGATATTTCCTTTGTTACAACATATGGATATAATGAATTATTTTCTAGTAGTTTTGGTTGTATTTGTATTCTTTCAAATTGGCTCTCGAGGGAAAATTCTAAAATCAGATGGCAGGGAAATGTAGTTAAAGTTCAAGTTTCTTCAGTGATGAATGTGATGCATTTAAATGTGGAAAGCCGACTACTTCAGTGACAAGTGTAGTTAGAACTGCTGCTGCTACAGCTATTTCTTCTTCTTCCGTCCGGCGAATTTTAAAAGAACACACAAATGCTGAAGCTAATGGCGGTAGGTTGCAAACTCCAGGCAAGAAGCGCCCAAATAGGAGATTGCAACAAAAAAAAGAGAAATAAATTCATTCACTGCAGCTGCTATTAAGCAAACAATTTATTCGTTATAGCGTATGAACGTTCTGCCTAGTTTGCAGGACATATATGAGGCTTTGAAAGTTCAAGACTTACTGAAAGGAAGTGTGTACCTAGTCGTTAAGAAGAATTCTTAAAAAGCTTAATTTCAGTTATAGTAAAAATTCGCAAGGAAGACGTTTTTAATGGAACGAATGAATATTGCTTCTAAACGATTTCGGTTTTTAAGACGAATGAAGAACTGAGGGCTACTAGTAGGCCTATAGTGTACCTTGACGAAACGGGTAAATATAAACCATACGAGAAATAAGGTGTGTAAGTGTGACAGTGATGAAAATGATTTCCCTCTTAAAACACTAATAGGCAAAGGAGCGATGTTCAACAGGGTTCATTCCTAATGCTTTACTAACTTTAAAGCCAAATCCAGTAGAGACTACCATGAAGAAATGGATAACAATATTTTCAAGGATTGGTTTGTCAATAAGTTGCTACTTAACAATCCTTCTAATAGTGTATTCGTTATGGGCAATCCCCTTATCATTCCATAGAAATTAATAAAACACCCACTTCATCTCCATTCAAATCCCATATGCAGGAATGACTTCGTAATAGAAATATTGAGTTTGGTCCACGAACGACAAAACAGTACTATAGAGTTAATTAAGTTGAAAAAAGACAATTTCAAAGTTTATGAAATTGATACACTCGCGAAATGCATGGACATACTATAGTACGGTTGCCACCTTATCACTGTGATTTCAATGCTATAGAACTTATATGGGCGCAAGTCAAGAACGATGTTGCCAAACATAATTTTCATTTAAAAGTGGTGATGTAAAACTGTTCTTTGATAATGCGATTACAAAAGTGACTCCAGACCAATGAAAAAGGGCGTGTGAGCATGTGCAAAACACTAATCAGTTTTACTGGGAGAAAGACGGTCTGGTAGATGAAATTACGGACAGATTAGTCATAAATTTAGAGGAATTGGAATCGGAAGAAGAGTACGAAGATTTGTTTGAAGTTTCTGACGGTGAATCCGAGAATGAACAACAAACGGTCGGAGAGGAGGACGGGCACTCCGCCACTGATGCGCGTTTGACTGGTGGATCTGCTTTGTCTGTGTCACCATAGAGTGAGAGCGAGATGGTGAGTACTCCTTTCTCTGTCTAAAAGGGACACGACTACTTAAACCTCACGGACTTTAACACCGTCTTTTAATAACGTGGCTTGAAACTCATGTACATAGATGTGCTCTCACCGTGGTTTATCACTACTAACACACGGCGCGTTTACTAACAAACGCATTTGCTACATTCACATGATTTTTGCTCCTACTATCGTTTATTGCTCTGTCCACTTGTTTTTAATCGAGCGAAATGTATGTAATACAGTTGTCTAAAGTGGTGTAGTCAAATGTTTAAGTGGGTCGCTACATGCTGGCCGTAGTCTTTGCATGACGTCACGAGACACAAAAAGTGGTATTTATAAACACTTGAAAATTCAAACAAATATACCGAAAATTGTTAATGTCACAAAGATAAATTGTGCCTTGTAATGAGATCTAATTTGTTATGTAGCAAGTTTTTGTCCTTTTCTAATGGTTTACCAGTTCTACAAAATGCATTCACAATTAATAAGACTTCGCAGAAACTTAAAGATTATTTGTTATTAGCCATACAAACATAGCTACAGTATTTCAATCAAAACCAAAAACAAGGAAACTTTTTCCGTGTAAAGACTAGTTTGCTGTACGTAGCATCCTCGGGAGATACTCAACTTTACATGCGCGCGCGCGGATATCAAAAGTGTTTCCGATTAAATATTTCTATTACATACAGTACTTTCTCTATCCACTACAAGTGGCTGTGAGTTCTCTCAGTTACAGCACTTTACACGAAGGAAGACTTTTACTTACCAGCTCCACCAATTTGAACATGTCGGGGAGTTGCAGGTCCATATTCTGAAACAAAATATGGTAAGCTCCTTGAATACTCCTATACAGAAAAACCTAGCTAGTATTAAAATAACATAAATAAAATCATTGTGTAATTTATTTCGAGTAGCAATTCATTATCTTGCATGTAGAAATAAACGTTTAACTATTTTACCATGTGCTCAGAGCCCACGATTTCTAGATAGATGCTTCTGTTGCTCAGTTTATTTCAATCCTTTGTTCATTACCAAAATTATAACCAAACTTTGTGATCATTGCCAGCCTTGCTGCTCTCCTAACTAGCTTTATCCCAGGTGGCCATGCAACAGAAGCCTGACCAAAGTTTCCTGCTATTTTGAATGAATAGTTAATTCGATTTAAAGGAATTGTTAATTTATGGGATGAAATAAAATGACAGTTTGTGTAATAAATCTCTGCAGCTTCAACGTCGCCTCACATTTTAAACATATATGACATCCAACAGAGCGCAGGAATCAACACTGTGCATTCAAATTTATTATTCGAAAAAGCTTTCAATTATACATCGTTATAGGATACAGCAGATTCAGCGTCGCTATGTGATGTATTTGAAGTTCCATCCTCTTGGCATCTGATGTGATACATTCGCATTACTTTCTCTACCCTCTATCGTTTATTAGTGGGTATACAAACTATTCTTACTAAAGCTTATTTTTCTATCTACTACATTTTAATCCAAATAAACCTTTGCAGAAACAGCTACATTACACATTTCGTTACAGAGAACAGCGATAGTCAAATGTTTAACAACTGGACGCTATATGCTGCCTTAAAATTCCATACTGTTTCCATGACATCGCGAGAAACAACTGAATGTTAACAGTATTTCAAGACATGATGAAGTAATGAAAAATTCCAACCATCAGTATCGGATATCTCAGAAATGGCTTATGCTACAAAAATCTTATTTGAAATAAACTGTGTATTTAAAAAGAGTTCTATATTTTTTGTATAGTGCGTTTTCGTCTATCACTTAACGTTTACCAGTTATACAAAATTATACAAAATTTCTTCCGAATGAAAAGGATTTCACAGGTTATTCCTAGAAAATTCAAGATATACATTTCATTTGTCATGTAAATACCTTTTTGTGCGGTATTTTAATCAAAATCGTTAGAGCCATATTTTGGAAAATAAAAAAGATCGAAAAATCTTCCATGTCAAGGATACTTTGGGGTGAGGAGATTTTCTTAAAAATCTTGGTGTCACATCTTTAGAAAGTAGTGAACTTAAATACCAAGTTTGGGGCTTCTCAGACTTGTCATTTTTGAGTTGTGCTGTTCACGGACATACATACGGACCTTTTTCGCTTTTTTATTCAAGGGGTCTCAAAACATGTATTTACCAGGGAAATCTCGATATCGGATTTTTGGGTGGAATGCAATACCTTCTCTACGTACTATATACGTGGTAGAGAAAGTAAAAAGGAAGGGAAAAACGAGTAGCGACTTCCCATTTCAGAAACGTAATATGCATTTAAAAGTTCAAACCAGTAACAAGGAATATTTCGGAAATAATTAATTCCACAAAAAAGAAGCATTGGGCATAAATTATGTAAGTAGGGATAATATGAGAGAGCTGACTCAAAACACGTGTTAACGCGTGTATTTACATGTGCTAATGACCGTTGCTAATGACACGTCTAATGGATATGTGTGGTAATACATATGTAACCGCTAATGACCTGCGCTAATGACACGTCTAATGGATATACGTGGTAATACATATGTAACCGCTAATGATCGGCGCTAATGACACGTCTAATGGATATGTGTGGTAATACATATGTAACCGCTAATGATCGGCGCTAATGACACGTCTAATGGATATGTGTGGTAATACATATGTAACCGCTAATGATCGGCGCTAATGACACGTCTAATGGATATACGTGGTAATACATATGTAACCGCTAATGATCGGCGCTAATGACACGTCTAATGGATATGTGTGGTAATACATATGTAACCGCTAATGATCGGCGCTAATGACACGTCTAATGGATATACGTGGTAATACATATGTAACCGCTAATGATCGGCGCTAATGACACGTCTAATGGATATACGTGGTAATACATATGTAACCGCTAATGATCGGCGCTAATGACACGTCTAATGGATATGTGTGGTAATACATATGTAACCGCTAATGATCGGCGCTAATGACACGTCTAATGGATATACGTGGTAATACATATGTAACCGCTAATGATCGGCGCTAATGACACGTCTAATGGATATGTGTGGTAATACATATGTAACCGCTAATGATCGGCGCTAATGACACGTCTAATGGATATACGTGGTAATACATATGTAACCGCTAATGACCGGCGCTAATGACACGTCTAATGGATATGCGTGGTAATACATATGTAACCGCTAATGACCGGCGCTAATGACACGTCTAATGGATATACGTGGTAATACATATGTAACCGCTAATGATCGGCGCTAATGACACGTCTAATGGATATGTGTGGTAATACATATGTAACCGCTAATGATCGGCGCTAATGACACGTCTAATGGATATACGTGGTAATACATATGTAACCGCTAATGACCGGCGCTAATGACACGTCTAATGGATATGCGTGGTAATACATATGTAACCGCTAATGACCGGCGCTAATGACACGTCTAATGGATATGTGTGGTAATACATATGTAACCGCTAATGATCGGCGCTAATGACACGTCTAATGGATATACGTGGTAATACATATGTAACCGCTAATGACCGGCGCTAATGACACGTCTAATGGATATGCGTGGTAATACATATGTAACCGCTAATGATCGGCGCTAATGACACGTCTAATGGATATGCGTGGTAATACATATGTAACCGCTAATGATCGGCGCTAATGACACGTCTAATGGATATACGTGGTAATACATATGTAACCGCTAATGACCGGCGCTAATGACACGTCTAATGGATATGTGTGGTAATACATATGTAATCCGCTAATGACCGCCGCTAATGGTACGTCTATCGGACACACGCGCGATCCTGCTACAGAGTGTTTATCATAAACAGGGATGTGGGGTAACTGTATACGAGCATCAATGTGACAAAGCCGATAAGGGCGATAAAAAAGAATGATTGAACCGAGTATCGAACTCTGACTAACATCATCATCATTCCGGGTAGGCGTGATATTAGCGATATTCCCAGTAAAAGAGCCCCTTGGTATAAAGCATATGAGTAACGAGCCCTGGTATCGAACCTAGGAGTGATATGTGCGTTATTCGCAATAACGAACCCTGGTATCGAACCGAGGAGTGATCTGTGCGTTATTCGCAATAACGAACCCTGGTATCGAACCGAGGAGTGATATGTGCGTTATTCGCAATAACGAACCTTGGTATCGAACCCAGGAGTGATATGTGCGTTATTCGCAATAACGAACCCTGGTATCGAACCTAGGAGTGATATGTGCGTTATTCGCAGTAACGAGCTCTGGTATCGAACCTAGGATGTGCGTTATTCGCAGTAACGAACCCCTTGGTATAAAGAATATGAGTAACGAACCCTGGTATCGAACTTAGATGTGATATGTGCGATATTCGCAGTAACGAACCTCTTGGTATAAAGCACATGAGTAACAAGCCCTGGTATCGAACCCAGGATGGGCGATATTCGCAGTAACGAACCCCTTGGTATAAAGCATATAAGTAATATGAAGATATTCCAGTTGCAGTAAAGAAAAACCTCAACGCTTGTATGAATGATACCAAACGAAAATGAAACAGCATTCGAGGTGGCTACATATCTCGAACCGAGGACTGGTGTAAATCATGCAAGTCTGACTAAGGAAGTGTATGCAATAGCGATTAGCGCTCTATTCATGAAAAAAACCGTCACACGTTCGCTCTGGTAATGTAGCGAAGTGACAATAGCTGTGGACAGAGTTGATATGTAGGTCATCACTTAGCATGGAAATAGCGCTCTAGATACGGAGAGTGCAAACTAATGTATGAACACAAGACTGAAATTCTTTAGATGCAGCAACAATGGGCGGTATGAATAAAAATGAGTACATAGTAAATGCTTGACTTCTTTTAGTGCATACTCTTGATGGTAAGAATAAAAGCTTCTTAGTATTTACTTGTTTATGAGTACATACTCAAGGCATGGAAGCAGAGTAGTATATTCTCGGGCAGCCATCTTGCATAGAGCATGAAGTCAGTTTGGTAAGAATAAAACAGATTATATTCTCACTTTTAGAAGTATATACTCGTATCATGTTGAGCATGGTTAGAAGTAGGCTCAGATGTGAGTAACCTGTATGTGTGTTGTGTCAAGTGGTCTGAAGAAGATGGCAGAGTTTATGAACTATGTAGCACATGGCAAAATATACAATCAGAGACAAGAACATGTGGATTCAAAGAACTTTAAAAGGTTTTATCGTTTTACTAAGGTTAATGTGGACTGGTTGAACACATATTTATTTGGACCAGAGAAAATGGAAACAAGAGGAGGAGCATTGAAGAATGTGATTAAATTAAAGACATTTTTAAGAATGGTGGGTGATCCTGGCTTCCCAGTTGGCATTGGAGAGGATCTTGGAATATATCAGACCACTGTATCCAGAACTGTTGTTGAGGTTATGGATGCCATAACTGAGAAAGCATCAGCTTGGATAAAGTTTCCACAAACTGAGTTAGAGTTTGATGCTGCAAAACGTCAGTGGCTAGAGAAGTATGATTTTCTAGCAGCAGTAGGAGCCCTAGACTGTACACATATTCGAATTAAAAAGCCAAAAAAATCTGGAGATGAATATGTGAACAGAAAAGGCTATACAAGCATCAATGTACAAGCTACTTGCAATACAAAATAATGCTTCACCAGAATTGATGTTTCCTGGCCAGGATCTGTGCGTGATGCAAGAATTTGGAGGGCCTCAAATATACACGCGACTTTGAGCCAAAATGGTGTGAATGCACTGCTTCTTGCAGACAGTGGTTGTGGCATTGCCCCATGGCTTATGGTGCCCAATAGAAATGCAGAAACACCCCAAGAAATTGCATACAATAGGTGCATCACTAAAGAGAGGGTCATCATTGAGCGGTGCTTTTGGCAACTAAAACAACGGTTTCCAATTCTCCAGTATACTGTGCGTTTGTGCACTAATAATATACCAAAACTAATTACCTGCTGTGCCGTACTGAATAATATTGCAAAATATTTGCAAGACCCAGATCCAGAACTACCAGCTTTCAATGGAGGTGCATGCTGATCAAAATCATGAGATGCCAGCAGCAATCCGACGAAATGGTGAAGTTAGGAGAAACCAGATAGCAGAAATAGTACTGTACCATGCATAAACTCTTGTGTTTCCTTCCTATATGTTTCTTTTAAAGTGGTTTCCCTAAATCAATATTGTATGTGTTACCTTCAGATTAGATTAAGTGTTGTCGTAATCTACTTTGATATGTTTATTTTGTTTCAGCCTCATTTTTATACAATTCGTGTACATTTCTCTTTAATTTTAACAGTGCTTCAGTTTTTGCTATTTCTACCCCTTACCTATGTAGTACATTAAAATTCCTCAGACTAAAAGTAGAACTTTAGAAAAAGCTTAGGAAGGTATATAATTTGCTTTCCTAAAACAGTTAAGTATTACTCTTAAAATTTGGACAAATAATGAGTATTCATTCTATCAACAGACAGTTAACTGAAACACTTTAATTATATAAACTTCTGATTGTTGTAATTATATATTTCCTGGGAGTCAGACTCAAGTTATGAACCCACTCAAAAATTGGATTTCAACAGAAGTATTCTTGGAATCTCCCCAAATTAAAACAGTAGCACCTATCTCTTTATGATTTACTGCCTTAAAGGTGAAAAGTTCTCTACACACCAAATTCTTAGGTCTTGTATTTTTCAAGAGTGCAAGTTGATGATTCTCAGGAAACTGCCTCCGCTTGACCTCCTTACCTTTTAAAAAACTCGTAAACTGTAATACACAATCATGTTTCATCGAAGCTTAGGGAAATATCATCTTGAAGGTCATAAGAGTCCCGAACATTGAATTAATTTTTTAATCCAACTCAACTTTAAACCTGGCAATGTATAAAACTTATCAAAATGCTTGTGTTTGATATTTTAATTTTTGTTCTTCCACTTAAGCCATGTGTAAGCACTAAGTTGCAAACTTGAACCAGAATTGAAAAACCAATTTCAACACTGGGACTTGAATTGGAAATCTGTGGTAGAGGTACCCTCCACTCAATTAGGTATCTGTGGCATTGGATTTTGAAGTCTGAATCAAATTTTCAACTTACGTTTGACTTTCTTAAAATTTTTAAAAATTTTTGAATACAGTATAAACCAATCATGTTGTTACACTTTATTTTAATGCTTTATATTTCAAAACTTAGTAATTTGTAACTATTACATATAAATATGTATATATTTATGAATTTTTCTCTATCTTATAAAAAGGTCGTGAAATCACTGCATGCTCAGGAAATCTCTTGATGCTTGCTTCATCTTTGCTAACCACTAAGTCAGTAAGCAGTTTCAAGTATGAGATTGCATTACATTGTAATTCTTCTGGGTAGCAGAAAAATGTGACAATTTTAAGTGTTTAGAAAAGCACTTCTTGGACAGTCTAGAGCAACGGTGGCGAAAACGACTTCCTTCCGCGAGTCACCAAATATCCAACACGCACGGCGTCACTCAGCAGCATGTGAAAATCAAACGGACGGTTGCAGAGAGGGAACGTGCGCCTGCGAGTCACGTTTTCGCCAACTCTGGTCTAGAGAATCCAGCAAATCAATGCAAATAGTAACCGATAATGACATTGTATTGTAGAAGAGGAATGTATTTGTTCCATTATTCATGAGATGAAAAAAATAAATAAAATTAAAAAAATGTAGATAAATGCATGTGCAGTTACCTGAAAATTTAATTATATATATATATATATATATATATATATATATATATATAAAGCCTTATTCGTCCTATTAAACTTGCAGCTAAGCTTCATATATCATAATTCTCATAGGTGTGTGTTAAAATTGAAAACAATTGATGGTAGCACTGTGGAAACTAATGAATTTGGTGAATTTCACAATCAACATCAGTCACATGCTTAAAATGTAAAAGAAGTGGAAACCTAACCAAACCTCAAACTTGTTTTAAAATAGTTGTTAATCCACAGGCAGTGAAGCTATCTCTATCTCTGTAGTGGGAAAGGAAAAGGAGGAAATACCAACAATTACACAGAACACCAAACTCAGAGGAAATTGTGAGTTAAAGAAGCATGCTTGAAATGAATGTTATGCATTTTCATTGAGAAAGGAAAATCTACACATACTCAAAAACCAATTTATTTTAATATTTTACACATCAAGCTGCATTCTTAGCTTCTTTTCTTTAAGCTCCAAAATACATAATTGTTTTAGCAACACTAGCCGCTGCAGTTCAACATTTGATAGTCCACGTGTAAAGTCACATTCATGCTCGTCCACAACACTTCTCCTTCTTTTGTGTATGGGGGTTGATGTTGAAGGTGGTGGTGGCAATTCATTTGAATCAGCATTCCCCTGGGTCCCCACTTCCACTTCCTCTTCTGTAGAAAGAACCACAAATGGCTCTTCGACACCAAAACTGCATCCTCCTGGAATGCAGAAAGACAAATAGTGGTATTAATTTGACTGGCATTTACTAATGAATCAACACGGAACAAATGAAAGAGGTACAAAACTCAAGAGTGCAGCTACAGCTTTTATGGTGTCTTGAAAATATAATTTAGTATACTTATCTATATGTGAGTAAATAAGCTTAAATTTGAAATAAAATGTGGAAAGGCTTTTCTGCATTACTTTAGTCTTCATTGAAAACGTTAATAAAAGTACCCTCCCGTAAATCAGAAACGTAAAAAGTTAATAAACCTAAAATAAAAAGTAATTAGGAACGCACGCTGGGAGCGTTGGCGGTATCTCACTGGCTTTGAAGATCAACGTAATGCAGATTACCGATCATTTGCTACAGTTAATTGAAGCTGTAGTTATTTATAACTATATACATATATGTGCTTCATAGCAAAAAGGACTTATAATCGGCGCAACAGTTCTAGACACGTGAGAATCTTAATGAGAGCTATGAAGCGAGTTGCTTGCCAGATCAGAAGGTGACCGGTCGTCTGCATGCTGCAGGAGTGCGTGGGACAGTCATTGTCAAATATCCACACACCGGTTATGCGCGGCGCTGATAAACTTATTTATATACCGTATATTAAAATCCTTGCTGTAAAAAGCTCTTAATATAAAAAGCAATGTCAATCATTGCCTCCAATTCTTCCACACCTAACAACCCTTCCTCTTCTGCGGAATCACTCACATTATTGCCGTCATCACTGCTGTCACTACTTTTTGCACCATTATCCTGGATGAGAATTATTTCTATTTGATTTTCTGCAATTCCGTATTCTTCGAAATAATGATTCTTAATTTATTCAACATGTCGACATACATTTTCCCATTCTGGCCTTCCAATTTCAGCAAATTGCTGGCGTTATAACTGCTCGACATATTTTAATTTAAAAGTGATATTTCTGCATGCCACCCATTTTTTTATATCACCTCAGATTAATTCGATTGGGTTTAGATCTGGGCGATACGATGACAGTCTAAGTACATTATGGCGATGTTGTATTACTATCTGGTCAAGTATGTATGACTTCTGAAGCAGTTTGTTGGCTTTAATTAAGTTATATAGCTTTGTTTTACTCATGCTTTCATCTAAAGCTATATTATGTCTAAGTAACCAAGCTCTCATTTCTTCTTTCAAGGACTTTGAGGTTGGTGGTTTGTCAATTTGAGTGTTGACGCATTGTGAAGCATTGTCGATGACCAACAGACCCAGCAGGCATATTAGATATCAACATGGCGTTGATTCACTTCATGTAATTTTCTGTATTCATTTCTTGATGAAAATCTCCTGTTGTTTGTTGCGACTTGTAAAAGAAGGGCATTTGGAACGAAGCCGATCTTTCCATTAGCATGAACGATAAAAGTATTTGCCCTTTGGCAACAGGTGCCTGCAAACCTAATTCGCTATCGTCACTCCAACTTTTAGATGCTGTATGACTCATCTTCATAAATTATAGTATTTTTCTGAAATTTGTAGCACCACCTTGAGAACTGATGCTGATAAAAGCACATATAAAATTATAGTCATTTGGAAAGATAGAATCAGACTGAAAAATTAAATGCCATAGCCGGGATTTAAGCCACGGATCTTAGGCTTTCCGTGCCGTTGCTCTAACTGACTAAGCTATCATGGCAACATTTATTTTTTATTTTATTATTATTTTATTTATTTTGCTTTTCTGTTAGAACTCTTCTATTTGATTTCGATTTCTTCCACTTGAACCCTAAATCTTTAATAATTCTTCTGAGATTTGTAGCACCACCTTGAAAGTTTCTGCTGTCTTTCAGCTTGATGAGCAATCTGCTTATTGTAAGCACAGTTTTTTCTTCCACATAGGAATTGTGAATCGTGCGCCGAATGACGCATTCGAAATCGTATATTTCTGTAATACGTTTAGGGACCTTATGTTTCTTCCCGGGTATGTCAAATGGCACTCTTTCATCCATATGTTTTTTTTTCTTTCTTATCTTTGAGAACTCTGGAAACGGAACTCGGTGAAACACCACTTGCTTTGACTACTCTTTCTTTCACTCTCTTAAGGCTTTTGTGGAACTCGGATGAACATATATTTTCTTCCTTCATCTCTGCTTCTTGCTTCATGAAGTCGAGGACATTTGCAATTATTTCCCTGCTTTGACTGTGTAACACCTTAATACTTAACTTTGAAAACGTAGGAGCCATGGTTATAAATGTAACATATAAAGTAAGTACTATTTAGATACTGCTTTCTTTAAAATTACAACCAGATGCAGACACTTTCATTGCAGACTGTATGTATCACGCACTATGAGTAAGCAAAGGTATTATATCGCTTTCGTTGATTAAGCTAAACATAAACCATTCCTAGGCTCGGCAGCTGGGGTGGCAATCAAGGTCACGATTCCAGAAGTTTTGCGCGAGTTATACCTGGCATCCTGGAAATGGCGGGGTTGGAATCTCCATCCAGTATCTCGCGCATTACTCTCTCCCAGTCTTTTAAAATAATAATTTGATTACCAATTTTGTTCAAATCGCACTTTTGCTTTACTCGCATTTTCATGTTGTTTTTTTTTTGTTATTGTGCCCGCATCAACACTTTTGCCGCACATCGCCTCAATTTTAATATTTAGTTCCTGCAGAGCTCACTTTTATTCTTCCTTACTGAAGGTAACTGTGATTTGTTATACAATACTGGGTATTCCCTCAACATATTCGCAAATGTAATTGCTGATATTTCCACTTCTTTTATTTTGTTTACTACAGCACACACATACAAAACTAAAATGGCGAAGTCTCAACCAAGCGTATCCCGGTACCACCGAATCAAAGATGTTAGTATGAGGGCAAAGAGAGTAGCTCACCCGAGTATATACTCACATTGCAAGACTGTGGAAATAAGTATATAATCGTGTGAGGTAGAATGTATTTATTCATACGAAAATTAGTATGTTCTCATTGAGCTGAGTATATAATCACAGAAGATTCTCATACTCATGAGCAGAAACTATGAGAAAGTACTCAAGCTTTATTCATACCACTCATTAATTAAACGCTACTCCTCGATCGATGAATACGATTAAGTATTTTTGATTAATGTAAACAAGTGTATATGAATTGACTCGGGCGCCTGGTTGCCGTCGTATATGTGTGTGAGGGTGTTAAGACGATTATTACGCGTGTATAATTATTACGATTAATAACACATGTGGGAATGCCGAGAGAGGGACTCTTAAGATCGCCCTCCCACCTCCCTCCTAAATCATTGATCGCGTGGTATTGAGAATACCGAAGATCGCTCCTCCCTAAATCATTGGTCGCGTGCCTAAACCCGATAAGGGGGATAAAAAGAATGATTGAACGAGTAACGAGCTGTTTTGGTATAAAGCATATGAGTAACGAACCAGGTTATCGAACCCAGGAGTGATATGAGTGATATTCGCAGTAACGAGCCCGTTTGGTATAAAGCGTATGAGTAACGAACCCTGATATCGAACATACATACATACATACACACATACATGCATACATACATCATACATACATACACACATACATCATACATACATGCATACACACATACACACATACATCATACATGCATAAACACATACATACGTACATACATACATAAATCATACATACATACACATATACATACATGCATGCATACACACATACATACACCATACATACATGCATGCATACATACACACATACATACATCATACATACATACATGCATGCATACATACACACATACATCATACATACATACACACATACATAAATCATCATACATACACATATACACACATAAATCCATGAATACACACATACATACATAATACATACATACACACATACATACATCATACATACATCCATCATACATACATGCATGCATACACACATACATAAATACATACATGCATGCATACACTCATACATACATACATGCATACATATATACACACATACATATATGCATACACACATACATATATGCATGCATACACACATACATACATGCATGCATACACATACATACATGCACACACATACATATATCATGCATACATACACATATACATACACACATACATGCATATACATCATACATACATAAATCATGCATACATACACACATATATACACACACGCATACATACACACATACATACATGCATACACACATACATACATGCATACACACATCATACATACATGCATGCATACACACATACATACACATATACATACATGCATGCAGACACACATACATCATACATGCATACACACACATACATAAATCATGGATACATACACATATACATACACACATACATACATGCATGCATATACATCATACATACATAAATCATGCATACATACACATATATATACACACACGCATACATACACACATACATACATGCATACATACACACATAAATCATGCATACATACACTCATACATACATAAATCATGCATACATACACATATACATACATGCATGAATACACACATACATCATACATACATGCATCATGCATACATACACATATACATACATGCATACACACATACAACATGCATACACACATACATCATACATACATACACACATACATAAATCATGCATACATACACTCATACATAAATCATGCATACATACATCATGCATACATACACACATACATCATGCATACATACACTCATACATATATACATGCATACATACATCATACATACATATACATCATACGTGCATACAGACATATACGTACACATACATGCATACATACACGCGGAAGCATTTGGACAATGCTATATTTGCACTAATATCCCTTGTTAAAGCACAAGCTATTCAATAGGCAGATTGTACTTATGAAAGGTAAAATAACCAGCAAAATGAAAGATATTCATCGTAGGTAAAAATCTAGCTTACAAATAGACGTGGAACTCATTGTTAAGGGTTACAGAGGATGGAAAAAAATACCATCCTTTTGAAAGCGACCGAGATGTACTGTGTACAATATAATGAGGTTTGATGTATTTGCTGATTAACATGCAGTGAATATAACACATGCATTCACAGATACTCCTGCATGTGTGTTTAGGTATGTCAAATTCAACTCAACCTTGAACTTCCTTTGAAACATCCTAAGGATTGCAATGAACTTGTTATAGATTGTGAGGATGTTTGCACTATATATGGAACCTAGCAAATATTAGAGCAAGTCAGTAATGCAGAAGATTATCAGACCTTTGCACCTTTACCTCAACACAAGGACACAGTTACTGTGGAACTGTTGAATTTATTAAGGGAATTTTCTATGAAAAGAGAACGCTAAGTGCTTAAGAAACTTATAGCATCATTATAGACAACTTTAGCAACAGCTTGCAATAAAAAAATGAACAAGTACTCTGCCACCAGATACAGCAGAAGCTCAGAACATTGCTGTTTCTGATTCACGTGTTTTATTAGCTGCTTGTATTCACAAATTACTTAAATGTAAATAATGATTGTAATATGAATATGCATTTTTATGTGACATTGATTTGAGATGTTTATTGATTGTAATTATTGTTGAGAAGTAAGTTTATACTGCCTTACTGAAACTGACAATAATAGCGTGCAATAATGCAGCGAGGGGGTGAGCTGTTTATCACTATTGGAAACGAGGAAGTTACGTAATGTTGGCGCGTTTTTCCTTGAGAATCTTCTGGAACGTTTCCCTAGAGCATATGTATTCATAATTTTCATTGGATATAAAAATAGACGCTAATGTTGGCGCGTTTTATTAGCCAATTGCAGTTCAGTTATAATCTTTAGGCATATCTGGGTGTAGGAGTATAAAAGCCAAGTCAGAGGTAGATCGCCCACAGTTCATCGAAAATATTTGTAAAGTACACGTCGCCTTCAGACAGTCAGTTCGTCGAAAGTATTTGTACGGCACACTTCGGATATCAATTTGCAGGTTACGCGTATAAGAGTTATGAAAAATCTCAAGTATGGTAAAGTTAATTATACAAAAAGTTGAAGTACGCGAATTAAAAGTGATCAGTAAGAAGTTGTTATAACAGTTTCAGTTTGGCGAGTGTCAAGATCAATGTGTAAATGTGATAGTGACTGTGTTCGACAACAAAAGTGTAAAACAAATTTCTTCATCAGTGTTATCTTTGGATAAAAGATTCCTTTCCGTTTACACAACCTGTATAAAGAGAAGTGCTCGACCCAAAAAAGATAATAGCTAGCCGGAGGACAGTAAACCAAAATTGAATAAAATAACAGTCGCATTCTTTCAAACAAACATTAATACTACCGCAAATTGCTAACACCAGATGGAGCTACAAACCTAACAAAGAATCACGTCACAAGATGGCTTCAACGCGTGAAGTAAACACAAATACACAAACATTATAAGTAATACACCCGCAAATTGGCACCCAGAACGTGGGGCAGAATAACCAGGAAGGGGCAGAATTAACCAGGAAGAAGTGAGATGACCAGGAAGGGGCGAATGGAGAAGTGAACTGAACTACAAGACGCAGATTCCAGAAACAACAAAAGGAACGACAGACTACGCGGATGATTGGACATCGTAATTCCGAGATTAAAAGGCAACAGGGGAATTCAACTACAAAACAACAAAACGACGTAGATTCATCGTAATACAACGCAGAAGCAACATATAATCTAGGAGAGAGGGGCAGAAAGCTGGACATCAAAGCTACATCAGCAGATAGCATCAGAAAGGTTAGAAAAGTGTTATGTTAATTCTAAAAAAAAAGAAAAAAGGTAAAAAAATTTAAATGTACCTTAGGAGCGGTAGGATAAAGAAAACAATGTCCACTAATAATACAGAAGAAATAATTATGGAGGGGGATAGTGTAACAGTTAGCTGTAATTCAATACAGGTTACAGAAAATAGCTCAAACAATGTAGGATTTAGGGTGGAAATGTTAGTGCAGAAAGTCAGAATAGAATAGCAGGAAATGTTAATCTTGATGCTAGTATGATGATGGAAATGCTGAGAAATATGAGTAGGGAATTGAGGGAAGATTTTGATAGGAGTTTAGAACAAAAACTAACTCAGAACATGGAAATGAATAATGAGAAATTAGAAAAACTAACTCAAGATATTGGTAAAAATAATGAGAAATTAGAAAAGAAAATAGATCAAAACAGGGAAGATATGCAAAAGAGTCGTAGGGAATTAAGGGAAGATATTGGTAAAAGCTTAGAACAAAACAGGGAAAAATTGAAAAGAAATTCATGGAGCTAGATAGTAGTATGATGAGAATGAGAAATGAAAATCAGGAAATGATAGCAAATGAAATAGGTGAAGTTTCAAAGAAAATGTCAGAAATGAGCAGGGAAATATCAAACCAAAAAAGTGAGGTTAATAATAAAATAGAACATGTTGATGTAAAATGTACAGAATTAGGTAGCCGAATGAGTAGCATTTCAAATGAGTTAAGAGAGATGATGGAGGCTACAAATGCAGATTTAATTCAGGTGCAAGTTAATTTCAGAGGGGAAATATCTGAAATTCAGAAGGAGTCAGAAACACAGAGAAATAAATTGTCTGAAGGTTTGAATCAAAAGCTAACTTCTGAAATTAACAAACACCAAGCTGTTCAAAATGAAAATAATAAAAAATTGGAACAGACAATAGAAAATCTGCAAGGTACTGTAAATAGGTTAGAATTGAATTCAAGGGCAAATATATGTGATGTGAATGTATCAGATGTACAAAATAATGATAGAGGTAGTTCCTCAGGTATGACAAATAATGTGAGTGATGCGGCAGCTTCATCTATAGCTAATGCTGAAACTCAGAATGCACAAGTAACACTAGAGAATTTAAATATGGGAGTAGGGAATTTGCAAAATTACAATCATATCTTAAGTGATTTTCCACTTCCAAAATTTAATGAAAACTCCAGTCCAGTACAGTTTATTGCAGACTTATCAGAGTATTTTCAAATTAAAAAGATACCTGAAGCATTAAAAATGATAGTTGTCAAAAGATGTTTGGACCAGAAAACTCTAGATTGGTTACAAATGGTATCAGGGGGTGAAATTTCATATGAATCCTTTAAGAGGTTATTCATGAACAGATTTTGGAATGTTACGGTACAGCACAGAATTCGAGCAATGCTTAGTCATGGTCAATTTGATCCACGAGAGGGAATATCAATGACTGATTATTTACTGAAACATGCAAGTCAGGTTAGGAACTTGTCACCTCCAATCAATGAGGAAGATTTTGTGAGTTTACTCACAAGGCATTATCCTTTAAGGATACAAAATTACTTATTAATTGTAAAACCACGTAGCATCTATGAGATGACAGAATTAATGACAGCTTTGGAACAACAGGAAGAAGATATATCTCGAGAGTGGGAGCATAGATTTTTAGATGTGCGAGATAGACGAAATTACCAAGGTAGTTATCAGCAAAGTAGAGGACAAGACAGACGTCATGAAAATAATACCAGACAACGGTATCAATCATACGTTCCACAATTTGAAAGATCGAGGATAGATGGGAGACCAGGTCGACAGGAACAAATAAATTATGTCATTTTCAGAAAGATTGCCTGAAAGAGGGCAAAATTATGGAAGGCGGTACATTAGACAAAGGGGAAATTTTACTCACTGGAGGGAAAACAATAACCGGGAAAGATCTGAGGAACGGCAAGAAAATTACGTGCCAAGGGGACATAATTTCAGAAATCGAGGATTTCGAACTCGAGGAAGGGGAACTCAAAACAATGGTAACGACAATGAGATAGATTTAGCTCCTGTTAGGAATGGCAGTCCCGTACGTGAACATGGAAGTAACCAGGAAAACTGTTAATAGACTCCTGTGCAGTAGGTTCTCAGGACGTCTTTAATAATTCAGTATCCATTACCAATACAAATAATATGCCTACACACACACCCTGTAATAAGATTGCAGCAACACAAGATAAAGGAGAAAATTTCGAGTCACCTCATATTAGGATAGAAATTGCGAAGAAAGAGATCATTGCAACTATAGATTCTGGTTCGTCAGCTTCAATTTGCTCACAGAAATTTTATTAATGAAGGTAACAAAATTATGGCTCTTCCCACTAGTAATTTAGTTTGTCGTGTTGCAATCGGAAGAACGACACAGGTCATAAAAACACAAGCTCTACTTAACATACTTATCGGCGGAGAGAATTTTGAGGTTATGTTTCTAATTGTAAACCATCTGATTTGTGACATAATTATAGGATGTGACTTCCTACATGAATATGAAGCACGTATAGATTTTAAACATGAAGAGTTAAAAATAACAAAAGAAGATAGAGAAATAAAGGTACCTTTTATAAAAGAGAAAGTTTCTGTGATTGAGATGACAAAGGATGAGAAAAATCTTTGTGACCAAGAGTTTTTTTGTGCAAATAACAGAGACTGATACAAATAGTCAGATAAAGCAGGTAGTCACAGAATATGAAGGGAATACCACGCCATATTTTCGACAGCTAGCAGAAATGCCAGAGAAAGTAGAGAAATCTACAATCCAAACAAAAGATGACCATGTGAGCGAGACAGACAACAGATGGGAAGAGAAGAGAAATGAGGAAATAATACACAAGTGTGAAGAAGCTTATAATATTACGATAACGCAAAAACAAATCCTTCATGATGTTTTGATGAACAATAGTTCAGTATTTAGTAATATCCCAGGCAGATGTAATGTATATCAGCATACATTTCAAGTAGAAGACGTACCACCATATAGGCACAAGTATGACAATTTACCTATAAGTCTTCGGGACAAAGCTTAGACAACTAATAAATAGCATGTTAGAAAATGGGATTATTGAGCAAAGTAATTCTCAGTATATAAATTCAATCTGCTGGAGTATTAAACGAGATGGTAGTTTGAGATTAACTTTAGACGGTAGATATGTCAACAAGTGTATGAAGCCAGATCATTTTCAAAGTGAGGGAATTGAACAACTAATTACGAAACTTTCAAGAGGGAGATTTCTGACATCCATTGACCTCACTGCTTCATATTGGCAAGTGGAATTAGATTCACAAGTGCGTGATTACACTTCATTTCAATACTCGGGGATCCAGTATCGTTTTTGTGTAAATCCTTTTGGTTTAAAGAACTCAGGAAGTGGATTTTTGAGAGCCATTCACAGTATCTTTGGAAATTCTGCAGATGACTTCTTAATAAAGTATATTGACGACTTCCTAATCATTAGTCAAACATTTGAAGAACACATGAATAATGTCCATTATGTGTTAAACAAACTGCAACAACATGGTATGACTGTAAACATACAAAAATCAAAATTTTGTGTCAAGGAAATAAATTTTCTGGGTTATGTAGTGGATGAACGAGGTATAAGACCTGATCAGAAGAGAATAGAAGCAATAATGAAAATTCCACCACCAAGGAACGTAAAACAAATTAGACGTCTCTTAGGGGTATTGAACTTTCAGAGTAAGTTCGTACCAAGATATTCGGCTGAAATAGAACCACTGCGGCAGCTACTCCGAAAGAATAATAAGTGGAGATGGACAGAGGATCATCAAAAATGTTTTGAGAGAGTAAAAGAACTCTTTGCTAAGTCCATATTGCTCGAGAGGCCCAGAGAAGATTTGGAATATGAGATTTATGTCGACGCATCAATGCAAGGATACGCCGGAATTTTAGGACAGCGAGACATCAACAATGACTTTCACGTCATTAGTACAGCTTCTAGAGGACTTACAAATATTGAGCGGAATTCTTCAGTGACTCAGCTAGAAATTGAAGCACTATATTTCTCATTAATTCGTTTTAAAACCTATATTTATCAGCAAAAGGTGAAAGTATATTCAGACCACATCAGCTTAACTTTCATACAAAGGTGTAGATTATGTAGTGGAAAACTTGCTAGATACATTCATGCAATATCTGCATTCGATATTGAGATTATACACATTCCTGGCAAAAATAATACCTTCAGTGATTTGCTATCAAGATTGAACTACAACCCACAAATTCCCGAAAATATTGAAAGGCCTCGAAATGAAGTCAAAATATTGACAATTGAAATTCCTTTAAGTAAAGAAATGATTAGAAAATTGAAAAATATAGGGGAAATTCAAAATGAGAACGCAAAATTATTAGAACTTAAAGAAAAGGCACCACTAATTGAAGAGGCAAAGAAAGAAATTGTAGCAATTCGGGATGGGACATTATACAAGAAGCATGGAAAAGAAGTGCCTAGTTGGAAGGTAATGGTTCCGAAAAGCATGGAAAAGGAACTAATTAAGAATTTTCACGAAGGGTTAGCACACTCAGGGACGGACCGGACAACTTCTATGATTTTAGAGAATTTATACATATCCAAATTGCGTCAGAAAGTTCGAAAATTTATATCGTGCTGCAACCTGTGTCAGAAGGCAAAGCAAATAAATGCAGCATATGCATTTGAGACTAATTCGGTTATAAGGGATAAGCCGAGATGCGTAATTAGTATTGATATTCATGGTCCGATGCCTACAAGTCAATTTGGAAATAAATATATATTTGTCTGTTATGATATATTCAGCAAATATGTAAGAATTTACCCTTTGAGAAAACCTACAGGTTTAGCATGTTTGAATAGACTACTCAAGTCATATGTGATAGAAGAAGGACCTATTCAATCTGTATTGAGCGATAATGCTTCATACTTCACAGGAAAAAAAATTTATGGATGGACTGAAAGAAAATTGTTTATTGATTGTAATTATTGTTGAGAAGTAAGTTTATACGGCCTTACTGAAACTGTCAATAATAGCGCGCAATAATGCAGCGAGGGGGGGTGAGCTGTTTATCATTATTGGAAACGAGGAAGTTGCGTAATGTTGGCGCGTTTTTCCGTTGAGAATCTTCTGGAATATTTCCCTAGAGCATATGTGTTCATAATTTTCATTGGATATAAAAATAGACGCTAATGTTTGCGCGTTTTATTAGCCAATTGCAGTTCAGTTATAATCTTTAGGCATATCGGGGAGTGGGAGTATAAATAGAAGCTAGGTTAGCGGTAAAGTCCGTCAGTCGGTCAGTTCGTCAAAATTCTTTGTATACTACACGTCGCATTCCCGTCAGTTCGTCGAAAGTATTTGCAGGTTCCGCGTAACAGAGTTATGAAAATTCTCAAGTGTTATAAAGTTAATTATACAGAAAGTTGTAGTACGCGAATTAAGAAATATCAGTAATGAAGTTATTATAACAGTTTCAGTTTGGCGAGTGTCAAGATCAATATGTAAATGTGATAGTGACTGTGTTTCGACAATAAAAGTGTAGAATAAATTTCTTCATCAGTGTTATCTTTGGATAAAAGATTCATTTCCGTTTACACACCCTGATCAAGAGATATGTTCGACCGAGAAATAATAGCTAGCCGGAGGACAGTAAACCAAAATTAATTAAGATAACTAGCGTTCTTTCAAACGAACACTAACACTGCTGCAAATTGCTAACACCAGATGGAGCTACAAACCTAACAAATGAATGACGTCACAAGATGGCTTCCACGCGTGAAGTAAACATAAATACACAAACATTATAAGTAATTACCGTCACAACTAAATGAAACCGTAAACAATGTGACAGGAAACAAACCATGTGAACTTAAGTTGGGAAAGAAGATCAATACAATGTGTAAGAAAATTCCAGAAGCCATTCCAGATGCGCACTCGATACCACAAACAGAAGAAGAGATGTTCCGAAAAGCATTCGAGAGGATGAAGAAAAAGGCCACAAAAAGAAAAATTAAACATGAAGAAAAGAAGAGAAAGGAATGGAGGATAAAAATAGGAGATTTATTTTTGGTTAAAACTAAGAAATTGTCGGATAAAGCAAATAAACTTTATTGGCGAATGTTTCTCAAATACCATGGACCATATGAAGTTGTTGAAGTATATGGAACAAATACATATGAGTTATGTAATCCAACAACTCGAAAAACCATTGGAAAGTTCCATATTGAGATGCTGAAACCATACAACAATGGCGATAAAGGTGAAACAGAAGACAAAGATGATAAATAGTAAATGCTGGATAGTTAAAGACGAAATGCAGAGCATTGTATTGGAACGTAAGAGGGTTAATTATGTATGTATGTCATAAGAAAGGAGAAATAAATTTTGGACATAACCAAATGTTTAAAATGAAAATAACATTTTATTTGTAACTGTAACAGCATTTGAAATAAAGCATGATGTTAGTAAAGTACGTAGATATAATTCCAAGAGTATTGTGAATATACAGTACAAAACAACAAAAATGGGTTAAAAGTAATTAAAACAAATATTTATGTAGCAAACAGAACATGTGAAACAGTGCCTAGATTTAAGAGATGTAAATATATTTGTGTAGAGGGTGAATATTTTAGTAAATATGTATAGTAATTACAAAAAAATTCTTAAATGCACAAATTTTTGTCAACAACTTAAGAAAGTAAGCAATTTTGTAACAGTAATTAAATAATTCAGGGTACAGTATTGGCTATATATATATAAAAAATTGTAATGTTAGATTAATGTCTAAACACATTAGACCAGAGCCAGTAAGTAGTGGCAAGATAAAGACAAAAAAATATGTCATGTGTTAAATGCGTGTGAAGTGTTAAGTGAAAGTGATAGCGTGTGTTCCAAGATTTAGGAGACTAAAAACCCAATTATAAAATTTCCAAACAAATTGTAAATATTTATAATTATGTTTCTAGTGGGGCATATGATGCAGTAATTTGTATCACAAATTACTTAAATGTAAATAATGATTGTAATATGAATATGCATTTTTATGTGACATTGATTTGAGATGTTTATTGATTGTAATTATTGTTGAGAAGTAAGTTTATACTGCCGTACTGAAACTGACAATAATAGCGTGCAATAATGCAGCGAGGGGGTGAGCTGTTTATCATTATTGGAAACGAGGAAGTTACGTAATGTTGGCGCGTTTTTCTTTTAGAATCTTCTGGAACGTTTCCCTAGAGCATATGTATTCATAATTTTCATTGGATATAAAAATAGACGCTAATGTTGGCGCGTTTTATTAGCCAATTGCAGTTCAGTTATAATCTTTAGGCATACCTGGGTGTAGGAGTATAAAAGCCAAGTCAGAGGTAGATCGCCCACAGTTCATCGAAAATATTTGTAAAGTACACGTCGCCTTCAGACAGTCAGTTCGTCGAAAGTATTTGTACGGCACACTTCGGATATCAATTTGCAGGTTACGCGTATAAGAGTTATGAAAAATCTCAAGTATGGTAAAGTTAATTATACAAAAAGTTGAAGTACGCGAATTAAAAGTGATCAGTAAGAAGTTGTTATAACAGTTTCAGTTTGGCGAGTGTCAAGATCAATGTGTAAATGTGATAGTGACTGTGTTCGACAATATAAGTGTAAAACAAATTTCTTCATCAGTGTTATCTTTGGATAAAAGATTCCTTTCCGTTTACACAACCTGTATAAAGAGAAGTGCTCGACCCAAAAAAAGATAATAGCTAGCCGGAGGACAGTAAACCAAAATTGAATAAAATAACAGTCGCATTCTTTCAAACAAACATTAATACTACCGCAAATTGCTAACACCAGATGGAGCTACAAACCTAACAAAGAATCACGTCACAAGATGGCTTCAACGCGTGAAGTAAACACAAATACACAAACATTATAAGTAATACACCCGCAATTCTCAATGAAAATTCAGTATACATTAGTTTTAATTGTTCAGGTGCACATGAATTTAGCTCTTTACTTGTACAAAATTAATCCTTTCCTTCCTCGGATTTGCAAGCCCTACTTCAGTATTTTGTTGCTAGTGGGTATAACTACTCCGGATAGTATAAAGGGTCCAGCACGTAAGATCTCTCTGGAAACACATAAGTATTTTTATACTCCAGCTATGATCCGCAGCACGACAAAGCCAGTACAAACATTAGAAAGTAGAACTCAAACATAAACAATTCTAATTTTTTTTTTTTTTAGAAAACATAACATTCTAAACATTTTCAGAGTCCCCTGATATCAAAAGCCTCACTTTGTAAGAAGGAGAAAAGAATGTATAGGTATCTCTCTAGAAGTTGTAGACTTCTCTTTTAACTTCACTGCAGGTGTCAAACATAATGTTGAACAACTCTCTAAACTCTCCTTATCGTGTACAGTTAAGTTACCGCCAGTAACGAAGCGTACATTTATAACAAGCACAGCTTTCCTAACATTTTAGATTCCATAAATCACTTCTTACTTAAATACCTATCATGCAAAGTATGTAATTAAAACAACTCTTAAAATATGATACTCAACTAAATACTTTTGTAGAAACATAACATTCTAAACATTTTCAGAGTCCCCTGATATCAAAAGCCTCGCTTTGTAAGAAGGAGAAAAGAATGTATAGGTGTCTCTCTAGAAGTTGTAGACTTCTCTTTTAACTTCACTGCAGGTGTCAAACATAATGTTGAACAACTCTCTAAGCACTCCTTATCGTGTACAGTTAAGTTGCCGCCAGTAGCGAAGCGTACATTTATAACAAAGACAGCTTTCCTAACATTTTAAATTCCATAAATCACGTCTTACTTAAATACCTATCATGCAAAGTATGTAATTTAAACAATTCTTAAAATATGACACTCAACTAACTACTTTTGTATTTTTAACTCAATACGATAAGATTTCTTCTCTGCAAAGATATCCATTATCATCTCTCTCAACTGAGGATCCTTTGACATCTCAGACAGTAGGATCGCTCAATGGTCGAGTAAGATAAACACGACAGTCGTTCATAGGCCATATAGTTTCGTAACACACGTTAACTCGCTTAAGAGCACTCGTACTACATTCACTTGAAGCAGCTATCGCAGGCAAACACGACCCCTAATGTAGCAGCTTTGTCACTTGCTGGTAAATACCTTGACACTCATTCTGGTGAATGAATTTCAGCCGCTAAGAAGGCAAATAAGTCTGAAGCACGCTGAACAGATTATCAGTGAGGTAAAACTTAGCTAAAAAGACACAGCAAAAAACACGAGTCACGTAATTTAATTTGCTAACAAGACCACGGTCGCAACTGACATTGGATCTTAATCACAACCGTCTACTGCATGTTCTACTACCCCTCCGCCTCAATTCTGCGAAATGAAATTTTTATTGCTGCAACTCCTCGGGAATGATAATCCCACCTTGTATGACTGTGCAGAGGAAGTTCGAAACGCTCTTCCCGCAAAAGTTTACACCGTAAGAGTCGGTTTCACCAGCAGATGCTAAATTTTAACAGTGTTAAACTGATTTAACGCTGAAGTTAATAGAAATTCGGTTTCATCAAACAATGTTAACTTTAACAATGTGCTAAAGTCGGTGTTAAGTTAACATCGCCGTATCCCCTGTGTTAAGACGTTTAACAAATGTTAGAAGCTGAAAAATGATTACCGCAGACTAATCTGTTAATGCGAGTTTGCCACAATTAGCATTTTTGAATGACATCCCTAGCAGAAGAGAAGTCTACGTCATAATAAAGTTGACACCCTGCAAAAGGAATTTTTAAAGCTATATAGACTGTCATGGTGGTCGTGAGGATGGTTTTATGGAAAATATGAGAGGTTAAAATACTACCAACAGAAGCATGTCTCTTTCTCCTAAGTTCAAGTCTTAATTAGATACTTAGATTTTATGCTACTAAAATTGTTCATTTACTTGACTGGTGATAATACTGACATTTCCAAAGCTATCGTTTGTGGCTTTATCCGTAAGGTTTCCAAACGTTATATTTTTCAGGCCTGCTTGATTAATCAGCGATAACCCATTTTCACTCATGGTCCGGTCTTGCAGATTTCTGTAAAATGCCTCCCTTGACGGAAGTTGTGTTTCATCCATTTTTTTTTTCCATCGATGTAATGTCCATTGTCTGCAATTAGCAGTCTCTACGGTGCAGGAGTCACTATATTGTTACTTAACAAGCCTAGCACCAATGAGACAACTTCCATTTTCATTAGCAGGTAATATATTATTCCTTTAAAACACGCTATTAATATTCTAGAGCTTGTAAATTTAAAACCTAGGACTCAAACCTGGGACTTTGTATAACCCCGTATATACAAGGGAATTAGTTGATCGTCTATTTGTTTCTATTCAAGACCGCACTGCCTACAGTGTCCACAGTTACCAGTTGCTGTTGTACAGTTTTCGTTTTCTTTCACACAATTATCTCTAGTAGGTAATCTCACTGAATTTTATCGATACATCACGAGTAAATTTATCTATGCAATCCTACCATTATAAACGATTTGTTACTGTATACAATAGCGTGCATATTGCTATACCGATAATAGCAATGGCGTAATACCTTATTCCAAGTTACCGTGGCTTATAGAGACAAGATGAAACCATCTGTTTATAATCTTTTCCCTGAGCAACCAAGATGCAAAAACCCCCGGACATGATTAAACATAGAATACTTACGATCTGAATTTATAATTACTATGCTGTGCTGATAATAGGCTATATCACAGTCTGTAACACCTGCTCAGTTCTTTTCCAGGAAGGAAATGCATGTAAATGACTAACTTATCGGTTCAACACGCCAGGTAATAACAAATGAAATTCAGGGAGATAAACTAACATCTCAATGGATACGAACATATGAAGACGCTCTCACTCATGTCAGCTATGGATGCCAAGTTATTTAATGATTTATTTCCTACAATTTATAATGCTAGGATTGTCTAAAATGCTGTATCCAACTACGGTAGTATCTCGTAATCGTAGGTGTGTGTGTTCGTAATAAAGTTTATATGTAGTGATTTGTGATTTTTAATTAATTATGATTTAATTTAAAATTGAGCCTCGGCTGCCTCAGTTATATCTGGTAGAGCAAGTATCTCTTAACAAGGGTGGTACGGCTGTAGAATAGTTTCACACACTTTACAGAAGTTATAGTTTAAATTCTCACTTCTTTATTAATTCTGGAATACAGTTGAATAAAATATCAAATAATAACAAATTACTGAACTATTTACGTATGGAGCTATAAGATATTAAGCTCTATATGTGTGCTAACGAACTGCAGTTTACAGAGAATTTCTTAAGTTCTTTATTCGCGTTAAAGATTATAAATCATACAAATTTGTATCTATGCAAATATTAAATGAAACGTATTTTATAATGGTAGTAATCATCTGTTCCTAACTACATGTTTTTTAATGGTCAAAATTTATCTTCTCCGCACTGCACTAATACTTCATATCTGCTCACTCTGAGCTTCATCTACTGAACGGACTTGGCTTAGGTACGCTTCCTCTTAGCATCCACAGCTGAAACATTTTTAAATTTAATGTTTCTATTTTCTGATTGGCTAAGCCTACTCTAGCAGAACTGACATTGATTGGCTTGTGGCATTCATGTGACTATTTAAAACTTTTTGACGTTACATCAGTAATTTTTTTCCATCGACTGTTAGTAGCGTTCCTTAGCTTTCTAACTTATTGTTCTGCCAAGGTTACAACTCATTGTTAGCCACCCTCTGCTTTCCACTTTATGATACTGTTTGCTAAAAAAAAAAAAAAGAAAATAAAAATAACAGAACAGCTTGCTTCTACCCTCACAGCTCTTACGTTTCTAAACTAAGAAGTACATTCACATACTGTTTTTATACATTATACAATAAATATGCGTAACACAATGGATGTAATATACACTTTATAGCAATTACTGATCGCTTATAGCTGGAATATTATTTTTTTATATTGTATAATTAAATTGATAGCAGTTAAGGGATAAAAAAAATACTGCTTCACAACTTAATATGACACTGGTGAAAATTGTACCACGAACAACAGATGAGTCATACACCCGAACCGTAATCATCAAGATTGCACTTGTTGCATTAATTACCTTTATAGATCGCATGAAGTATATAAATAACAAAATATTATAATTAGATAATGTAATAAATCAGATACACTTAATTTCAAATATAAATATTGTCGTTTAAATGTAAATCGGAATCAACTGAACAAGTCAAAACGAACAGCGGAAATGAGAGCATGCCAACCCATAAACTAAGAGAAGCTAGAAAAAAACTTCCAAGGACTTCAGAAACAAATCTTAATTGTGAACAATAATAAACGATTATTTTAAATCATGTTACAAAAACAAATTTACACCTCTAAGGTGGTGACCAGCCACTGAAGTTCATTCGTCTTCGGGGAGTATTTATAAAGCAAAAATTAAGAAACTGATATCCCAAAATGTGGTGCCAAATCCGGTCTTTAAGGAGGGTGGTTCGAATTTTTCCCAACCAAATGATACGATCAGATCTTGAGTTTGCTTTGCTGTGTGTGGTCGGGCATTGTCACTCATTATTGTTTAGCCATAAACCTCATATACAATTGGCGATGAATGTTTGCTGGCATAACACATCTCGTACTCAAAAAACGAATCAGTGATCTGCCACGTAAAAGAACCTCAAGCCTATAAAGAGGCCTCTGAGCAAAATTACCAGTCTTCCACGCCCAATATAGAATGGGAACGCTATAGACCACAGCAGTGGTTCATAAATAAAGTTCAATTTTTTTCTTCAAATTTATCGTAAATGTAAGGAGGTTGCAGATTTGCTGAAATGAAAGTCTAATATTAATCATTGAAGTATTGTGGAGGGAAGCTAAAATAAATGTAAGGTCTAAGTTTAGTTGGGAAGAATGATTTGGAAATTGTCACTCTGAGATCATTTTGAAGCGATAAACGATTCAGACGAGGGAAGTGATAACGCCTATTGAAACGTGAGAAAATAAGCCAGGAATTAATGTACTTGAGACATAGCAAGGTAGTAGGTAATCATCTTTAACTAATCGTTCATTGTACTCGCACACTTCTTACAGCTAAATGTTAGAATATGCTGGATCGTTTTACTAATACGTTAGGTACGAGGCATGTTTTTTAAAGTAAGTACCATTTTAAAATTTTTACCGCTGTAATCGCAATTTTGAGTATATGCGATCAATTCATTCATTCATTAGGAAGCCAGACGCAGGTGTGAGTGATCGTTTTTTGGTGTTTTCCTGTTGTTAGAGCGTTTCAAAGTGTTTAAAACAATCAAACGACCCGCTGACTGTGAAGCCAGATTTTTTTTTAAAGTGGTGTCACTGTTCAATTGTTTCATTTTGGTCATGAAAAGAGCTTGCTATTTCAAAGTCAACTCATAGTGCCTGCTTTTAAATATCTGACTATAGATTTCAGTTACTCTTTGTACCTACAACAAAATGCATAATGAAACTAGTTCTCCAAAAGTTTATCTCAATTAACATGAAGTAAACTGTTGTAAGAATAATACTTTGTACAAGTATAAAAATAAATGATAGTGGGTAGAGAAACTCGTGAGATTGCCATTGGAGTACAAGTAAATTCCTAATCCAAACAGTTGCCGTGGTGTGTTTCTCACCATAATAGTCATTTGTAACTAGCCTTGCAATTCTTTGGAGTTAATTAAAACTCTCAGGGAAATATAACAAATTAAAATACTATACTAAAGAACCGCAGTTTGTAATTATGGTTTCTCATGAATGCAGCTGAAAGAATTCCATGTTGTCACATTTGGGCTTCAGTTGGGAAGAAGTAATAGTTTAAATAACATCAGCATAACCTTGTTCATTCTGAGTAACCACATACACAAAACCACCAAGAAAACACATGAAACAAAAAATGAATATTGGCAATAAGAAGTACTAGGCCTGGTTTGATGTTATTAATGCCCATTGTCACTGTTTTTCTTATAAATGCATCACAAACTTTCCATAGAGAAAGAAACCTGCTGCTTACAAAAAATGTAATTAGTGGTTATTCCAACATCAGAGTATGATCGCAGAATGAATGGATATGAACTTTGTTAGCAATGTTTGAGCACCATAGAGATTTTTGTAGCCAATACGATTATGTTATTTACAATAAATAATCATATGAAGATAAAGTGGCAGTTTGATTTGATGCTGTTGTTATTACTCCATGATCATTGCCAGAGAGGAGATCAACGAATATGTGAAAGCCTAAGTAATTATTATTCTTATGTTTCACCCATTACAATTATCATTGAGATGGTATTGTGAGCATTGCATAAAATTAAATAAGCTAATCGTGTAAAATAGGGCAGGAGTTTGAATTCTAAGCTAATTTTTGCCTTGTGTCAAAGGTTATCTGTGCCAAGTTTGGTTGGTAACAGTGTAGAAGCGTACACTGACTTCTACAAATTAAGAGTTGTAACTCTGTTGAAGATCATAACTGCACTATTTATTGTCATGTATTGAGACTTTTTAAGACATCTCAAGTACCAGGTTTGCTTGGGCACCACTTACAAATCTCAAAGGCAAAACAACCTATGTAACAGCAATATACCACTTATGTAAGTAGATGTATGTAATGAAACATTACATCAGTTATGTGAGAACAAGTGAAGGTGTCAAATAAAATATGTCAATAAATGCCTAAGCAAATATTCTCATGAATGTAATTTGTTTGAAACCTATAGACATTTAAAGAGTACTTTTAAAATAAAATTCAGTCGAAATTAACATTTAATACTTCACTAATTTTTAACTTGCATATAGAACATGCTTCACAGACGTCTGCATCTTCAGCTATATTCAACTTTTAGCAGAAAAAGAAAAGAAAATATTAAAAAAATCCACTTACCATCCAAAGTTCATGAGAAAATTCCAAAAGATCTTCCAAGGTTATAACATAGCACTAGCCCCACAAAACAGACACAGTATGAAAAACTTAATTAAATCAAACAGATCTGATGTAACATCTTCTTCAAAAAGACATATATTTATAAAATTAGCTATGGAGATTGCAAGAAAATATACATAGGAAAAATAAAAAGGAACATAGAAACCCGTCCCAAAGAACACCTTAGACAAATAAAGTACAAACACAGAAAAATCAGCAGTAGCATACCATTTTTGGAACTCCAGCCATCTTTTGAAACATGTACAGAAACCTGGGAGATTTTCTTGAAAAAGTACACTAATGAAGTTTTAAATCCCTGCCAAAGACAATCCACTCCATAGATTCATCAGAGAGGCAAGATTCCAGAATTATTCTGGCAGTCGAATCTAATAAACATGTGTACCACTTACTAATTATATTTAAGACTAGTTTATATGGGGCGTCTGCACATTAGAACAACAAAAGAAAAGAAATTCATGCATGTTCTTAATTTTATAGTATAAAATTACAGAAACATGAGAATCACAAAGATCTCTAGTGAAATCATTAAGTTTGGGATACGTGAGCAACTTGCAGTGTGTATGGGGCCGTTTACAGTTGTTACACAATGAATATGTTAACTCGGTAATACAGTTCATTAATAATAATAATTCAAGTGAAATTAATTTAATTGAATGTTGAGTCGGTGGATACAGTAAAACTTCACTTACTTGAAATTAATGGAACAAGTTTTGAAAGCAAGTGGTGCTTATATTCAATGAATTTCAAGTAAGTGAAGTTTTAGTGTATCCACCGACTCAAGATTCAATTAAATTATTGCTTTGCTTTACTGTCTCCAACTTCTGAATATAACAGTTATAGTTTAGTTTTGCTTACGTACAGTAGAGTTGGTCTCCTGCACATCTTCCTTGTCTGACAACTTAAAGTACAACAACTGATTGTAATGCTCAAGAAAGCAAAATATTAAAACCACAAAGAGTAATTAATTGTAGCCATGAGTTGGAAAGGTAGAAAAATTCAATGCTTCAGCTGGGATTTGAGCCACATATCTTCTGCTCTCTGCATGTCTAACTGAGCTACCATGGCAACATTAAATTCCCTAAGTGACTCCCATGTTTCCCGGCCAATCACAAGGAGATCTCAAATTTTTCATTTTCAGATGACACACCCCAGTGGCGACTTACAATGTTGTAGAGTCACTGCCGAGAAGCAAGAGGAGATGGACGTGTGTGATGAGCTCTAGCGCGGATAAAAAATGGGAGTACAGTTAGAAGCTTATAGAGCCAGAATAGGCTTATTTAATGGTGGAGGACGTACTTTGGGAAGAAAGTGTTTGGGAGAATTAAATGCAACAGTGGAGTAGTATGTGTTGGTGATAATTGTTATATTAGTGATTGGAGGAGTGGAACTAAACCCAGGACTGGAAGTGTGTGACGAGATGGGAGTACAGTTAGAAGCTTATAGAGCCAGAATA
This sequence comes from Deroplatys truncata, assembly GCA_030765065.1. Lineage (NCBI taxonomy): Eukaryota > Metazoa > Arthropoda > Insecta > Mantodea > Mantidae > Deroplatys > Deroplatys truncata. The sequence goes on from CM060987.1 coordinate 217,981,121, forward strand.
GGCTTATTTAATGGTGGAGGACGTACTTTGGGAAGAAAGTGTTTGGGAGAATTAAATGCAACAGTGGAGTAGTATGTGTTGGTGATAATTGTTATATTAGTGATTGGAGGAGTGGAACTAAACCCAGGACTGGAAGTGTGTGACGAGATGGGAGTACAGTTAGAAGCTTATAGAGCCAGAATAGGCTTATTTAATGGTGGAGGACGTACTTTGGGAAGAAAGTGTTTGGGAGAGTTAAATGCAACGGTGGAGTGGTATGTGTTGATGATAATTGTTATATTAGTGATTGGAGGAGTGGAACTAAACCCAGGACTGGAAGTGTGTGACGAGATGGGAGTACAGTTAGAAGCTTATAGAGCCAGAATGGTGGAGGACGTACTTTGGGAAGAAAGTGTTTGGGAGAATTAAATGCAACGGTGGAGTGGTATGTTATATTAGTGATTGGAGGAGTGGAACTAAACCCAGGACTGGAAGTGTGTGACGAGATGGGAGTACAGTTAGAAGCTTATAGAGCCAGAATAGGCTTATTTAATGGTGGAGGACGTACTTTGGGAAGAAAGTGTTTGGGAGAGTTAAATGCAACGGTGGAGTGGTATGTGTTGATGATAATTGTTATATTAGTGATTGGAGGAGTGGAACTAAACCCAGGACTGGAAGTGTGTGACGAGATGGGAGTACAGTTAGAAGCTTATAGAGCCAGAATAGGCTTATTTAATGGTGGAGGACGTACTTTGGGAAGAAAGTGTTTGGGAGAATTAAATGCAACGGTGGAGTGGTATGTTATATTAGTGATTGGAGGAGTGGAACTAAACCCAGGACTGGAAGTGTGTGACGAGATGGGAGTACAGTTAGAAGCTTATAGAGCCAGAATAGGCTTATTTAATGGTGGAGGACGTACTTTGGGAAGAAAGTGTTTGGGAGAATTAAATGCAACAGTGGAGTAGTATGTGTTGGTGATAATTGTTATATTAGTGATTGGAGGAGTGGAACTAAACCCAAGACTGGAAGTGTGTGACGAGATGGGAGTACATTTGGAAGCTTATAGAGCCAGAATAGACTTATTTAATGGTGGAGGACGTACTTTGGGAAGAAAGTGTTTGGGAGAATTAAATGCAACGGTGGAGTGGTATGTTATATTAGTGATTGGAGGAGTGGAACTAAACCCAGGACTGGAAGTGTGTGATGAGATGGGAGTACATTTGGAAGCTTATAGAGCCAGAATAGGCTTATTTAATGGTGGAGGACGTACTTTGGGAAGAAAGTGTTTGGGAGAATTAAATGCAACAGTGGAGTAGTATGTGTTGGTGATAATTGTTATATTAGTGATTGGAGGAGTGGAACTAAACCCAGGACTGGAAGTGTGTGACGAGATGGGAGTACAGTTAGAAGCTTATAGAGCCAGAATAGGCTTATTTAATGGTGGAGGACGTACTTTGGGAAGAAAGTGTTGGGAGAATTAAATGCAACAGTGGAGTAGTATGTGTTGGTGATAATTGTTATATTAGTGATTGGAGGAGTGGAACTAAACCCAGGACTGGAAGTGTGTGACAAGATGAGAGTACAGTTGGAAGCCTATAGAGTCAGAATAGGCTTATTTAATGGTGGAGGACGTACTTTGGGAAGAAAGTGTTTGGGAGAATTAAATGCAATGGTGGAGTGGTATGTGTTGGTGATAATTGTTATATTAGTGATTGGAGGAGTGGAACTAAACCCAGGACTGGAAATGGAACAAATTATGGAAATGTTGAAGGTATCGCAGAAGAAATATCAAACCTGAAAGGAATGGAGAAGAGAATTGAGGATAAAATAATAAAGCAATTCAACGCGATAAAATCAACATGGGCGAGTTTCGAGCACGAGGTGAATAAGGAATTTATAGAATGTAATAGACGAATGTTACGGTTGGAGAGAGCCGAAGAAAGGAGGAGTAGAATGAATGTTATAATATTTGGAATTGAGGAAACAAGAGGAAAAAGAATCAGGGAGCAAGTGGAGGAAATTTTTCAAGATAAATCAGAAATAAAGTTGGGCGGCTGGGAAATAATAGATATTTTTGGAGTGGGAAGAACAGGCACGAACCCAAGACCAGTAATAGTCAAGTTGGCAACGATGAAAATAAAATGGACAATTTTAAGTAGTGCTAAAAAACTAAAAAGGACAACATTATTTATAGAACAAGATTATGGAAAAAAAGAGAGAGAATTAAGAAGTGTATTAATAAGAGAGATGAAAAAGGCTAGGGCTAGAGGAGACAAGGCATATGTACGAGGATTAGACCTTTGGATCAATGATAGAAAACAGGATATCCGCCAAATAAGTTGGAGTGATTCTTCAGAAAATTCACGAACCAGAGGACATGAAGAAGAAGCCAGGGAAAAGAAAAGGAGCGGGGAAAGTAGCTTTGATGGAGAGACAAGGCGAAGGGAGTTGATGACATCACCGAGCAAGCAAGATGGACTGGAAAAACAGCTGAGAGAGGATTCACAAAGGCTGCCAGTGGACCAAGCGAAATGGACGAGACGGAGCCCAACATATTCTCTTCACCAGCAGGAAGCATCATAGAGGTGGAAAAGGCAACGCAAGGCCAAAAACTTGTGGATAGATTTCCATTGACAAGAAGCAAGCCAAATTACAGCAATTCAGGTTTGAGAGGAAGAGTTCGGTATAGCAAAAGGCATTAGGGGTTATATTCTGGAATGTACAAGGATTGTTTGAAAAGTTAAAGAATAGAGAAATAATGCAGATCTTAAGATCAGGTGATGTGATAGGGGTGGTAGAGACTTGGTTGGCAAACGACTTTCATGTGGAAATAAGCGACTTTGAGTTCTGTGGAACAAGAGAACAAGAGCGTAAGAGGACGAATGTCAGGTGGGTTAGGGATATATGTTAGGAAAGATTTGAAATGCAAAGTGAAAGTGTGTAAAGATTTGGGAGAAAATTCGGTGTTGTGGTGCGTATTAAGTGTAACAGGGGAGAAGAAAGAGATATGTCTTGCAGTGGTATATAACCCGCTAAGTGCCTCAGATTTTTATAATCCAAACTTATTCAATTTAATTGGACAGGATATTGAGGAGTTATCAAACAGATATTTGGACAGTAGCTTTATGATAATGGGTGATTTCAATGCCAGAGTAGGAGTAAGTCAAATAAAGCTAATAAGATCCTGAGTATGAATTAATAGGGGGAGAAAAAGAGATGGTAAGAAGAATGAGTAAAGATAAAGTAATGAAAGGTGAAGGAAAAAAGCCGGTGGAATTTTGTGAGTTCAATATGGAGATGTGTAATGGGGTAAAAGAGAAAGATGAAATGGGGGAATTTACGTGTCTATTATAATGGTCAGAGTGTGGTTGACTGTGATTGAAAAGGGACAAAGCATGCGGTATTGATGGCATACCAGGGGAGTTTTGGAAAATCGATTAGAATTGCTGGTTAGGATATTAAATGCAATCTTTGAAGGGGGGGGGAAGGTTCCTAGGAGTTGGAAAACAGCAATAGTGGTGCCAATATTTAAGAATAAAGGGGAGGTGGATAACCCAGAAAATTATAGGGGGATTAGTTTGTTATCAGTGTTAGGTAAAGTTTATACAGGGGTTTTGGCTGAAAGAGTGCAAAGTTGGGCGGAGCAAAAGGGAAAAGTATCTAATCTACAGGTGGGATTTCAGAAAAACAAGAGAGCAATAGACAATATTTTTATAATATCTTCAATGCTAAATAAATATTTATCAAACAAAAGGGGAAGATTGTATATCTTATTTGTTGATTTAGAAAAAGCTTTCGACACAATAAATAGGGAAGCCTTATGGATCAAATTGGGTATGAAAAGAATGAGTAACAAGTGTACAAGAACAATACAAACAATATATGAAAATAATGATTTTTGTATAAGATTTGATAAAAATGTAAGGACGAAGGAGATTAAAAATTGTATAGGTTTAAGGCAAGGCTGCAAGTTAAGCCCTATATTATTTAATTTATTCATTGACGATATTCTAGAGATAATTAAGTTTGAAAATAGCCACTCTCCAATAATTGGGAATGAGGAGATACCAGGGTTACTATTCGCGGATGATTTGGTTGCAGGATCAATAATTACTGTGGGATTAAACAAAGTAATTGGAGCAATAGACAGTTTTTGTAACAAGTGGAGTCTTAGGGTTAATACAAGTAAAACAAAAATAATGGTATTTAAAAAGGGTAATAAGTTGAGAAAGGACGAAAAATGGAGTTGTAAAGGTAAGGAAATTGAGGTTGTCAGAAATTTTGATTATCTGGGAGTAAGACTAAGTAGCAACGGTAGATGGGGAGAACAAAAGAAACAGGGTTTAACAAAAGGAAAAGTGGCAATGAAAGTTATTAGAGCATGTTTAGATAAAATACCTGGGATGCACATAAAATAGATAGAAAGAGTATATGGAGCAGTAGTTGAGGCAAAAATGCTTTATGGTGCAGAGATTTGGGGTATTGAGGAGGGGTGGGAAGAGGTAAGTAAAGTGCATAGGAGCTTTTGTAAAATAATTCTGGGTCTACCAAGAGCCTCACCTAATGGGGTGGCACAAATGGAGTTAGGGAGATTTGGTAGTAAGGCAAAAATTATTGAAAGAATAGTGAAATATTGGTTGAGAATTGAGGAATCAGAGAATAATAATATTTTAAAACAATGTTTGGAGGTTCAGCGCAAGTTAAATAAAGAGGATACTTAGTATAAGCGCCTAGAAGCAATTCTCAATGAAATAGGGTGTGGGGATATTTGGAAATGTAGACAATCACGTGAGAAGGGATGTTGGAAAAGAGTTAGATTGAGGATTGAAGATATGGAAAGACAGGAAATAATTGGTAGTTTTAATTCAAAAAGATCATTACATGTATATACAGAGATTAAAAGGACATGGGAAAGAGAAACTATGTTGATGTTTATAATAAAATAACAAGAGAGGGCTTTGCATGCGCTAGGTCAGGGGTGGTGAGGTTAAAAGGCATAGGAAAAGGAGAAAATGAAGGCAAATGCCCATTACGCAATAGCAAATTTAACAATTACTGGCATTTAATGTTAGAATGTGAAGGAACAATGAATATGAGGAAAAAATTACAAAGAAACAATTGGTCTAGATTACCAAATGAAATTATAGGTAAAAGGTTGTTAGGAGTTAAATCCAAGGAAATTTTAATTGAAATAGGAAAATGTTTAGGTGTAGTGATAAATAAATGGTTGGAAAAAAAATTAGAAATAGGGAATAGAAAGAAAATGAGATTGTTGAATCACAAATTAAATAGAACCCAATGACTCAACAACCATGGTGTTCGATGTTTGCGGGCCCTTAGTAATGCAGCAACTTAATGAAAATATATGTAAAGGGTAATGTGTAGAGATAAAATTATGTATTATAGAACTTATATCAGAATTAATTTATGTAACTAACAAGTGAAATAAAATATCTATCTATCTACAATGTTGTAAGCACTCCCATTATTAGGTGAATGAATGATAATTGTTGTGTGCAGACTAACTAGGACGTTGTTGCCATGATAGCTCAGTTAGAGCAACCACACTGAAAGAGAACATCCGTGATTCAAATCCTGCCTATGGCATTGAATTCTACAGAGAATGACCCATTCCAACATAAACCAAACTTCAGTATCTACAATGTAAAGGTTTTCAACAAAATCTTCCCACCCCAAACTGTCCTTTACATGAAAAATTTTATGTTATTTGTAATTTTCTCAAAAATTCCTGCTCACGATTTATATCATGCATTCAAGATAATTGCACAAGAAATGAAATGCATATGTTGAATTTTCTGTAAATAGCTTGTGAAGTGCAAATGAATTTTGTATAATTGAAGAGTTCAAAGCAACAGTAGCATAGATCAGTTTATTTCAGATTTTGATTTACACTTTTATTGCCATTTTCATTTGTAATATTTCCTATAGGAGCATCTTTGTGTCAGGCCAAGAAATTTTAGAATGTCCGTATACAAAATTATATTAAATAAACCATTGAGTCAACTCAATCTGCAAAGCAATGTAAGTTGTATAGCAACAGAAGATCCAAAGACATGTTGAATCTCCCAAAGTTTTTGTTTTAATGTGTGACCATATTACTGGGAATTGCTTGCAGTTGATGAAGTCTGCTGTAGAGAGGTCGATACATTGTCAGACCACGTGTTTCAGTACTGTTTTAATGTAAAGTCTGTATAATTTAGCACACACAATCTTCATGTAATGTGTGAATAGATTTAGGCAAACACAATGTATTCATAAAAAAAAAAAAAAACATGTTACAGAGGAAAAACTTGATGACATTGGAGAAAGAAAGAAATCTCAGAAAGCTTGCACAAGAATCAATAATTTTGCAAACCTCGGCTTGCTATGTCACTAACCTTTTAAAATTAAAACCCTATAAGATAACTGCAGTTTAGGAATTGAAACCATGCAATAATGTGAGTAGAGTTAATTTGTGCAATTGGGCATTGGATAATTATCCAATTATGGTGTTAATGATCGCTCTGTTGAGTCACATGATTTTATTTATATGGCCATGCTAATACAAATACTGTTAAAAGCTGTGAGTGTTGTGTGGATACAATTTCCAACATCTTCTATGACAAAGGAATGTAGTTATAATTTGCATACACTTGAATTTAAGGGACTTCACCTGTAATCAGCGTCTTTGCTGGTGCTAAGAAAATTTCTGTTAGGCTGTCCATGCATCCAAATGAAGGCTCAGTATTAGTTTGTTGTACACCTAATACAATAAAGCATCTGATGTGATACTAATATTATTGCACATTCACTGTATGAAATATATGTACCATAGTGTTAAATTACTATTATACAAAAAATGTAAAATAAAGTATATTTTATGTGAAAGTTCCTTCGTGTCGTTGCAAGTATTGTTTTATACTATATACCAAGGTAGACAATAACCTCCGTTAGGGTCAGCTACTTGGCTAAGGTTTTCCTTCATCTTGAGAAGAATGTTGGGTAACTAAGCTCTGCATTGCATTGAGTTTCTCAGCAATTTCATTCAAACCATGTCCTACACATGGCTTGTGTGGAAAAACAATTAATACTGTAAAATATATAATTTGTGTAAATTTTTACTCTCTCTAGCACCTATTTATAGTATGTAGAGGATTTATTTTAACCAATTGAGATTTTATCAGAAATATATGTTTTGAGGTGCACTTAATAAGCTCTGTTTAATGTGTGTGTCTGTGAGCAGGATAACTCAAGAACGTCAACGCTTATATTTTAAGCTTCTTAGCATTTTCAAGAAGCCTTCCCCACTCCAAGCAATGCTTTACATGGAAAATTTGTCATTATTTTTTAGAGATGGGACCTGGATACTCAGTATGTCTAATACTGCATTATTGAAAGTTGTTGCATAATTTAACGAAGCAAGCACATGTCCCCAAAGAGTTGCTGTAGTAGAGTGTAACATACAGCATTAACTCTCAGTGTATGGCAACAGTTGTTCTGTTGTTATGTGGATGGGTAGCAGAGAGGCTTAATCCACAAACTTAGTATTCTTCCGAGTGTTACATTGCTAATGAAGAAAAAATATATCCAGTAGTTGTAAATAGTGGTAGAATGCACATATGATTTTTAGTTATTTGCATTTTATGTAAAAAATACATTAGTTTATATTTTCAAGATTGCAGAATAAACAAGAATTGCTGGTATTTGCATTTCTATGCATAGAAAATCCTTTAAAAGAAAGTTTTCAGTACAAAATATAGTTATATAAAAAAGGGAAACAAAGAAATTATTATTTTATTATTATAATTAACCTTGCTTAATAATAGGGGATGTATAACCCATGGCATTATCAAGATAAAAAAACTGCTGCCATTTGGAGAATGTCAAGAACAGTTTCAGAATTAGCATACAATACAAAATTGGTTAAATGCATTTAATCACAGAAAACTCCTGATAAGAACATAATTCAGCGAACAAGCTATCATCGCCTTTACAGTTCCTTATAAAGCGTCAAGTATTGGTATCATTCCATCACTATTGTTTTTTATTTTCTCAAAGATGGCTGTAACAGTTTTGGTTAAGATATCTGCATGACAAAATGTAAGTCATGAATAACCTATGATGTCCTCTGTTAAACCAATCTAGAGAAAATCTTTCTACTAAAAATGCAGATCTTATTACTATGCAAAACTTTATGTCGCATTAAGCATTTTTTTGTATTAGTTGGAATTGCTGGATAAAATTTTTGAAGATTTAGAAGCTTGTAACAGTGATGTGTCATAATTTAAAATAGAGAGTTGAGGGTTGTTACACTACATCACTATGATAATCTTACTTGAACGCGTTTCGGGAGACGGCTTGTTCCCATCGTCAGCATTTTCTCTCAACTCAACATCAGTTGAGAGAAAATGCTGACGATGGGAACAAGCCGTCTCCCGAAACGCGTTCAAGTAAGATTATCATAGTGATGTAGTGTAACAACCCTCAACTCTCTATTTTAAATGCTGGATAAAAGTATTTCAACATCACTGCATTTCCCAAGGTTTTAATAAAACATTTTTTCAACATGAAGTAGATTTAAGATGGTGGGTAGAGAAAGTCATGTGAATGTATTCATATGGCAGTAATGGAAAAGGCGGCAGCCATGATGTAGATATTTATTGTAGGTGAAAACTGAGTGTTCTGCTAACAACACAATGTTAACCTGGGCCAGCGGTGGGGAAGTTATCAGACCACTGGATTATGTATCACAACTTATGAACCAACAATTTGTCAGAAAAATTAAGGCTATAAACAGTGATGTGCTGGAAATTTGAAAGACTAAACATAACTTGGATACTGATTATCAGCAAGAGGTGGCAGCACTTGTTTCCTAGCAATTCAGCTAGGTTATGTCATTTCTTCTTGTTCTCCCAGTGAAGATTGAAACTATTTTGTACACAGAGATTATTGACATTGGAAATAGTAACTTTTGTATTCTACATTTATATTGTGGAGCTGATGGTTTGTTGAAAATTCTGATGAATCTGTAATGGGCTTTGAGTTGATTTTAAATTTTCTGTATTGCTTAAATTCCTTTCGGTTGCTCAATTTTGTGATGTTTGATTTTTGCTTTCTTGTTATACACGTTTTGTTTTTTATAACCATTAATAGGTACTGTGGACAGGACGTACCATACGCTTATAATATAATGGGGATGGTTACAAGCCAGTAAGTGTTGGGGTTTGAAACTAGTTCCTGTATGCCAGTGTAAGGTATCGATTACTTCAATGTCTAGGAAGGGCAAACAGTATCCTTTCTGATCAACCAATCACGAGATGACAAAATAACCCTCCTAAATGCTGCTCAATTAGATACATGGGAAAGAAAAATATCTTTTGTATTACATTCAGATGACTTTTTCTACCCAATTTCATATACCCTCCACAAGCACTCATCATAAAGGTATATTTTTGTATTTACTTCAGAAATAGTTTCATCACACATTTCGTTGTAGAATCAATAACAGAGGAAGCTGAATCTACAGTCAAATCTTTGATGTCACAAAAGAAGTTATTTGAAATAAATTGTGTTTTAAACACATTTGGTTTTTGTGTAGCATGTTTTATGGTTTATCTGCTATACAAAAAGCCTCAGAGTGTATCGCAGAAATTTTAACTATAATTGTTAACGTCACTTTAGAGAGAAATATAAAATGTTTTCCCATGTAAAGGGAGGGGGGGGGAGACTCTTGAAAATGTCTGGGTCACATCTTTGGAAGACACTCAATGAATTTATATACCAATTTTGGTTCTTACACATTTCACAAACCCAAGCAGGGTGCCTCAACTTTTGGGTGGAATATAATACTTGCTGTCACTATCGGTAGAGAACAAAGAATCACCTAATTGGTTTTGATTTGCTGTGCAATACACCACTTGCTAAAAAGAGTTCCAGCTCATTAGTCCTATAATAATATTTGTTATGCCAGATGTAGCCTATTCTGGTAGTTTTTTAGCATTGCTGTTTATTCAATACATGGCTAAAACACCAGTGAATATAGTAATCATTCAGCTCTTCTTGAATGAAAGAGTAACAGACAAATTTTGGTAGCCATTTAGCATTGGTTAATTATCCAAACTTAAAAGTATTAAAAAAGTTTTAGTTATGGTTTATTACATATTTACAATAATGCTATACATCATTTTTTTGGTGGTGGAGAATGTGCAAAAATGTCAGTGCCTGTCTGTCTTGCTTGCTTCTGTGCTACCTCAGGCGTCAGCATTTCATCTGGACTTGGTTCCAGTGGCTGTCCATTTTCATCTAACTTCCCGTTTTTGAAATCTAAAAGTATCTTCTCACTATAAACCACATCAAAGAGATCCTTTGCTGTGAACTTGCCTTGCAGCACATCAGTTACACGATATGATACATAAGGTTTGAGCTGTAACAGGTAAGAGTATAATGAATATCATTTTATTCTTGGCCACAGGTAAATGTATCATGATTAAGTAATATTGTAATGTAAAAGAAAATGTGCTGTATAACCAGTATATTTACGAATCCTAAGTGATCAATATATATGACCCTATTCATATAATCCTTCAGTCATATACTGTGAAAATTCCTTTTTGAAGACCTGGTCTAGTTACCACGCACCTTGAATCCTGTTAGATCTGGCACCATCAATTCTGGTATCATTTCTGCTACTTCGTGGTATTCATTGCCAACAACATAACCAGTCTCACGAACTCCACGTCCTGTAACATATATGATTACTGCAAATAGGAAAATTCTAAATATTTCCTTTAGAATAATTTCGCTTCCAAAATTCTTAGTGTAAGTTAAGTGAAATTATCTTACTGTAGAACAGCTCTGGATCCCGTGTTTCATAATTACTCTGCCTTTGCTTTTGGATGTTAGTGCCTCTTTTATTGTATAAAGGGAACTTCCTAAAATTCCTTTTTCCATAATTGCATGGTGATGTTGAAATAGATCTACATTGCTGCAGAAATAAACATTTCGCTGCCATGTTCGTCTTCGAGATAATTAAAAAATTCAACGCTAATGTTGTCCAGAGATCGATGTGTCATGGCGGGCGATGTAAATGCGGAATTTATGTACCAACTGTTAAAGGAAAAAAACGCTGTTGCGTTAGTAAAACTGGAAATAGTTTGGTATTGTGTACTGTTATACGCTATCGAATAGAAAAGCGCGAAATAGTGAAAAAATGCAATAAAACTGAATATTAACCGCGAAACAGTAAAAAATATTATTGTCTAATGCGTGGCGTTTAGTAATGGCCATTGGCGCTCGTGCACTATTAAATAAATGTAAAGAACCTCAAACCTGATAAACAGCCCTCTGAGCAAAATTACCTGCCTTTCACGCCCAATATAGAATGGGAGGCTAAGGACCACAGCAGTTAAAGAGCATCCATAAATAAAATTCAAATTAAGTTTCAACTGAATGATTACCGTGCAACAGTAAGCAAATGTAATATAACTAAATAATTAGCGCGTAGCAGTAAACAAATGTAACAGAACTAAATAATTACCGCGACGCAATAAGCAAATGTAATACAACTAAATAATAATGAATGCTACGATAATTGTCTGCTCTTTCACGGTGTAATTGTTAGCCTTAATAAAGACTTTTGCATCGATGCATGAAGAATGAAGAAATATAAAATTTTGGAAGAAAGATGAAAAGGAAGTTCTGAGGCAGAAGACGAACCAAAAGAGAGCTGCGAAGATGTTATGTCGCAGGATAATTCTCGGATAGTGTGTCAAGAAAATGCAACACTCTCCGAATGGGACAGCTGTTCCTGTATATGAACTCATGCAAGTATGAGTTGAAGAGCTCCTGAGAAGTGCCGAACTGCCTCCTAAGCTTGCTAGCTCTTCTGCAAGTTGTTCTATGTCCCAATTTTCCATTAGGACAGCGTCATTATTTAAGATCTCATTCTCTGAAACGATTCGTAAGTTGTCCATGTTGACTATTGACAAACTCACGCCAGAATACATAACTAATTGAATAAATCGCGACAGAATATTTAACCGGAAGTGCTTACACAACTTTGGGGCATTTAAAAAGCCAAATGCCACACATACACGGAATTTTAGCGATATTTTTTTTCTACAGGGTAGCCTGCCTAACGCGCGGTATCCGCCATGACAGATCGACCTCTGGAGCAACATTACCAATTCAACTTTCCCTCTATTTAAAAGCAACAGCAACTATCTCTCCTAAACTACGATATATTTTTGAGCAAAATTCGTAATACTTATGCGAACATGATTGTCAGAAAAGGAACTTATTGTTGCCGCAAATGTAACATTAACTTGCTTATGACTGCAACGAATTGTCATGTTCTATGTAGTAACATTTGATTTAGTTGGTAATTGGGTAAACCTTGAAATCAAGTTGGCTGCATTAAATGAGTGACTGTGCTGTTTGTCGGTGATATTATTGGGTTCCAACATTTTATAACATGGAAGAAATTGGGATTATTTTACCGGATAAGGTAGAGCACTTATATGCATTTAAATAGGGATAGTAACCAATATGTAAACAAATATTGAGATGAGCTACCCTTTCATTTTAGGAGGAAAACAGTCAAGAATTCAAGCCAATTATTGGGCCAGCAGGAGGCCCTTGTGAAGAGCCAGATGTAGAAGATCTATATACAAAATATAAGGTGAAATAGAATAATATTAGAAGAAATTTAAAGAAAGCTAGTTCTATATGTAGGGTTACCAAACCACTTTGAAACACGCTTTATAACAAACACAAGCAGTAAAACGGGCTTGCATTTGATATTGGTTATGAACCTTAAATTAATATGTTTTTGGTCGTGAAATAATTGTCACATGTGCACGGCGCAGTTGTAATATAACTTATTTAACCTTACGCAGGCACAGCCTTAGGTCTTCATTAAAGACGTCGGTAATTTGCATTACGTTGGTCGGCTAAATTGCCTTTCTTGGGCCCACCCAGATGAGGCTAAAGGAAGTGAAAAATAATGAAATAAATTACCTTATGAGCGAATGTAGAAGTAGATGAGAACAGTTGTACATTAGGTACCCGCCTGCATGCCACTTTTTTGTGCCTTACCGAAATAGGGAAACAAACTAGAAAAAATATGGCCATCTTCACGGTAATACTGACGCTCATTCCGAAGTGCCAACTGAAGTAAGAAGCTGGGAGTCCGCTAAGTATGGATGTGTTGTGTTGTGGGAAGTAGATGAGAACTATTGTACATCAGGTACCCACCTGCACGCCACTTTTTTGGGGAATCCACTAAGTATGGGATGTGTTGTTACCTCTTCTTATTATTATTCATATGGTATAGCCACTAAAAAAGGTGCCTCGCATTCAGAGCAAGCTGTGCACAAAGAAAAGAAAATGGTGTGCACAGGCTGTCAAAATAGCGTAAATACAGTTATGAAAGAGTACATAAGTGGTGAAAAGTTGCAGTTACTGCAGGAATTGCTGGTGCAGCATGGAATTATCAACAAAGTATATATATATGTGATGTATGCGAGGAAATTCTTCCATTAAAATGAAGGAAAGGAAGACATGTTTTTCATGTGCCAACACGGTCACCCAAGGAGGAAACTAAGTGCAAGAAAAGGTAGTTTTATTGGTGATGCACATCTCTCTCCACAACAAATAATACATTAATGTGGTGCATACTAGATAATCCCAGAACTAGCATAATAATGTGCGAGATGAATGCAAACTCGCATACCGTAGTAAATTGGTCTAGCTATTGCCGAGAAATCTGTGTGAATTCAGAAACGTAAGCTTCTATTAAAAAAAAACCCAAATTGAGAAAGTTGGGGATATATTTCTCTGCCTTTGGCAGCATTACTTATTCATATGTTGCCAGCATTGCATTAAAGCCAGAGAATGACATACAGTGCCATCTGTTGAACTTATAAGATATCACTTCCGTCGCTAATGTGGGCCCAAGAAAGGCAATTTACCCTGTTGGTCTTCAAAGCTGATATTTGAAATCCCAAATAGCTGAAAACACGATTGAGAGCCCTCCGCCTCAAAGCGTAGCCGAGGGAAGTTTTTTAGAAGGAGAGGAATGTAGCTGCGAAGTGACGACAGGGCGTAGCTGAGGCATCAGGGATGTGCACGTCTAAAACTCAAATAATTCATGTTGACAGCAATTCCTTCCAAAAGTCGTAAAAAACGACTATATAAGAAGGACGGCTTAACCGTTATTTTTGTTAACGTTTTCAATGAAGACCAAAGTAATACAAAAAGCCAGATTTAGTATCGGGGTCCAGACCACATTTACTGTGTTACACAACTCCCATCGCATGCAATTCACCCGAGGTATTATGGGAGTACTGCCAACATTGAGGCCACTAAGCGTAGTTGAAGGGCATTTTTTAGAAGTGGAGCAGTTGTGGCCAAGCAAAGTGATGACAGGGCATAGCCAGAGGATGGTGAGGATAAACCTCAAAAATCCAATCGCTTAGCAACATTTTTTCTTCTGTTGGCAGCCATTCCCTCAAAATGGATTTCAAAGTACTTCAAGTGCATTTCATCTGTAATTCAATACTGAATCAGAACCCATTGAAGTTACTCAGTTTAGTTTTACAAAGAAGAAAGATTTAACGGTAATATTCTGTTAGGGGCCTCACTCTATACATGTGGCACACATGATGAACACTAGTGGACATTGTGGTTAAAAGAAGACTGAATTAAATTTTAAAAGACTTCTAACAATAAAATATAAACAATTGTTGAACACCGCATTGTTCTACAACCTCTTGTTTTCATTCTGGAAGCACTTTTATGTTTAATGCTCGCCTCACTGCATTTGCATCTTGAATTTTTTCCTGAAAACTTGGGTGCACTAAGTGAACAACAGGAGAGAAATTCCGCCAGGACATAAAGGAGATAGAAACAAGGTACTAGGGTCGATGTGATGTCTCCATGATGGCCGACTACTTTTTGAGCATGCTTTTAACAATATGCTCATCTTTAACATTACCCAAAAACTTGTTTATAACTTCATTGAATGAAGCTCTATATCTGTCATGATATTTCTAAAATGTGAGTTTGCGAATCTGTGGGCCATCAAAATGGCTTCTTTTACTTTTGATTTAGACAACATTGGAAATAGACCACGTTTGTACAAATTGCTTCATTATCCCTAATTTGATATATGACGAGGGTAGCAAAACCTTTTGTGAGTCGATCAATTTATTACAGCTTTTGTCCCTGGCACTAAATCTTTTCTTTTTTTGCAATTAGTCCCATTCACACAAAAAGCATGGGAATTTCGTGTATCACAGCACTCATGCCAGCATACAAATTTTGGTACGTTTCTTTAGAGTGAGCTGAAGCAAACATATTGCCTTTCAAACTTCTCTTGATCGAGTCAATAAATAAACAAACAACAATGCACTAGTTCTCCTTCCTTTATAAAATATTTCTGGAACTCTTTTTCTCCATGTCTGTACCCGAAAGTTCTTCCAGGTCCGAAAAGATATTTTCTTTCAGCCTTGAACCTTTTTTCTTTGGTAAGACCCAAGTGATATACCAAATCATTTAATTCTGACTCAGTGGATTTGGAAAGTCATCATCTAAGTCTGGGGAACAATTTAAATTGTGGTGATGCAAGAGGAACATTAGGTCCATGAGGCATAGGCCTAGACAAAAATAACAGTCCTTAAAATGCTTTTGTTCGTGCCATACCATAAGAACACCAAAGGGCATAGATTGTCGCGGTAATCGGTGTCGTGTTATCTTATTTGCTGGGCACCTGTTATTGTTTTATTATTTTAAATTTTGGGTTCCTTGTCCTCTGACTAGCTATTATTACTCAGTCAAGCAAGTGTCTCTGAGCAGGGCGTGTAAACGGAAAGGAGTTGTTGCTAAAAGATAACACTGATAAAATAATTTGTTTCTACACTTTTATTGCTGTCACACTTAATTAATAATGCACATCTTTAATCTTTATACATGCCTGACTGAAAGTGTTATATTTCCGAATGTAATTACTGTCGTATTAGTTACCGTGTACTTCAGATTTTGTAACCAACTTTTCGACGCGAGAGATTCTTCCAAACTGTATGACATGCACCTCACAAGAGATTCCTTAGAACTGCGTGAAACATGCTTATGGCTCGAGAATATATACTCCTTCACTTCGAAATGCCTAAACATTATAATAGAGCTGCTATTGGTTACCAAATCGCGTCAACATTAGCGTCTGTTTTGTCATCCAATCACTACTGCTAACATATATACTCTAGGGAAGATATTTCCTCCATTTCTAAAGAAAGGCACGCTACCCTGACGTCATTTGTTTGTCTGTTCTTAGTGATAAACAACTCACCCCCTCATTTTATTGTTACCCACTTCCATTGTCAGTTTCAGTGAGGCTGTGTAAACTTATTTCCTAACAATACTTATGGCTAACAAACCTCTAAAATCCTGTACATACAATAATATTAATTTACACTACAATCACTCTGGCATTCACAGCATGTTATGATATAAAATACTGCCTCAAGATGAATGAACTTGCTTATACCATCATTTTAGATTTTCTACACAACTTATACATGCAATATGAGGAGCAAAATTCTTGTCTTGATCTTCTAATTTAATTTTAAAATAGGTAGATACAAACTCATGATAAATACGGTAATGTTTCTTTTCTGCTGCTTTATCACAGACATAACCAAAATTGTTAGGATTGTTCCCACAGTTCCTCCTAGATATACCACTCAAACTTGCTATTTTTTTCCACAACAATAAAGCTTCAAAAGAGACCCGCTGAGAAGAAGTTTAAAAGCGTATTGAGGATTTTAAAATAGGATCTTGGGCAATAAATGTTTATGAGATAGGTTCAACATTACCTGTAAACAGTGGCACAACATGATGTCATATGATTTAGCATGTTTACATATTCTAATCAACCATTCTATAAGTCGGATATGCATTCATGTTAATACTAGCTTTGTGTTGAAACAGAATTGTTCAAAATCTATACTTGATATGCAAAAACTATTATTATTTTTGAAATCAGAACATGCAATTTGATCATTAATGTAATCTTTGCAGGCCTATGTAATTCAGTAAGCAACTCTCTAGTTGCACGTGGAGTTGCTGAAACACTAAGTAGAAAGAAAATCTGAGCGACATTAATGTGAATTATAACTCGAGTGATGCTCTGGAGAAAAAAGTGGAAGTAATGTGTGCTTAGCTTCAGGCATCATCTATCATTGCAGAATGACATTTAACTTTTCATGACCTTCTCAAAATCAATAAAACGTTTTTTTTTCTGAATCATATTTTTATAGAGTTGTTAAAAAAAATCTTATTTTCTCTTCTGTACACATAGGCTGGTTAAAAGAAAAAAATGTTGCAATTGTCATGGATGATTGAAATTTATGTTTATGTAGGATTGGACAGTATGACTCCCTAGGATTTTCTGCTAAATATGTGACATATTCTATAATGGATTTGGCAACAAATAAATATTTGACTTTATAATTGTATAGAGAGGTGATATTGAGAAAAGTATACTGACTTCTATGAATGAAAACCTGAGCATAAAATTGTTCCTGACAGACTCGTGGAAATTAGAGTTTTGATGAAAAAGAAATCTCCATGCTTCTTGCTAAATTGCTCATGAGGCACTACAGTGAAACTTAATGCTATGACTGATCAGCTGCTCTGCCAGGAGAGTGCGCTGAACGATAAGTTGTACATTGTCTGTTTTATGCACAACCCAAGATCTTGTAGAATATTAAATAAAATGGACATGTGAATTTTTAGTTCATTCCTCCTTTAACATATTTAATCACATTTGTGAAAAATATTGTCACTTTTGTTCCATATTGACCAGTTATATGCATCCTATGGGAGCATTGCTTGCATGTCCTGTTGCCAACATTGAGGACCCTAAACTGTAAAAAATGGGCAAGGGATGTAGAGGAGGAGGAGTAGTGATGACAGGGTGTAGCTGTGAGGCTAAACTCCAATGATCTATTTATGGTGGTAATCCTTTAACAACATTTTTTCTTTAGTTGGCAATACATCACAAAATGTTGCCAGTAACCACTAGATAAGAAGTCACTAAAAAGGGTGGTCCAAATAACTTCATTCCAGCAACAACTCTTTTATGAAAGAACTCTACAGAACACACTGCATATCAAAATACACACGATTTCTAAGTATTTTGAGTACATTTACTCCATACTAAATAATATCCTTTTGATTTAATTTTGAACATTAATATTTTCATGTAAATTATAACTTATTTTAGATATCAGAGATTGAAAATGGAGTGTACCTCAGAATGAGCTTCATCTTCATAGTGATCAGATTTATTGATTCTGTAGCATTGGAAATTAAAAAGGCTGACATGCAGAATGTATGTCCAAGCACTTGTTTGTTGCTGATTTGGGTTAGGGCATTTGACCAAGCTGCAGCAGTCTGATTTCTGAAACATTATTAGGTAAGCTTGCCATCATAGGACTAAGGTGTTTGTAACTGTCGTAAGTGGCCTTGAACCATGTTGTAATAAATATAGGCTATGCTGACACCCGCATGTTAATGCTAGGTACTCCTTGTGCAAGTTGTTCCCCCTCCTTTCATGTTATCTTTGCTTGTGATGCAGGTAACTAGAAATAAGATAACACATTTCTATAACGTGATGTAAATTTGAATTTAAGTTGGAGTTGAAACACTTAACATCACTTACATGTTTTACAACTTGACCTGAGAACAAAAAAGCAGGAATCTATAAAATTAATTGCCCAGAATGTGACCAAATATACACAGGTAAAACAAAAAGAAATTTAGTGACCAGATTAAAAGAACATATGAGACACAAACAGATGGAGAAATCTGCAGTAGCACATCACTTTTGGACAACAAAACATGAACACCATGTGATGAATTTTGAACAGCCACCACTGAACCCACTATGGAGTTTGATCACTACACCATGAGGAACCAGCCGGCCACTTCTGAAAATGGGAGCAATTAGCCCCCGAAACCGGTCAAGTTGTAAAACATGTAAGTGATGTTAAGTGTTTCAACTCCGACTCAAATTTTCTATATAATTTTAAGATAACACATATTTCAGAATGGTTTTGAGGATGGAACCACTAAAATAAAAAACAAACAACAAGAAAGTGCCACAGGTGCAGTAATTCAGTACAAATATATCAATCTTTGAACTTTGCACTAATGTGATCATTTTTATATTGATTGCAAAAGTAACACACTGATCAGTAATACGGAGACACGCCTTTTTCTAAAAGTGCAGTTTTTTGGAGGAACTCAATACATATATGTTGACATCAAATTGTTTTAGTGCAATACAATACTTCAGAGAAGAGGATATTCAAGCAGTTAGGTTTCCTCCTGTTGCTCTAACCAAGTACTCTTTGACATTACCAGCATTCTTGACAATGAATACATAGTCAGTTCTAGTGATGATGTGATACAGCGCATTTATCCGTTTGTTTCTACTTGATATTTGCAGTTTTAAAAACTTGTTAAGTTAATATTAGAAATGATTAGTTTGTTAGACCTTTTGTCACCTTACTAATAGATGACAACAGTTGGGAGAGAAGAAAGAACAAGCTTCAGTCGTGTTAACTGCTGTGGAGGTTTGTGTGACTCATTGAACATGAAGAAAACTTCATTGTTTATATTTGTGTTGGCAGAAATTGCAGCGACAGCTGGAGTTCCTTGCTGTACAAGAGGAGTACATAAAGGATGAACAGAGGAACCTGAAGAAGGAGTACCTGCATGCCCAGGAGGAAGTGAAACGTATTCAGAGTGTGCCTCTGGTTATTGGTCAATTTCTGGAGGCTGTTGACCAAAACACTGGCATAGTTGGCAGCACTACAGGTACATGTGTAATGCAACATTGTCTCAGTAAAATGGATTATAATAAAATTATGGAATCAACACTAAACCTCATATTGCTTCTTTTACCCAGGGCATGTTTTGAAGACCTGTTGTACCTGCAGGTCGACTAATGTTTTTCGCTGGATATCTGGTATGGGGTTACTGAACTATCATCTGCTGGAGTTTCAATGTTTTTACCATAAGCTCAGATCTAGCAGCTTGAAGTTTTGTTGATTTGAGCTTATGGGAGGGGGCAACTTTGAAATTCCAGAAGAAGACTATAGTTCAATGCCCAACTTCACACTAGAATGTTGATATATGTATTAATTATGTTAATAGTTATGTTTTTTAATCCTGCACTTTCGTTGTCATTCAGCATGCTTTATAATTTGATATATCTCACAAGTCTGGTTGAAAAATATAGGGTATGCCTGAAATAAAATTAGGAACACTTGTTGCAGAAGGTGGTTGGTTCCGGAGTTGGCTTATTTTTAGCTGCTTTTTGAGTTAGCCCCATGTATGTGCGCCAATTTGAAGAAGTTATGTTCTTCAACTTTTGTTATGTAATGAATTACGTAAACGTAAACTACATAAACTGTTGTTTTATGTAGTTTGTAACACTTCTTTGGGCATCCGTTTGAATTTAATGCTTACGTAATATTACTGTTTGAATTTGCCTCGGCTGCGTCAGTCTTAATTTAGAGTCAGGATTCTTATGCAGGGTGTGGTAATGACAATTATTGTAGACGTCACAGAATTAAACTTTTAAATTTTAACTTCTTGCACATATTTATAAACCACTACACTTTTAAAAGAACTGTGAGAAACTTATACATATTCACTTAGCGTGTATGTCTGTTTTTACTAATCAACACATTTTTCCATCTTTACACTACCACATCTTGCCAGGAACTGATTAACCTCAACGGTCAAAACCCAAAGCTTCGATAATGCAAGTCTCTGATTGGCTAATTTTAAAACTGTCACTGAAACTACTACATCATTGTTGCTTTAATCATGACCAAACACATTATTACTCATTGTTAGCAACCTAAAATATACTATTCTCACAGTTCTTGCATTATTAGAATATATAAAGTATTCATATTGCATTAATAAAACAATTTTACAATAAAAATAAGCATTTGCAATGACTATTACATACATATTGTTTCAAGGCGGGCTGTTATTGAATTTACTTATAATAAATTACAATTGAAATTATTCAGGTATTAAAATACTGCCTCATTGTCTTGTGCATTTCCTTTTTGGTGAAGCCAGTAAATGAAGGAGGTGGTCATTCGGCAATTATGGTAAACATGAGCTGCGAATTAAATGCATATTGAGAAATATTAACATAAGCATAAAGATGGAGGAAAGACCAAAATGGTAAAAATTTAATAAAAGTATAAATATATTCCATCTTTATATTAATAAAAACATTGTACAAGTTTATTGCTGTCAAATTAAATTATGTGTAGCTATCCATGTACTTATACAAATTTCTGACATTGCCAAAACTAAAATACATATAATATTTACAATTCCTATTTATACAAACATTTTTCTATTAAAAAGTATTTTAATTTGAGATACAAATAATATAGGGAAACACACAGCAAGAATTATTTGAGTGTGGGACACACTCTAACTTCACTTTCTTTGAGTTGTCTCAAATGCATTTCAGAGACATCTTGTCTCCATTGTCAGCTAAGAGCCCTGTAGGTGATGACATCCTTGTCTGTTGGAAAACTAAACTTCATAAGATGATCCTTGTTCTTTTGTATCCTATTTGGGTTTTGTGCTGCATTTATTAATATTACCTCATCTTTGATATTGCAACTTTTCTGTCCAGAAATGGCTGGCAGTTGCAGATTTTTCTGTTTTCCTTATATTTAAGATGTTTTTCTTTAAACCTCAAACCAAAGTTCCTTTTTTTGTTTTAATTGGCAATCCTCACAATTAATTTTTTGGAAGGGAAGTAAAGCCGGTGGTCCCTCAACCCTGATAAGGAGGCCTCCGAGCAAAATTGCCAGTCTTTCATGCCAATATAGAATGGAACGCTAAGGACCACAGCAGTTAAACAGTGTCCATAAATAAAACTCAATTTCACAATTTGGTAGGTACCATCATATTCTTTGGTATTGGCTTTCAGTATGTTATTTAGACTGTATTAATTGATGCTAACCACAAAATTCATCAGTGGCTCTTCTTAGCTGACAATGGAGATAAGATGTCTCCGAGATGCTTTCAAGGTAACTCTCAAAAAAATAGTGAAGTTTTTAGAGTGTGTCCATTTAGGCCCAGTTGCATAAAGCTCTAGATATCTATTTGATTGCTATTTGTTTGATAAACTTTATCAGAGTGATAATTTGTATCTGTTTCTCAAAGAAACTTTTGGATTGGATAACAATCTACTTCACAATACAACAGATGGTGACCTGCATTTTTCCTTCATTTAATTGCAATGGCGCTTGTATCCATGCAGTTTTGATTAACGAAAGCGCTAATTTCTCTACTTGTTTATCATGATTGCCAACTTAACTGAATAACAGTATATCGATATATTGTAAAACAGAGCTCAGCACTTGTGAAACTTAACCTCAAGATCAAGTAATAGAGTTAGTGACCGAAAAGAAGGATGTCATAGAAAATAAAAGAACTGATGATGGCGCTACTATTAAAGTGAAGAATGGAGCGTGGGAAGAAATTGCCAAAATGTACAACGCATCATGTTGTACAGGAGTATGTACACCAAAGCAATTACATGCGTTGTATGACTGCATAAAAAAGCAAGCTGAGAAAGAAATGAGTAATGATAAGGTAATTACGTAAACTTTTATAACATAGCTGTCATTATAAAATGAATGTGTTATGCTATATTATGTTAGCTGAAACTATATTTTTCCCTCTTATATATACTTCATTATTTATTTCAGATAGAAGCGTTAAAAAGTGGAGGAGGAAAGTTCACGCCCAAGTTAATAGAGACCAGCTCTAAGATAATTAATATGTTGAAACCACAATTTGAGCCACAGAGCAACCCATATGACTCAAGTGCAGCATACTTTGGAGATGGTAAGAACTGAACGTTGGTTAGAATATGTAATTAGAAATTATTTACTTCCTAATTGTTTTGGCTTCCAAGAACTGCATAATGTGCAGAATAGTAACCAAATTTAAGATTTACACAGATAGGTATTATAAAATTTATTGAAAACAGAAAAAATAAAGAAATACATTATTTATACCAAGTTCCGGTACTTTTATTTGCAGATGCTGTAATATTTGAGTTACACAAGGAGCTTCCACAGCCACCGCTGCAAGTTCACCAATGCATGAGATCAGTGCTGATGAAGCTGTGGTGCATAGTGATACCACCATGAAGGTCGCCTAACAGCTGAAACAGCGAGAAATGCAATTGTTGCAAAAGCTGTTGGAACATCTTCAAGTACGTCTGAAATACTGAGGACGTCACACAAAAGGTCCACAGACACAGATGACAATAACAAAAATATAAAGCTTAAAAGAGAAGAGATTAAAATAAAACTAATGCAAAGGGAACATAACCTAAAAATCGAGCAAATGCAAGAGGACCACAAATTGAGGCAGAAGCTAATGCAAGAAGAGCATGACAAAAATGCTGTTATTGAAATGTGAATTGGAACTGAAACAAACCCAACTGCAAAAAGAAAAAGAATAGTATAAATTTTAATATTTGAAACCATTTGACTTTTATGTATTACCTAATATTTCTCAAGTTGTAATTATTATTGTTCCAAAAAAAGCTAAAAAAAATATTTGCCAGCAATACATGCTATATATCTGTGTAAAAAATAAATAAAACATTTCCCTGAAATGCAATGTTACCTTTCTCTTGGCTCCAGAGACCCATGCATACATCAGTTGAAGTGTAAGTTAATTATTCTTCTTCGCTCTGCATTGCCCTGGAGATCATCTGGCAAGTGGTCTCCCCTGTTATGAAGAAATGCAGTTGCAACTATAATAGCAGAAGTTATATTCAGTTTTGTTCACAACCCTATGAAAGACACTGAAATCTTCTCTTCCAGATTCCTATTGATGTACGAACATGTGCAGAATTGTACCTGACTTCAGCCGGTGTGCCTGGGTTAAGTACTGGTGTCATTAGGTATTTTTTGCAGGGATAGGCACTATCACCAATTAGGTGGCCACTCCACCCTCAAACTGAGCTCACAAATAAAAGTTATTAAAAATGGTACGGTCGTCAGTGGATCCTGGCCTGGCAACAATGTCACATATTTCCAAATTTGCATTGCATACCACTTACAAATTCAGTGAAAAATATCCTTTGCATTTTCTCTGCCCGAGGACTGTATGCGCACATGAGTACCGTTGACACAACCTAGGACATCAGGAAAACCTGCCATGTTGAAAAATAAGGCTTTCAAGTTTGTAATTTTTCTTTGGTTTTCTGGTTAGAAGTGCAATGAAATGAGTAACTTTTCTAATTATTCTGCAGGCAGTAGATTTATGCTCACTGAAACTGTCACCCATTACTATCTGGAAGCTGCCACATGTATAAAACCTTAAACAGAGTAGTAGTTGATTTAACCCCGAAATAACCCATCACTACTTATTTAGATAACCTAAATCTTCTTTTAAATTCAATTTCGTCATACCTTTCAAATGAGTTATTTCTAGCACGAAATACACACCACTGTAAAGGCCTAATTGCATCTTCTTCATCAGAGGATGAAGCTGTGAAGAGAAACATACAAATGAAAAGTATTAGCTCACAATTGCCGTAAAATACTGAAATGTACGTTCATATATACTAACCTGTAGATTAATTATTGTCAATGCACTGCAATATTTGATTATTGCCTCTCAGATATTAACCAAATCCAGAGAAATTACAAAACCAATGGAAATCAAACATGTACGACATCCGACATATTAGCTGAAGTCAAATATCTGAGAGATATCCGGCGATAACCGCTATCTTGCCTTTCAGAAACCGATATCTGCTTGATAGCTTATTGAAAAGATATCATGTCTGATATAAGCAATGCATGGTCCACAGTTAAACATATTGGTATCAGATGCTGATAAGCAAACCCAGATGAAAAATGTCTTTAAAACTGCTGCACGAGTATAGAAATATTGATTTTTAGCGTTCAAGATTTAATGCTACAAAAACCTCAAACTAATGACGTGACAATACGATGCCTTCTTGCACTATGTAGTGTACTCTTAACTGCTCCCAAAGGTCATGGCTTTTTTTTTAATTCTACACGTAGAAGTGCTATGATATACCCAGTCAGGATGCAATTCTGATTGGCCAGTGCTAGTATCACTGCTGCAGCACTGTACAAGGAACCACATTACTCCACTTTCCAGGCATTTGCGAGTGAAGACTCGATGCACATGCTACTCCAGGTGCACTAACGTGAGTCACTATGATGAGGCCTTGTGGATGGTCTAGTTTTCAACCCAAGAAACGGCTCCAAATGCTATTGTGGGAGGGCCCCAAATTATTTGAGACCATATCTGCTTCTCCCTCAGTTAAATGCAGAACATTGTACCTCTACTACATATAGTAAATAGAGGAAGTACGTATTGCACCCAAAAATTGTATATTGAGATTTCACTGGAAATACATGTTTTGGGGCCTTCTAAATAAAAAAACGTCCGTGTGTTTGTGTGAACAGCATGCTCAAAAACAAAAAGTCGCATCAACACTAAACTTGGTATTTAAGTTTGGTAGCTTCCACAGATGTGACATGAAGATTTTCAAGAAAATCCCCCCACCCCAGACTACCTTTCACGTAGAAGATTTTTCAAAAATTTATTTTCTAACAAAATGGCTCTAATGGTTTTGATTAAAACACCGTATATTAAAGATATTTACATGAGAAATAAAATATATATCTTGAATTTTTTAGAGTAGCCTGTGAAGTTCACTTCATTTGGAAGAAATTTTGTATAATCTTGTGTAAACGTTAAGCGATAGACAAAAGTGCACTTCACAAAAACTGTAGATATCTTTAAAACACACAATTTATTTAAAATGCGTTGTGGTATAAGCCATTTCTGAGATATCCACTTCATTTCTTGGTCCTTCTTTTAAAGTGCTTTCAACATTCAGTTGTTTCTCGCGATGTCATAGAAACAGAATATAGTGTCCAGTTGTTAAACATTTGACTGTCGCTGTTCCCTTTGTATCTATAATGAATTGTGTAAGGTAGCTATTTCTGTAAAGGCATATTTGCATTAAAGTGTAGTAGATACAAAAATAAGCTTGTGTAAGAATAATTTGTACACCCACTAATAAACGATAGAGGGTAGAGAAAGTCATGTGAACGTATCACTTCAAGTTTTTAGGATATGTACCTCTGCATATTTGTTGTCAAATATGGTTACAACATGATGGAGCTCTGCCCCATTTCTCCCTGGCTGTGTGAGAGCATTTGAGCCAAGATTTTCCCACCCATGGATCATAAGGGGGAGTCCAAAAGTAAGGGCTCTATTTAGAGGGAGGAGTTTTAGGGTTCAAACTGCCACCCCCAGAACTTTTGACAGTTTCTTTATTTAAATTCATATCAAACCAATATGAGAAATTTTCCTTAGATAACAGTACATCTTGTGCTAGTAGCTCATTTATAAAGAAAAGGAAACGTAAGGTAAGGTGACCACATGTGAAGCAGTCTTGGCATTTTGGAATATCTTCATTCTGGCAAGGTTTTCATGTAGCTACATGGGTATTGTTAAGTTTACATCTAGTTATGGACCCCAAATTTGTTTTCTCCATAGGTTACTGTTAAGTTTAAATCTAGTTATGAACCCCCCCCCCCCCCCATTTTGTTTTCTCTGTAGGTTACTGTTAAGTTTACATCTACTTATGGACCCCCAATTTGTTTTCTCTGTAGGTTATTGTTAAGTTTACATCTAGTTATGGACGCCCAATTTGTTTTCTCTGTAGGTTACTGTTAAGTTTACATCTAGTTATGAACCCCCCCCCCCCCACCAATTTTTTTTTTCTCTGTAGGTTACTGTTAAGTTTAAATCTAGTTATGAAACCACCCCCCACCAATTTTTTTTTTCTCTGTAGGTTACTGTTAAGTTTACATCTAGTTATGAACCCCCCCCCACCAATTTTTTTTTTCTCTGTAGGTTACTGTTAAGTTTACATCTAGTTATGAACCCCCCCCTACCAATTTTTTTTTTCTCTGTAGGTTACTGTTAAGTTTACATCTAGTTATGAACCCCCCCCCCCCAACCATTTTTTTTTCTCTGTAGGTTACTGTTAAGTTTACATCTAGTTATGAACCCCCCCCCACCAATTTTTTTTTTCTCTGTAGGTTACTGTTAAGTTTACATCTAGTTATGAACACTCCCCCCCACCAATTTTTTTTTTCTCTGTAGGTTACTGTTAAGTTTACATCTAGTTATGAACCCCCCCCCCCACCAATTTTTTTTTCTCTGTAGGTTACTGTTAAGTTTACATCTAGTTATGAACCCCCCCCCCCCACCAATTTTTTTTTCTCTGTAGGTTACTGTTAAGTTTACATCTAGTTATGAACCCCCCCCCACCAATTTTTTTTTTCTCTGTAGGTTACTGTTAAGTTTACATCTAGTTATGAACCCCCCCCCACCAATTTTTTTTTTCTCTGTAGGTTACTGTTAAGTTTACATCTAGTTATGAACCCCCCCCTACCAATTTTTTTTTCTCTGTAGGTTACTGTTAAGTTTACATCTAGTTATGAACCCCCCCCCACCAATTTTTTTTTCTCTGTAGGTTACTGTTAAGTTTACATCTAGTTATGAACCCCCCCCTACCAATTTTTTTTTCTCTGTAGGTTACTGTTAAGTTTACATCTAGTTATGAACCCCCCCCTACCAATTTTTTTTTCTCTGTAGGTTACTGTTAAGTTTACATCTAGTTATGAACCCCCCCCCCCCCACCAATTTTTTTTTCTCTGTAGGTTACTGTTAAGTTTACATCTAGTTATGAACCCCCCCCCCCCCCACCAATTTTTTTTTTCTCTGTAGGTTACTGTTAAGTTTACATCTAGTTATGAACCCCCCCCCCCCACCAATTTTTTTTTCTCTGTAGGTTACTGTTAAGTTTACATCTAGTTATGAAACCACCCCCCACCAATTTTTTTTTTTCTCTGTAGGTTACTGTTAAGTTTACATCTAGTTATGAACCCCCCCCCCACCAATTTTTTTTTCTCTGTAGGTTACTGTTAAGTTTACATCTAGTAATGGACACTCCCCCCCCACCAATTTTGTTTTCTCTGTAGGTTTCTGTTAAGTTTAAATCTAGTTATGAACCCCCCCCAACCATTTTTTTTTCTCTGTAGGTTACTGTTAAGTTTAAATCTAGTTATGAACCCCCCCCCCCCCCCTATTTTGTTTTCTCTGTAGGTTACTGTTAAGTTTACATCTAGTTATGGAAACCCAATTTGTTTTCTCTGTAGGTTACTGTTAAGTTTACATCTAGTTATGGACACATCCCCCCACCAATGTTTTTTTCTCTGTAGGTTACTGTTAAGTTTACATCTAGTTATAGACACATCCCCCCACCAATGTTTTTTTCTCTGTAGGTTACTGTTAAGTTTACATCTAGTTATAGACACATCCCCCCACCAATGTTTTTTTCTCTGTAGGTTACTGTTAAGTTTACATCTAGTTATGGACACATCCCCCCACCAATGTTTTTTTCTCTGTAGGTTACTGTTAAGTTTACATCTAGTTATGGACACATCCCCCCACCAATGTTTTTTTCTCTGTAGGTTACTGTTAAGTTTACATTAGTTATAGACACATCCCCCCACCAATTTTTTTTTCTCTGTAGGTTACTGTTAAGTTTACATCTAGTTATGGACACTCCCCCCACCAATTTTGTTTTCTCTGTAGGTTACTGTTAAGTTTACATCTAGTTATGGACACTCCCCCCACCAATTTTGTTTTCTCTGTAGGTTACTGTTAAGTTTACATCTAGTTGTGGACACCTCCCACCAATTTGTTTTCTCTGTAGGTTACTGTTAAGTTTACATCTAGTTATGGACACCCAATTTGTTTTCTCTGTAGGTTACTGTTAAGTTTACATCTAGTTGTGGACACCCAATTTGTTTTCTCTGTAGGTTACTGTTTACATCTAGTTATGGACACCCCCCACCAATATGTTTTCTCTGTAGGTTACTGTTAAGTTTACATCTAGTTATGGACACCTCCCACCAATTTGTTTTCTCTGTAGGTTACTGTTAAGTTTACATCTAGTTATGGACACCCAATTTGGTTTCTCTGTAGGTTACTGTTAAGTTTACCTCTAGTTACCGAATCCCCATCCCCCAAAATTTTTTTGTTTCTCCGTAGGTTATTGTTAAGTTTACCTCTAGTTTCAACCCCCCCCCCCCCAATTGATTTTTCTCTGTAGGTTAGTGTTAGGTTTACCTCCACTAGCCTGGCCACCATGCTCTCTGGACCTCAATCCAATTGATTTCTTTTTCTGGTGTCACTTCAAGTCATGGTACATGAAACACCTATCACCTCAGAAGAGTACTTGGTTGCCCAATAAGAGCAGCATGTGATGTTATTTGACACATACCAGAAATCCTGGATAGAGTATAATTGTTCCTTCGCCACTAACAAATTTGCCTTGAAATTGCAGGTTGCCATTTTGAGCAATTTCTATAAAACTGACATAAAGACTTTGATGGTTTTATTCCTTCTTTCACCTTTTAAACCATGGAAATACAGCATGTGAATGTATTAAGCATGATCCAACCTTTTGTTAGCAAGGATTGTACTGACATGTTGAAATTAAAATGTATAAATTGAAACATGAGTTTAAAAGCTGCATTAATATGTTCTACTAAAAAAAAAAAAACAGGTGCTGAGTGAGACTTAACTCGAAAACAATGATCAACTTTTACTCAAAACTAATGTTGTAACCATTGCGCCAGAGAGGTAAGCTCTGAAATGTTCCTTCGTTTTTTGTCTGTCATATTCTCGAATGGAATCTCATTAGCCAGTGGCATACTGGCACTTTCAAAACTTATAGCCGTAACTTAAAAATTTGAACAGGCAGGTCATACATCTGCTATCTCAAATTACTCATTTAAAACACTTCCATATTCTCTGAAAATGGTTCAGTATAGTTCATTAACATCCTGTATAAAATCTGTCCCATTACAAAAACATCCGTGTCAGTAATTTCTTATTGGTTCATTCCCTAAAATAATAATTATTGTATCTAGTGATGTACAACAAAGAGAAGTGGCTTATATACATGTAATGAATAAGGTGTGAGCATTCTATATTGTTATGTACCGGGGTGAGACCAAAAGTTTTTGCAGGTTTAGTTACTCCGGCATAAACATTGGGGAGCGTAGCTGCAGTGGCAACAAGAGGCCCAGAAACTTCACTGCACAAATTTAAAGCAGGCATTGGATATTCATAAAAAATACACTTATTTCACATTTAATGCATTACCTGTGGTTTATTATAAATTTTCCTTGGTGTCATACACAAAAGATTACAGGACAAACATTGGGGGGAGATGCTCCACACATACAACCACTCGCCCTTAAGACACGCACGACTCACTGGCTACTACTGATGCTACCAAACAAAGAAAACAGTAATGCTCGCTTCCCCCTTCCTCTCTCCACCTCTTGACTAGGAGGTGGGGAGAGAATGCCACGCCGGACGAAATTCAAACTCCCAATCAAAATGATTATACACAACAATGTGATGCTACAAAGCAATAATGTGTCTGTCGCGACAATGCACACACATACGCTACATCTCCCCCCACTCACAGTAATGAGGCATCCCCACCGAAAAGAGAAGAAAAAAGATACAAAGAAAATATAAACATACAAAATTGAATACACAAAGATTACAAAAAGAAAGCCCTGATGAATCCCCACTGCGACAACGGTTCTGTCTTAACAACATAGTAGTCCCACAGGAAGCCGCCCCCAGCTCGTAACTCCTCTTCTGTACATACACAGTGTATTACAACATGCTGCTTGAGAATGGAGCAAAAAAACCTACTTTTCCCACCACTTAACTACACACGCCGAAGAAAAGATGGAAGAAACTTATCACACAGATAACTGTACTATTCGATCACCATGGCAACACAGTGAAATAGCTTTAGGTCTGTGACTGATGGGCCCTGCCGGCACAGAAACCAAGAGGGAGCACACCCCCGTAGACTGCCATGGGTCGTAGATGAAGTGCAGGTGTGGCTGGGGGAAGTACCACCATTTTCCGGACGATCTGGGACTGTCCTCTTCTGTGGAGGGGAGTATTTCCTGGGGCTACCAGCAGACTGGAACAAGATTTGGGGAAAGCATCAGGGTCACAATATACAAAAAAGTACACAAGATAAATATTACAAAAACAAAAGGCAGGGAACACACAAAGCTAATAAAACTTAAATCTAGAGCAAGGCCTTGCAAAAGAAAGAAGAAAAAAAAAACATTGAATGAGCCCTCAATTTTGGGATATGACTAACAACTATTCATGTATATATTTAAAGTAGGGACACCAAGTCAAAATTTAATGACAAAATGTTCAATGTTTTAACATGACAATGAAATTTATAGCTCTTGATGCTTTACAATGAAATCTGACCATAGAAATGATATTACTGTGAGATTAATACAAGAAAAAACCAAAACACATTGAGGCATTGGTAAGAGTTTAAAAATATCCTCAGAGGAAAAAAAATTGGTTAGATCAATTTACTAGCAAACTACAATATAGCTACAGACATACTAACTACAGGATCAAATATAAGTAGAGGAACTATAACCAACTATGCTAAGGATCTACTCCCCAAGGAATGCTCTATGTGCAGTTCGCAAGCGGCTGGCTTGTACTCTTTCACAGATACATATAGCCCCCTATATTCCTCTCATAATTGGATTGTGGACCAAGCCCCGGTCAATAGATTCTGAAAAACACATTCATAAAACAGACACAAAAAATAAAATGAAAATAGTTAGAACTGAACCAAAAGAAAGAAATTATTGTAGGTAAATATTGTGACATGTTACGGATTACACAATCTACGTACTCACCCAGATAAACTTGTAGTGAAGGGGCTGACTCTATGACCATTTCCCTCACAAAAACTAGGGGGGTTGCTATTGAGCACAATGATATCTGTAACAGTGCATGAAAACTAAACCGACATTACAGCATAGTAACGATCTCACCTTGCTACGTACTCAATGGCACTTCAGCAACATTTAAAATACCCTTACAAAGCTGGAAAGAATCTTGATAAGTACATGTTAATTTATCAAAACAAAATGTAGTGTTACAACAAAGTACATAGAAAAATAAGCAAACAAAAAAGATTATCTGTAAGAGGGAGAGAGCAATTAACATTTTACAACCTATATGGTCCTACAGGATCATAATAAGGGAAGATAGGAGAAACGTGTACTGGCTGGATTTTGGTCCTGGGAGCGTTAGGGCGGCGGAGTGCGTAGGTAACATGTAATTTGTTTGTCATTTTCAAACAGACCAAGCTCCTGGTGGAGAAGTTTGGTACATTTTCCTTTTTTCCTAAAGGGAGTGAAAATTTTAAGTTTGACCCATTTAAAATGTCACATCACAATGTTTCATTATATCGTTGCTTTTGTTTTATTTGAGATTGGTTAATATTGGCAATGGCGGTTTTCCTAGCCTTTTGTATATCCTGAAGGGTATTATGGACAAACAGGTTATTTGAGGATGACTGAAATTGTACCTGGTGAGGTTCTCAGCCATAGATTAGCAAAACCGGAGAGAATTTAGTAGTTTCCTGAACAGAAGAATCGTATGAGAAGATAACATACAGCAAAATTGTGTCCCAGTTTCAACAAAATGGCTTAGCATCTGATTAAAACGTTTGATGAGGCTGTTAGTAGCCGGATGGTATGAGCTGGTGAAGTGTGGCAAAACTGATAAAGATCTGTGCAGTTCCTGCATCACCTCGATTCTCGGTCAGATAGCAGCATTCCCAGAGCACCATGGTGACAAATAATGCGATGTAGGATGGGAATTGTAGCAGCAGGTAAGACGCCGGCTTCCTTACAGACAATTGACCATGGTAAGGGACCTAAGAGGTCAATTCCCCACTGTTTACCTATGGTGGTCACAGGAATAGGTTGCAGAAGACCAGCTGGTCGTTGATTCTTGGATGCCTTCTGAGATTGACAGCTAGGGCAGGTATGGACATAGTGTTCAATATCCCTCTTCATACCCACACATAGTAGCGAGAATTTATCTTGATGAAAGTCTTGGAAAAACCTAAATGGCCGGACAGAGCATCGTCATGACATGAGAATAAGATCTCATACTTTAGAGACTCAGGAATTACTAGCAAGTGGAGAGGCCCTGTTGATCCAGAATTTTTCTTTTAAAGGACATTTGACTTCAGTGTGTGGGTAGATGCCTGACATTGTAATTTAGGAGAGGCAGTCGACCCAGGCTACAATGTCTTAATGAGAGGTTAAAGAAGAGGATCAGCTTCTGCTTCTCTGCAACCTCAAGTGGAGACAACAAACAAGTGATGAGGGTCATTGATTTCTTTGACTTTATGTTCCTCAGGCTGCCAGACAGGGAAACGAGATAAAGTATTAGCATCATGGTGCAATTTGCCAGATTTATAACAGATGGTGAAATCAAATTCTTGCAACTTAAGACTCCAGCGAGCTAGCCATCCTGTTAAATCTTTAAGATTATTAAGGTAACACAAGGAATGTTGGTCCGAAACAATATGAACTTTGTATCCATAGATTAAAACATCTAAAATGTGTCAACCCGAAAACAATGGCCAATAATTCCAATTCTGGAACACTATAGTTTTTCTCACACTTGGAGAGTGTCTGAGACGCATATGCCATGGGTCGAAGATGGCCATCCTGCCATTGAAGGAGAATACTAACAACCCCAAGACCACTGGCATCAGTATGGAGTTCAGTGTAAGCCCCAGGAATGTAATGAGCTAACACTGGTGCTGAAGATAAAGCCTCTTGTTGATCAGGTCCCCAAGAAAAGTCCTGGTCTTTCGTAGTGAGCTGATTTAACAGATGAGCAATTTGTACATAATCTTTAACAAATTTTCTGTAGAAATTGAATAAACCTAGGATCTTACGGACATCCTGAACATTCTTGGGTGTGGGTATCTTTTGGATGACTGTAACCTTATCGAGATCTGGAGAAAGACCGTCTTTAGATAATTCAAAACCCAACAATTTAACTTTATTCATCCCCAAAAAAAAAAGCATTTCTCAGGCTTGAGCTTAAATATATGTCGCTCCAGTCTCTGAAAAGCAGCCTCCAGATTTTTGAGCAGTTCCTGGAAAGATTTGGCAAAAACCAAAATGTCATCAAGATATACGAGGGCATTTTGAAATTTAAGTCCTGTAGTAATTTATAAGCAATATAACTGAAAAAGTGTGGTGCATTAGATAACCTAAAGCTAAGTCTTTCAAATTGATACTGCCCCTGATGAATGACAGAACTTTCTTCTAATGGTACCTGACAATAAATCCAAAGAACAAAACCAAGAGGCTTCATGATGGGTAGCGCAAAAGATGTGACTGTTACACTATTTCACTTGCTGTAGTCAACACAAAATCTCATGGACCCATCTTTCTTTTTGACAAGTACAACAGGAGATGCACAAGTAATAATACCAGCATCCTGCATTTCTTTCTGTTTATGAGGAACCGTATAGGGTCGTCGTTTGATAGGAATGGGGTTAGTGACCTGTATAGAAAATTCAGCAACATAGGTTGACCCTAATTCTTGCAAAGAAGTAGCAAATACATGACAATATTTAAGCAAAACTGATGAAGCTGGTCAGACTGGCTACTGCAAAGTTTGTTATTGACATTAAAATTGAAATTAGGAGATACAAATGCAACAACTTGCACAGTAGTGAGAACAGTGTTAGTAAATGTTGTTTGAGGATGGGCAGAAGTGTTATGCACAGGCAGAAGCAGATCATCTTTGGATTCACTGACAATGGATGGAATAGCAATATGCTTTGTGAAGGCTCCAACATAACAGCATGAGAGGGAGACTCAGAAAGCTGTATTGAGACATTACAGATTGAAAAATCTTATGTGTTACACTCACATGACTTTCTCTACACTGGTACAAACTATTTTTACAAGCGCTTATTCTCCATCTACTTCATGTTAATCGGGATAAACATTTGCAGACTCTATCTTATTGCTAATTTTCTTGTAGATGTAAGGGGAATATATATTTACAAGGGCAATTTAGAAATACAGTAGCCTTTAAGCACATACATATCTCTTAATAGCTGGTTGCTAGGTGCAGCACCATTCCCTTTGCCACAGATTAATAGTCTTTGCATATCCAAGACAAAAAAATGAATAACGAATTCCCATTTGAGAAAATAAGTATTGAAAAATTTAAGGGAATAACAAGCAATATCTCGAAAATGGTTCACTCAACAAAAAAAAATGTAAATGACATAAATTGTGTATTTTAACTCGATCTACATTTTTTTGTGTGGTAAAATTTTGTCTATCTCTTATGGTTTACCAGTTATGCAAAAGTCGTTCACAATGAAGAACACTTTTGGAGACATTCCCAGAACATTCAAGATATACATTTTATTTGTCATGAAAATATCTTAAACATATGATATTTTAATCAAAATCGTTAAGAGTCATTTTTGAGAAAATTAAAATTTTCGAAAAATCTTCCATGTAAGGGTAATCTGGGGTGGGGAGATTTTCTTGAAAACCTTCGTGTTGCATCTCTGGAAGATACTGAACCTAAATACCAAGTTTGGTGTTTATCCGACTTTGTTTCTGAGTTATGCTGTTCACAGACAGACACACACGGACATGTTTCCAAAAATGCTTTTTTTGGATTCAGGGGGTCTCAAAACATATATTTCCGGTGAAATCTCGGTATCAAATTTTTGGGTGGAATACAATACTTCCCCTACTTACTGCACGTAGTAGAGAAAGTAAAAAGGAGGTATTTGGACATCACTTTTAACAAAACCCTTAGTTGTAGATTTTTCACAGTGTTCGTCCAATAATGGGATTAAAGCTATGTCAGACAAAGGCAAAACATCCTTTTCTAAAATATCAAACTCACAAATAGCATCTCCTACTACAATAGCAACTGTGTTATGTGCATAATCAATGACAACTTTATGTTCACTTAAAAAGTATTACCTAGAATGAAATCATGTGCTAAATCTTTTACTACTAAAACATCTTCCTGAAAAGAAAAAACATTAATATGGAAAGATAAAACAGTGTGGTAAGGAGCATCTAACAACTTGTTTCCAGCTGTGTGCAGTAGCATATCAACGATCTGGAGGTGGTGAACGTGGTTGCCCTTGTCCTCTCTTTGTGGAAGATGATGGTCTGTTCCTCTCAGGATGAGGTGATGTATTCATTGCACATAACTGGTTAGCCAACTGGTCCACTTTTGCAGCTAATTTGGTAACATCATTAGTAGGAGGAGCTGGAAGAGCAGGCAAAGGTGAATGACCTGTAAGAAATAGGTTAGAAGTCCCAGCTGGTAAAGTCAGAGGTAGAGGAGCCAAAACATGACCCATAGGCTGCACCTGTGTAGCGGCCAAGTGCTCTCTTTGTGTCATATAAAATTGTGCTTTATCCACCCGCTTAAGAGCCTGTAAAAGATCATCTACAGTAAGAGGGTTCATTGGGAGGATAATGTTTACATACTCAGGTTTCAGACCTTTTAGTAAATTTCTTATTTGCTCAGTTTGAGTCATACTTGGATAACCTGATCACATATAGTACATCATAAACATAGTGCAAAACAGGTTCAGAATCTAATTGAATTCTTCGTCGGAGTTTGATTTCTAGCAATTCATCTTGGTGAGCAACCTGAAAAGCTGTAATAAAAGATTTTAAAAGAGCCCAATCATGAGAGGAATGCCTGTGACAAAATGTCGAAACCATTGTATATCAGTATCTTTAAGGTAGCAGGACAAATACTTAACTTTTTGCAAATCTGACCAGTTATTAGCAAAATTTACTCTTTCAAAGGCATTCAGAAAATCAAAAGGGTTGTCTACTGCAGCATTAAAGAAAGGGGGTTCGACAGAGGGTCGAATAGTAGACACATTACTCTAAAGAACTGCTTGTACAAGTGTAATTAAATCATTATTGGTGGCCACCAGGGTCAGTGACCCAGCACCAGAAGAAAGCGTCA
The DNA here is from genome assembly GCA_030765065.1 of Deroplatys truncata. Taxonomy (NCBI): domain Eukaryota; kingdom Metazoa; phylum Arthropoda; class Insecta; order Mantodea; family Mantidae; genus Deroplatys; species Deroplatys truncata. Next base: position 218,018,213 of record CM060987.1, read on the forward strand.
GAGGATAGTCTTCCACATGCATGTCTGAGGTTGTCTGTTATTTCTCTTTAGCATAGTGAAACTATGCAGCACAGTATTTACACAGAAATGTAGGCAACAAAAATGAATTACACACAGGCATGCAATCAAATAATGGCTGTAAGAAAAACATGTGTGAACATACACCATGTAAAAATATTGTAACAGAGAAAAAAATAGGTATGAGCAAAATACATAAATATCAATGTTGTAAGAGAGGTTGAGTTTGCATTTATAAAACAACCAGTTAAAAAAAAAAAAAAGTAAATTTCCATGGACAATGCCAGAAATTAGCAATAAATCAAATATGTAAGTCAGTGGTACTTACAGGTGAGAATTACTCACTCAGTATGAAGCAGTATAGTCCAGTAACATTCACAGAAACAGATATGACGGTGACAAAAATTATATTATCATATCAAAGTATAATGAAAGCAAAATAGTTATATTGTGAATCCAAAAGCAAATAGCTTAATGAGGCTAAATATGACCAAAATGGACACATTTCAGTACAATTGCACACAAAGTAACAGAGTATGCTAAAATTAGTAATGTGATGCTGAAAAATTTGTTCAAAAAGTTACATGCACTGTAATGAAAGCAAATCAAGGTAGCAAGGTAAATGACAAAGTTTTCCTAGTATTTAGTATAAACTAACCATGCCTGTGTTAAAATCATGCAAAGAAAATGCTGACAGTATCTGAAATGTGAAATAGTAAGCACACTGACTGTAAAGAAAGAAAATTCAATCAGCGCACTGGTCAGAAATGTTAGGTTATACAACACATCTGTAATGCACTACAGTGAACAAATTTGTTGTAAGAAAGCAAGATTCATAACCCTCAATAATTTCACTAGCACAAGTTATTAGCAGAGGTGCAAGATATAGTGGCAAGGTGCCATAACACTCACAAAAATGTCAATATAGTGAGGCAATAGTCAAATTTGAAAGATTAATGTAGTTGTATCAGGCATACAAAATCCAGAAATTTCACAGAAATCCCTGAGACACTCACAGAAATTATAGGTCGCTAACTCACTGTTGTGGGCGCTTGAAACACAGCTACTAAATGGAAGTTAATTAAAGAAATAAAAACAAAACAGGCAAAACTGAAAAGGTGACTATGATGATTAAAACACAGTACCGTACACAAAAAACTCATACGCACTATGATTGTGGTCCTCAAATCTAAATAAAAAAATCTTATGTATTACACTCACATGACTTTCTCTACTCTTGTACAAACTATTTTTACAAATGCTTATTCTCCATATGCTTCATGTTAATCTTATTGCTAATTTTCTTGTAGATGCAAGGGGAATATGGTAGGTTTTAAGCGATAGTCAAATCTTCTAATCGCTGGTTGCTATGTGGCGCATTTCATTCTCTTTGCATGTCCAGAACATAAAAAAAATGAATAACAAATTTGAGAAAAAGTATAAGTATTGAAAAATTTAAGGGAATAACAAGCAATATCTCAAAAATGGTTCACTCAACAAAAAAATGTATATTACATAAATTGTGTATTTTAACGCAATCTACATTTTTTGTGTAGTCAAATTTTGTCTATCTCTTATGGTTTACCAGTTATGCAAAAGTCGTTCACAATGAAGAATACTTTTGGAGACATTCCCAGAAAATTCGAGATATACATTTCATTTGTTATGAAAATATCTTAAAACATATGATATTTTAATCAAAATAGTTAGAGCCATTTTTGAGAAAATTAAAATTTTCAGAAAATGTTCCATGTAAAGAGTAACCTGGGGTGGGGGGATTTTCTTGAAAACCTTTGTGTCGCATCTCTGGAAGATACTAAACCTAAATACCAAGTTTGGTGTTTATCCAAATGTTTGTTTCTGAGTTATGCTGTTCACAGACACACACACGGACATGTTTCCAAAAATGCTTTTTTGGATTTAGTGCACCTCAAAACATGTATTTCTGGTGAAATCTCGGTATTGAATTTTTGGGTGGAATACAATACTTCTCCTACTTACTATACGTAGTAGAGAAAGTAGTAAAGCAGTGGAGGCTTTGTAAAAGAAAAGAAAGATTCAATGAGATCACTTATTTTACAAAAGAGTTGAAATACACACAGACACACACTCATACACACAGCAAACAATGTGGGAACAGGGGAAGGAATAAAAAAAGAAGAGAAGGGAGAAAAAGAAAGGAGGAAGTGGTAATGCAGAGACACCAAAAAAAATTACATAGTCATCACACACAAAAATATGAAATCAACTAAATGTGAAAAAAAAAAAAAATTCATGGCTGAAATGTAGGGAAAAAAATTAAATTTTGCTACGCCAAAGAAAGAATCGCCATGCCAACTTTAAAATAATTTAGAATTCCCGGTGTAAGGGTCAGCTACTGAGCTGAAATGTGCTGCCTACACATGGTACGGCATCGCTTAAAAAAAGAATTGTATCACATCGCTGCAATCCTACATGAAAAGAAAACTCGCAGTACAAATTCAGATAGGCAAAGAAATTCCTCAGACACTCACATATAAAAAATTTACCTCAAAATATAGATATAACCACCACATTCCCAAAAAAGAAAAAGATTAGCACTCACGCACTACAAGCACACAAAGTTTTCTTTACAGTGATGTGATAATGTGTACAACACAAATATTATTTCATACCCGGTGACAAACCACCGAAAATGTTATGTACTGGGGTGAGGCCAAAATTTAAATTTAGTTACCCCAGCATAAACATTGAGGAGCATAGCTGCAGTGGCAATGAGAGGACCAGAAACTTATTTAAAGCAGACGTGGGATATTCATAACAAAATACTTATTTCGCATTTAACCTGTGGTTTATTATAAGTTTGCCTTCATACATGACAGACATTGAAGGGAGATGCTCCACACATACAACCACTTGCCCTGAAGACTCACTGGCTACTACTGACGCTACCAAACAAAGAAAACAGTAACGATCCTTTCTTCCCCTTCCTCTCCACCTCTTGACCAGGAGATGGGGAGAGAAATGCCGCGCCGGACGAAATTCAAACTACCAATCAAAATTATTATATGCTACAAAGCAATAATGTGTCTGACGTGTCAATGCACACACACATACACTAGAATATTTACACAAGAAGCAGACATTTTTAAATTAACCTAATGCACATTGTCATTCTGTCAAGATGAGATGAGTAGCGGCTATAGGCTGAGGTGGGTAGGTTAGGTTGGCCTCAGTGAATGCAGAAAAATCAACTTCTCAGGCATGTCATGATGTTCATGACAAAAAAAACATCGTAACTGACCAAGTTCTGCATAAGGCAGGTGCCCCAAACATTTGAGAGCCCATTAACCAGCAGCTGAGCGTGACCGACATGAATGTGAATTGTACTGCTGACATCTGTGGATAAAATCTGTTACATTCATATTACCTTCTCTACTATCTATCTTTAATTGTTAGGTAAGCTTATTTTTCTATCCGCTTCATTTTAATCTAGATAAAACTTAGCAGAAACAGCTAGTAGATACAAAGAGAGCAGAGACAGTCACATGCACAAGAACTGCATTTTATGCTGGTTTTAAAATTCCATACTCTTTTAATACAATCTTCAGAAACCACTGCAAAACAACAGGAGTTTAAAAGAATGGCATAATAAACAACTTGAACCATTAATAATTGATACCTCAGAAATAGCTTATGGCACAAAAAAAAGTTATTTGAAATAAATTGTGTTTTAAAGAGATCTGCAGTATGTTTTCGTCTTATCACTTAACATTTACCAGTTATACATGATTATACAAATGAAGAGACCCTCAGAGGCTATTCCCAGAAAATTCAAGATACACATTTTATTTGTCATGTAAATATCTTTAATATATGGTATTTTAATAAAAATCATTAGAGCCATTTTTTAGAAAATCAAACATTTTGGAGAATCTTGCATGTAAAGGGTAGTTTGGAGTTGGGGGATTTTCTTGAAAATCTTTGTGTCACACCTTTGGAAGCTACTGAACTTAAATACCAAGTTTGGTGTTTATCCAACTTTAGATGCACACAGACATATACACACTGTTTTCTAAAAATCCTTTTAAAAAAATCTGGAGTCTTCAAAACCTGTATTTTCAGTGGAATATCAGCATTAAATTTCTGGGTGAAATGTAATACCTACTTGGTATGTGGAAGAGAAAATAAAAATTCATTTCTCGTACAGCATGTGAAAGTAAATCAGTTTTTTAATAACATATGGATGGCCCATGTCCCAACTTTACAAGCAAGAATTGAAACAAAACACACTAACATCATTAAAAAAACTCAAAACAGTATTGAGTGTGGTTTAATTGAGACAAAAGTGCTTTGAGTTTGTCAAAAGCCCATCAGATGCTCAGAATAGTCAGAAAAAGACAATGATAAATTAAATTGAGTTTTATTTATGCACACTATTTAACTAACTGTTACAGCGTGAAAGACCAGAAATTTTGCTCAGAAGCTTCTTTTTGAGGCTCAAGGTTCTTTTACATGCCATAAATCTACGACACGGGATCACCAGCTTTACTTCCCTTCCGAAAATGTTTACACTGGAAAAAGTGATTGCCCTCCGCCAGGTTTGAACCTCGACCTCAGGAAAAGACAATGATGGATGTTCATCACAATAGTAACTATGCTGATATAATGTTAGGCATTTCAGCTGCCACATCATTAATTAGAAAAGAAAATTCTGTAATTTCTATTTTAACTTTGCAAAGGCAATCATGAAGTTACCATTCTACAGGCTTTTGTTTTTTTGTAGGCTATAGGCACAATTACATCCTTTTAATGTTTTTACATTTTTATACACATGGAATAAAGTCATATTTTAATCACGTTTTTACTAGAAAGTCTTTCGTCTGTCTATACTTACATTTTCATATCTTAAAAATGCATATTAGCCTACCACGGGAAACTGACCTCTCCATCGCACCTTTATATGGAGGAACTAGACAAGTACATGATACCAGGTGAAAGTAGTTGGTTATGGAACAGATATTCATATGCAGTACTGTATATAATTATCATACATGTGTCAAGTTTATAAAGAATCTTGGAAACAGAAAATACTCGTCTTGGATTCTGCTATATACCACTTACCAAGCAATATGGGAGTCTTTATAATACCATAAATATTATTGTTGGTATACAGAAACTGGCTGATAAATTGTGACATTAACTCATGAAAGAAAATGGGTGTAATTACATTAAACATCTGCTGTTTCAGGTTCCAATTATTATGTGCGGATACTGTCAACGATAGACAGGGAGTTGTTGAAACCTTCTGCAAGCGTGGCTCTGCACAAACACAGCAATGCCCTCGTGGATGTTCTGCCCCCAGAAGCTGACTCGTCCATCTCCATGCTCCAGGCAGGTGAGCAATGCAAATGGAGATACTCTTGTGTTATGTTGACTATGTACTAGTGATATGGACCATGTGTTGCAGATGAGAAACCAGACGTGCAGTACTCTGACATCGGAGGAATGGATATGCAGAAACAAGAAATACGAGAAGCAGTTGAGTTACCTCTCACACACTTTGAGTTGTACAAGCAGATTGGTATAGACCCTCCTCGAGGTGTTCTGATGTATGGACCTCCAGGATGTGGCAAGACAATGTTGGCAAAGGCTGTTGCCCACCATACCACAGGTATACGCTCTTCTCCAACTATTCTTACAAAACCTTAGAGACAAACACTTAGGGATGGTTTTACCAACAGATGTTAAAACGATTCAACACTGAAGTTAAAAATTTGTTTCATCAAACAATATTAGTATTAATTTAATTGAATCTTGAGTCACTGGATACACTAAAACTTCACTTACTTGAAATTAATGGAACATGTATCAAAAGCACGACTTGCTTTCATCTTCAGTTTTTTTCTGATTGAGCATGCAAGGAATTCGGGTCTGTAGATGTAGGTGCATGCAAGTGGTGTCAAGATGAAGCTGCTTAGATTGTTGAGTGATGGGATTTCATGTGTTTGATTATGTGTATGTTTCTAGTTCTGTTGGATTGGTGGAGCATTTCAGGAGTTGACTTTGGGGTTGATGTTATGGTCCAAAAATGATTTGCTATGGCACGTTTGTCCATCTGTTTGTTGGATATACATCTGAAATGTTCTTTCCTTCTGGTTTCAATATTTCTTTTTGTTTTACCAACATACATCATCACCATTTTCACAGTTTATTAGGTAGATGCCAGATTTTGTTCGTTGGAATTTTGTCTTTCTAGTAGGTTCTTAATTGTGTGTTTATTCTGTGGTGCCAATGCTATGTTGTATTTTTTTTAAGATTTTACTAAATTTGTGATTAAGCTGAGGATGGTGTGTGAAGTTTTTGAATTGTTGTATTGGTTCCTATGTGCAGAGGGTTGTATTTTCTTTTTTGTTTCTAAAACTTTTTGATTTTGCTGTGTACTATATACCAATTAAACTGCTATGTAGAGGATGTAGTTGTATTCCTCTTTACTGAGGGGAAGGTGGGCAAGGCTGTTGAAAATGGAGTGTTGATTGAAACTGCTACTCTGTATGTGTGGGTTTTCTAAAAATGCCAAATGAGAGGTGGCTTTGTTTCCTGAAGATCTTCAAATCCAAATATGGGAGGAACCCGTCTTTCTCTGTTTCCAGTGGGAACTGCATAGAACTGTCTTGTAGGTTGAGGAGTTTTAGAGCATCACCTGTGAGTTTTGTAAGAACTATGCCAAAAACATCACCTACATATGTGACCCAGGTTTTGAACAGCGATGGGAAGGCTTTGGTAATTCTTGTTTTCAAGTGGTTCATGAAAAGTTCAGTAAGGAATGTTGAGAGTGGGTTTCCCATCCAGTCCAGAAGTTTGTTTATAAAATTTGCTGTTGAACTGAAAGAAGTTTTGTTGGATGCAAAGATTAGTGAGGGTGGAGTAGTCCTCTATTTCTATCTGTGGGATTCCAATGTCAGAAAGCCAAAGTTTTAGTAGTGGTAATAATTTGGTAGTAGGAATGCTGGGGAAAAGGGATTTCTCATCGAACTCAGACTCCTGAAATGCAGCAACAATCCAACAGAACTAAAAGCTTGGGAAAACATACACATAATCAAATGCATGAAAATGGTAATGAACTTTGAAATCCCATCACTCAATAATCTAAGCAGCTTCATCATGAACACACCAGATGACACCACTTCTATGCCACGTACATCTACAGACCTGAATTTCCAGCATGCTTGATCAGAAAAAAGCTGAAGATGAAAGCAAGTGGTGCTTTCGAAACATGTTTCATTAATTTAAAGTAAGTGAAGTTTTAGTGTATCAACCGACTTAAGATTCAATTAAATTATTGTTTCACTTCACTGTATCTAACTTCTATAAAACACTTCAATGTTAGCATTAACATAATGTTAAACCTCATGTTAAATTAACATCCCAATACCCTTTGTTAAAGTGTCTAACATATGTTAGAAGTTGAAAAATGGCTGTCGCAAATCACACAGTAGATGCCAAGTTATTCTATTTGGAAGCATTCGGAACCAGAGAAGAGCTGTACGTTGAGATATGAGGAATTTTTAAAGTGGTGATGGGATACGAGAGAGGTTAGAGGAAGTTGCCTCTTTCTCCAGTTGCACAGTACATAACCTTTCCTTCTGCAGAGGAACATAAACAATTTGCTGGCATTCTTGGAACTCTAGAGTGCAGGTTATTTTGTAACCCAAACATTAGGAACATGGCTCAGTAATGGATGTGGTTATCCTTTAAATAAATATCTACCTGAAACAAGGTCCTCTCTGTTCTCAGCATGGGATTACACGTTGCCATTGTGCTACCTCCAGATGATTTACCTGTATGCCAATTGATCTGGGAAAGGAATGACTGAACCTACAGCTATTGCACAAGAACGCTTAAACTTTATTGTAATTGAGAAGTACACTACTGAAGTTTTGCTTCAGTTTTTATTTAAATTCCATTAACTCTTAATTTGGTATCACATTTCTTTTTACAGGAGCAGCAATCCTGCTTGCATAATGTGGTTCAGTTGCTTGTCAGCTCAGAGATATTACTATGAACACTGGCCTTAAAAAAAAAGTCACGCATGGATATGTTGGCAATCTCTGGAATATGAACAATATCAGCTGACTACACTACCAACCTTTCCTACACAAAATTAAATTAAGTTGAGTTTTATTTATGGCTGCTCTTTAATTACTATGGTCCTTAGCGTCCTATTCTATATTGGGCGTGAAAGACCAGTAATTTTGCTCAGAGACCTCTTTATCAAGCTTGAAGTTCTTTTATATGCCATAAATCAACAGTATGGGATCACCGGCTTTACTTCTGTACACAGAATGGCTGTTTAACTTTGCTGGAATCTTCAGCCACGGAACAGATACACCTGCAATGTATCATAGAAAATAATAATGAAGATAACACACACTTTTAATAAATATCCCATTTCTTCTATTTTTAGTAATACTGCTTCTGGTGTCAATGCTTCACCCAGAACAAAATGGTGTCTTCAGTTGGTTGCAATTCAACCTCTGTCCTACACAGATGAACATATTTTTTTTAAATTTCATTCGCTGACATAATTATGTTTACAAGATAAATGCACATGTAATATAGCTTTACATCTTGTATTATATATGCCTTACTCCCCAGATTGAACAACCCTTCCTGTAAAAACAGAAATTTATGATTTTTAAATGTCTAATAAGAAACTAATTTTGAACATTTAAGGTTTTGAATTGGTCAACCTAACACTTATACATAATTAATGCAGGAACATGCACCTTGTCTACATCATCATGCTATGAAAACATGTTCCTGCATTAATTATGTATAAGTGTTAAGGTGACCAATTCAAATGTTTGATATTGGTTTCACTCTTCCCGCTTTAGAGCATTCTTTAATAAGAGCGTGTACATACACTGGTACGTACTAGTAACTTATATTCAGGTTTTTTACTCAACACTGTTGGATCATTATGCACAGATACTGCAGTTAGCTGTTCAAATGAAAAATTGCCCACAACAAAAAGAATGCAAAGTTTTTTAAAGTGTTGGGCTTTCAAATGATACACATTTGAATTATCTAAGTTTTTTATTAGGTAAAGAATGATGCAGTAATTTGTATCACATATTACTTAAATGTAAATAATGATTGTAATATGAATATGCATTTTTATGTGACATTGATTTCAGATGTTTATTGATTGTAAATATTGTTGGGAAGTAAATTTATAATGCCTTACTGAAACTGTCAATAATAGCGCGCAATAATGCAGAGAGGGGGGTGAGCTGTTTATCATTATTGGAAACGAGGAAGTTACGTAATGTTGGCGCGTTTTTCCGTTTAGAACCTTCTGGAATATTTTCTCCCTAAAGCATATGTATTCATAATTTTCATTGGATATTAAGATAGACGCTAATGTTGGCGCGTTTTATTTGCCAATAGTAGTTCAGTTATAATCTTTAGGCGTATCTGGATGCAGGAGTATAAATAGGGTAGGTTAGAGGTAGCTTCATGCTCAGTTCATCGAAAATCTCAATACATTACACGTCGCCTTCAGTCGCTCAGTTCATCAAAATTCTTTGTGCACTACACGTCGTCTTCAGTTCGTCAGTTCGTCAAAATATTTGTATGAGATACGTCGGCTATAGATTCACAAGATACGAAAATCTAAAGTATTATAAAGTTAATTATACACAAAGTTGAAGTACGTGAATTAAGAGTGATTAGTAATGAAGTTATTATAACAGTTTCAGTTTGGCGAGTGTTAAGATCAATGTATAAATGTGATAGTTAACGTGTTTGACAATAAATGTGTAAAACAAATTTCTTCATCAGTGTTATATTTGGATAAAAGATTCCTTTCCGTTTACACACTCTGATTCAAGAGACATGTTCGACTGAGAAATAATAGCTAGCCAGAGGACAGTAAACAAAACTTATAATTCTTTCAAACACTAATACTACCACAAATTGCTAACACTAGATGGAGCTACAAACCGAACAAATGAATGACGTCACAAGATGGCAACACGTGATGTAAACAAACATACACAAACATTTGTAAGTAATACCGTCACAAATTGGCTACCACAACGTGGGGCTACAATAATGTTAAATAAATACAACATTAATACCGCATCAAGAAACATGAGAAAATGTATATATAATCAAATCACTAAATGAAGCAGTAAATAAGTTCTTGGTTTTTACTTTGAAGCAGCAGTACCAGTAGTCATAATTCAGATAAATAAACAAAATAAGAAATGGGTCTCAACTGGGATATGTAAATCAGCAGAAAGATTAAGGCTCTTGAGTAAATACATTAGGGAAAATAAAGTATCACGAGAATTTAAGCCCTACTATCTGAAATATAAAAAAATATATAATAAGGTAATCAAGGAGGCAAAAAGGTTACACAATCAAAGGAGCAGTTAATAAATCTAAGTTGTGGGAAATAATCAGCGGCCAAATTAAAACTGAGATAAATTTAATAAATAACTATTGTATCAAAAGTGATGATCAAAATATAGGCAATCCTAAAGATATATCCAAATTATTCAACAGCTTTTACACAAGTGTTGCTGAAAAGGTGCTAAAAGGAATTCATTGGTAAGAGCGGCTAAACTAAACCTAAAAACAGTAATCAAAAAATTAAAAAACAAAACATCGGCAGGAATTGATAGATATTCAAATTATGTTGTTACAAAATGTGCCTCATTTCTAATAGAGCCGCTGTCTATTTAACAAATCTTTCACTAACAAGTGGAGGCTAAAACAAGCGAAAATGAAACCTATCTACAAGAAAGGTAGCAAGGATGGGGTTAAAATTACACACCGATATAGTAATATCCACCTTTGCAAAAATTTTTGAACAGATAATATATAGCAGATTAATAAACTTTCTGAATAGGTTCAAAATAATAAATGATAATCAAAACGATTTTCAGAAAAACAAATCAATTAATTCTGCATCAATCAATTTTATTGAACAAGCTTATGGTGCACTTGACAATAAACAATTAGGACTAGGCTTATTCTTAGATAACAAAAGTGTTCGACATAGTAGATCATTCATTACTACTTGAAAAATTATTTGTATATGCCATAAGAGGACTAGCATTAAACTGGTTTCTTGAGAATAGAAAACAGCCTGTAGAAATTGAGTATTTTGATAGTAAAATCAATGAAATTAAAAGAGAGCTGTCTGACTTTAAAAATATACCTCAAGGATCTGTTCGTGGGCCACTGTACATAAATGACTTAGCTGACAATGTAAATAGCACGTAACACTCTTTGCGATGACACCAGCAAATGATAATAATACTAATCATCATATATACACATTCCAGAGTATTTAATATACAGTCAACTGAAAAATGCAACGCCACAGCCAGGATTTGAACACGGTTCTCCCGCACTCTGTAGAGCAACTGCTTGGAGAGTGGGAGAACCGTGTTCAAATCCCAGCTGTGCATAGCATAGTAGAACGTACTAAATGTGTTTATCGTTTCATATAGGTTCTGCTTATGCTGACCTCAGCTTTTAGGAGCTGTGTCGATGTAAACATATTCCTGCTGCATTGTTCCAGCAATTTTGCAAGCCAGAATGTAATAGCAAACCATAAATAGCACTGTTTACAGTTGTATAAGTAAGCATTTTCCTGTCGCATTTATAGCCATGTCAGTACCTGGTGGCTGTTCCAAGTACATCATGGTCTAGAAAACGCTGTAGTGAAAAGGTATTGGTAACAGACAAGGAAATACTTGCAGCAGTTTACGAGGAATTAGATCGCGAAGGTAGCTCCGACGAATCTTGGTTTGGTGAGTTAGTGGAAGATAGTGATAAGAAACAAAGTGACAGTGACATAGCAGAACCGGGGGCTAAAGATAGTGAAAGACAAATTAAAACTAAAGCAGTACCGGCACAGTGGACCTCTAATTTGACTTTCAATAGGTTAGAAACATTTTCATCCCCTACAGGTGCACATCATTCTATTCGTACAGGAACCCCAGAAATAGATTATCTTGAACTTTTTATAGATTCCAATTTTTGCGGAAAAATCGCGGAGGGAACCAACATATATGCAAGTCAGATTCAAGCTAAAAAGGCAGATCCAAAATAGGAAGTACAAATTCAAGGGAGATACAAACCTATTTAGGCATTTTGATATATATGGGGATGGTGGATTTACCTGAAACCAGAGATTACTTTTGGGGGGATTTTTGCATTTGTCCAATTGTAAGACAAGCAATGACATTTCTCCGCTTTCAAAAGATATCGCAGTACCTTCACCTGAATGACGAATCTGCAAGGCCACAATTAGGGGTAGATTCTTACGATTATCGTATAAAGTACGACCTGCTTTAGACATAATCAAAAAGTTTGCGAGTGTCTACAAACCAAATCGTGAACTTTCTGTTGACGAAGCGATGATAGGCTTCAGACGACGCGTCTTTCTAAAACAATATATGCCTGCTAAACCTACAAAATAGGGGATAAAGGCATGGGGTATTGCAAATAGTAAAGGTGGGTATTTATTGGAATGTAAAATCTATCTGAGAAAAAAAGAGGCGAGAAACAGTGATCTTCTACTTGGGAAACAGGTTGTTTTAGACATGTGTGAAAAATATACGAGGTTTTGGCATCACTATATATTGATATTTTTTTTTACTTCTACGCGGCTAATGAAATTACTTTTGGACAGGAAAATGTTGCGTGTGGTACAACTCATTCTGGAAGGAAAGACTGGCCAAAACAATTTTCAAAGCAGGCAAAATTTAGTGCAACAGTTAATCGCAGACTTCACGCCACGTAAGCGAGTGGGATTTCAGCGTAGCCTACCTTCTGCTACTCCTGCACCAAGTTCTCTTCACACCCTCGTAAAAATTCAAGGCCGAGTGAAATCGTGTGCTCAGTGCATAGTGAAGAAAAGGAAAACACCATCAGGTCGTGGCATACAGTCAGAATACAAGTGCAAACAGTGTGACATTGCGTTGTGTAGAATTTGGTGCTTCCTCAATTATCATGAGGCAAAGGGGTGGAAATTCAAAACTAATACAAGGGTGTACATGCGAAACCATTAATAATCTTAAGTGTATATATAACATTTGTATGGTGCAAGAGAATAGTCTAGCTAACATTTTATGGACATGCTGCAATATGTTCGCTGCAATAATGGCAGGGATGTAAATATTTTAAGAGTGAGTACCATAATAATTTTGCAGAAATTATTGTATTTATTTTACTTAAGTATAGCAGATTTTATTCCAGTTTTTAATATCCTAAAGTAACGAATTCCATTGCCATTAATATTGCGGAGTTATAAAGATGCATTGCAAAGGGGTGCATGTATATAAGTGTTGTTTGTCTACAAAGGGGTTAATGTTTGAAATTGAAATAATATTTAATCTTATTTACTTCAAACCAATTTTAAATGAGTTATTAATTAATCAATTTAATTTAGCTACTAAAAGATATAATTATGCGTGTATATAGGTCACTTTTAGTTTAACATCTGTAGTAGCAGCAGCTCAGAATTTAAATGGACACAATTCTGCTTGGAGAACAACTAGGTAATACTCTATGCGCAGCAAAGGGTTAATTCGTATAAATATTGAGCTGGTAATATTAGTATTTTGATCCAACCTGAGACATTATACGTATGATTGTTTTTAGCATTTGAAAATGGTGTCCCATCCCACTGTGTTAGCCCAGAGTATGTCATTATGGAGTGAAAATAACTAAAATAAACAATTTTTCTAGTTTCTAAGTTAGTAGCCTGAGCTATGCAGCAATCTCTGTTTAATTTTTTTGTTAATGTAATGAATATGACCGACCCATTTTAATTGTTTATTTAAATACGATCCTAATATTTTTAGTGTCTGTCTGGTTGTAAGCCATCCCTTTGTCTCGATTACAGAGATGCGTAATACATGTTTTTGAAGTGTTTTAATTTTAAGCCATTGCTGCTGAACCATTTCTTTAAATGAGTTAAGGTTACAGTTGCATTGTTTATGCCTTTCAATAAGATGGATGTATCACTGTATTTATGCAATTTGGGAGATCATTGGTGTATACTATACATAATAGTGGGTCTAAAACACTCCCTTGTGGTACATCAGTGGTTTTTCCTTTCCAGTTTGAATGGGCCATTCTTATTGAATTGTTCAGAATGACACTCTGTTTCCAGTTTTTTAAATAGTTTTTAAACCAGGCTAATCCAGTTTTATTTAATAATATGTCATGACTCACACAGTCAAAAGCTTTTGAATTATCACATATAAGTACTGCAGTATGTTGTTTCTCGTCTATCATTTACCAGATTTGTTAATGCAGTTATTGTTAAACAGTTAGCACTAAAGCCATGTTGAGAATTATTTAATTTATAGAAATGTTCTAAGTAAGTAATAAGTTGAAAATGAACAATTTTTCAAATATGATTGCAAAAGTTGGGAGAATCGAAATTGGTCGAAAATTTTTTGGTTCGGTATTTCCAACTTTATGTACAGCAGAGGTGCCAAAAACGGGACTCGCAAGTTATTTTGACTAGTAAGCGCCATTCCCTCTCTGCAACTGTCTCTTTGTTATTCACATGCTCCTGGGTGATGCAGTGTGTGTTGCATATTTGGTGACTTCGCGGAAGGAAGTCATTTTTGCCACCCTTGATGTACAGGTTTCACCACGGCATACTTCATTCTATCTGGAAAGACACCCATGGATAAGGATTGATTGCGCGGCACACTTATTTCATGTTTTATTTCCTTTATGAGGAACAGAGTGGTTTGTCCAAACTGTTTGAGGTTTTCGTTTTAACTTTGTTATTACATTTATTATTACATTTCCAGTGAAACACTATAAAAATTGAACAGAGGCATTAACAATCTACAGCTATTTTTAAATTAGAGTCTTGGATAGATGAAAGTTCCTCACAAGTATGCATAGCTATATCCACAAAATAGTTATTTAATGCATCCGCAGTTACATTATCTACTACATTGATTTTATCATTATTGGTATTACTTAATCCCAGTTCCCCTTTTATTGCTCTCCAAGTTGCCTTGCATTTCTTTTCAGAATTTTTAATAAATTTATCTATGGCTAGCTGTTTAGCCTTTTTAATTACATGTTTACAAATTTTACAGTATGTTTTATAATACTGGGTAAAGTCTGTGTTGGTTGTAGTTTTATACAATTTATGCAGGAATCTTTTACAGGCACTGGATATTATTATGCCTTGAGTGCACCAATCTAGTGAATATTTTTTAATCGACTGTGAAACTTAAATTTTAGGAAACATTTCATTATAAATATTTAGTAATTCCCTGAGGAAATTATTATAGTTAGTGTCGACAGTATCTGTGAGGTTGAATGACCAAGTTGTGTTACGTAATTTATCTTTGAATTTTGCAATGGTTTCCGTGCTATAGAAATTGCTTTTTTTACTTTGTTTGTTCTGTGTTTGGTGGCACCTTAGAATATACTGCTTTGTGATCAGAGAGACCTGTTTCTTGCACTATACATTCTTCATCATCATACATTTTGTTGGTGTAGTAGAAAATTTTGTAATCCTAGTTGGATACGTATGCTTGAATTGAAACCCATAGCTCTGTACAAGTACACATCATTAGCAATTTGTATTGAACAGATCAATATTGCAGTCCATGACTTTTTGTTATTTATTAAACAGGCATTCTAATTTGGTAAGGAATATTTTTAACGTGTGATGGTAGGGTACCCTGTACACAGAGATTACCAAGGTGTTCATTGCTGACAATTCAAAACTTTTTTCAGTGCTTAACGCTTTTAGATCATCCCTAATTTTAGTATATTGTAACGGGTGGTCACGAACTAGACTGCAAGATCCACCTCGTGTCAATTCCTTCTTAGTATAATAGTCAGCAAGGGAGAAACCTTTTATTTTATTTAAAGCTACAATTTCTTCTTGTCCAAGCCAGTGCTTATTTAATCAATATGCCTTGTATATTGAGGTGCAATAGCCAAACAGCAGCATGTCACCAAGTGTTACTCTACTTAGTTAGTTAACAACTTTGTTGGAATCCTTACGATTGTGATGCACTCTATTATGGTATGGTATTTATTTCATCCATACATATGTTATAGGACACGTCAGTTTAAAAATGCAAAGAAAATATACCACGATACATAAATAATTACAAATGCAGAGATAATAAGTATCAACAAAATTTTAAAACACAAAGGAAAAGAATAACAAGATACATGAAAGACTATAAAGATTTGAGTTATAAAAAATCATTTACAAATTAACATTATACACTAGCTACTTCATGATGTAGGAATCCATTTACACTGCCTTTTTATATATTGAGGTGGTTTGTTGTAGACCAGCAGCTATTTTCATAGAGTTTAGTTCTGTGTGAACTTACAAATAAATTGTTTTTTTTGCTCTAGTGTCATGTCAGCATTTGCTTTAAAGGAATTTAAGTTTTGTTTTGTATAGTTAACTGTTTCATATATAAATAAGCATAGTAAAGACAAAATTTTATATTTTTTAAAATATGGCTTGCCACTAGCTGTATTATCGATATCAGTCATAATTCTTATTACTTTCTTTTGCATCCTGAAAACCTTAATGTTGTTTTTAGAATTCCTCCAGAAGATTATACTAGCAAACTATGAAAGTATGCAAAATAAACTACCTTAAGAATATGTACACTGCACGTAAATTTGACTGACCTTACTAAGAAGCACATCTTACTGAGTTTATATGCATTTCCCAACTTAAGTTTTCATCCAATACCAAACCCAAAAATTTGTTGGTTCTTACATACTTTATCTCGTCTTGCCCCATTTCAATTTTTGGATATATAGCATTCTTATTAGGTTTATTATGGAAACTTAGAGCTGCTGTTTTCTCTTTATTTAAAAGTAACAAATTTGCATTAAACCATTTTTGAATATACTCTAGAATTTACTTTTTGTTGTTATTATATATAAATTGATTATACTTTTTATAGACCTTAGCCTGGTCTTGCGAAGTTTTTAATATAGAGTCAACTGAAAAATTCAACGCCACAGCCGCTCTCCGTGCGGTTGCTCTAACCATTGAGCTACTGTGACAACCTGCCGGTGGGACAATTGACTCAAGTTGTTTCCCAGACAGACCACTAAAGCCACTCACTCGAGATGACAATCTTAGCGGTGATCTGCTATCGCAAGTACTTCAGTGCTGGGTAAATGACTTTTTTAAGGGTTTACTTTCTGTTGTTATTATATATAAATTGATTATACTTTTTATAGACCTTAGCCTGCTCTTGGCAAGTTTTTAAAAAGTGGGTGTGCTATATACTGCTTGTATGACGTGAATTTTACAAAAAATGCAATAGGATGTCTTTTAAATGCATCTTAAGATGTCTTTTCCCTACTATTTGTCGTTTCCTACACTTGTGATTGTCTTCTCATTGTTTGTGTCCTCTGTCTTCGTCCCCTTGTTGTCTCCAGTCATCCTTCAATCTTCTCACGATGCATTCCTGATCTCCTTATCAATAGTTTTATATACATTTCCCTCCCCTGAAATCTTCCTTTTAATTCACATGTCCCACGTTGTCTCAGCTTTGACGTGACCATCAACAAATGTTGTAGTTGTAAGTTTCGTTGGAACTTTTGTGAAAAATGCTTGATAATGTTGAGCACTGAGCGACAAGATCTCCAATATCCTCAGGGCATGTAATGAAAAAGATTTCTTTTCTTTGATATGTTATCAATATAAAATACAATTCAACTATTTATAAGTTAAATTTCTTTTCTATTTAAATTTAATTGTATTCCATATAATGGGATGACCTAATCTTTTTACTGATTGAAGAAGGTGTTTTGTTGTATTGTTATTTGCCCCATGCTTTGGCAGCCAATTTGAAGTAATTGCAACCGCACGTATGGTAAAAAGTTTCTGGCAGCCTTCGCCCCAAGTTTAAAAATATTAGCTTTGTAATTTGACTGTTTCTTTAGATATTATATATTTATGTTTACCTCGGCTGCGTCAGTATTAATTTTAGAAACATGAATTTCTTAACAGGGCGTGATGCGGCTGAAGAATGTATGCTTACACAGATTATAATTTTTAATTCATGACACGATTTAAATAACACTTCACTGATATAGAGAGCTGTGAAATTCTTTAATTAATTACTTGCACTTTTTAAGATGTAAACTATTTTCGTCTCACACGAATACGTTTTAAATTTCTCGAAGATGCATCTCGCATCCGGTTAGAAACACTGTCTGCAACCAACTGAAATCTAAATTTGTAAATTTTGCTATATTTCAGTTTCTGATTGGCTAATCCTACTCCAAAAGAATACCTTCTTTTAACTAAAGCTTTTTCTGGTTGTTGATTGGCTATTTTTAAACTGTCTCAAAAATTACATTATTGCTTCCAAGAATCATAAGTAGTATGAAAGTTAAACTTTCAAATTCATTATTGCCTCAAGGTTACCTCATTGTTAGCAACTTTTAACCTATTAGTCTCACAGCTCCTACAGTATTAAATTATGTAATACATTCACATAACATTATTAAACATGGATACAATAATATGACACATACAATGACTGTAATATACACTTTTTATATATTGTTATATACACATATTGCTTCAAGGTGGGCTGTTATTGAATTTACATATTATATAATTAGACTGAAATTATTTAAGTGTTAAAAATGCTGCCTCATGATGAAGTACCACTACTACAATTGGAGTACTAATGAAATACCGAGCTTACTACTGAAGAGAAGAAAATTATTTGTAGTTCTTTGACATTTGTTATTCTAAACCTTCAGTTTTAATGGAATAAACAAATTTGTGGCTTCAAAAACAAAACATTAGGGCAACACGTATGTTTAAACCATGTCACACCCCTCAAAACCACTGTCACCAAGTACACTGTATCGAACAGCATGCCACAATATGGATGGGAACTCAATACTCAGTGGTAATGGAATTATGTCTAATACTTTGAGATAAACCTTTGATATTAACTTGATGCTAGATAAAGAATGAAAGGAATCGAGACTTCATGTTATTGCCTCACATTTGCTACACTGTAGTTCTTGATAGACCTTGACTGCATTTCCTGTGGGTGAATGAATGCAACATTCCATAGACTTGTTTCTAAATGAAAACATGCAAAACAATGGGAATTAAATTAAATTGAGTTTTATTTGGTCCTTAGTGTCCCATTCTATATTGAGTGTGAAAGACCAGAAATTTTGCTCGGAGACCTCTTAATCAGGCTTGAGGTTCTTTTACATGCTGTAAGTGTATGACATGGGACCACCAGCTTCCCTTCCAAAGGTTAAGGGTTTTTATGCATCTTCCTCTGGCAGGTATTTTGATTTGCCCCATTGTTGTGGGGGGAAGGAGTAGAGGTAGTCATGTAACTGATTTAGCTGTTGCACTAAATCACATTTCTCCAGTTGCCTGGCTTTTCGATTCACTCTCGGCCATTACATTTACCTATGAATCTAGCAGAAACAAATCAGAAGTGAGATACGAGCACTGTCCAGAAAGTAACCTCTGTTCATGCATAACACGAGAAGCAGTGGGGGTAGCACTGCTATTTCGACA